>JAJIZL010123412.1:182901-202041 GCA_023969395.1 Amblyomma maculatum | reverse complement strand
AAACCTGGATCACACACACACACACACACACACACACACACACACACACACACACACACACACACACACACACACACACACACACACACACACACACACTTGCTTTGTCAGCTTTTGAGTGTGTTCAGTATCCTGCACTTCTTGAAAGTGTGACTGATGAGCTCCTTGGGAATGCTTGCTGAAATGCCAGAGATCGCACTATTCCTGATGCTTTTAGCAGCTGCGTTACTTTCTTCTTAAAATCCAGTCACAGCATTGTGTGAAGTATGATGGTGCTGCTTTCAGTCATGTGGGTGTAACAACTTCAGCCCAGTCATATGGCATTGAAGGATTGAAGGAGCCAAAAGATGCTATTGCAAGAGGGTGCTAGAATACTCGATGATGATGTCCCCGAGTAAAAATGAAACTAGAACTACATATTTGGGTTAAATAGTGCTTAGGTCTGCATACAATACAAGGCAGAAATTTGACATGTTAGAAGCTGGAAATAAACATTCATGTTATATGCTTATTTTCACACTAATTACAACTAAAATTTACCTGAAGAAACACTTGGCAAAAGGCTGCATATACAGTTATTTTTAGTTTTAGCACCCTTTCTTCAAGTAGTCTTTGGAGTAAGGGTATAGTAGTGCTGTGGTGAAAGGATAAAATGGGGCAACAGAAAGGCAAAGTAAATGAGGTTTTGGCTCCAGTGTGGAAATCCTGCTCAAAGTTCTTATGACAGATCCCCCCAAAACCCCTCTTTTGTTTTTTCAGTGCCGCCTTCGGTTGACCGGACGGGCACTGCAACGCTGGGTGGGCAGCCTCATTGGTCTGGTGGTGTTCTGGTGCTCGTCCCAGCTGGTGACCTGGCTCAACCACTCGCCCACTGCCTGGGAGGTGGTGCAGTTTGTCTGCCCACTCACACTGCTCTTGGTGGTCACTTCTTCTGTGGCAGAGGTCAACCTGGAAGGCTCACGGGTGCTCAAGGTAATTACAGAAATTAACTGCATTACAGAAAGATCCTGGGGTCAAGGTAATTAAAGACACACTAGTGCACACAGTAGTAGAGCGTTTGTTAAGTACTACCTGTGCCCTTGTTGCTGTTTTTATTTTTGGTCATTTGGATTTTTTTTGTTTATTTACAAATACTGCTCCTCTCAGTATTGGGCTTTGAGTGTTTGTCTGCACAGCCAAAGGTCACAAGAATTAATGCTTGCCATGGTGGCTACATTTTGATAAACACGGAATGCAAAAATACCTACTTGATAATTCATGACGTTCAATGCACATTAAAGTCCAGGTAGCCTGGATTAATTCATTATCGTCCACTGCAGTATTCATCATAACCAGCATAAGATGTTAAACCCCACAAACCATCTGAAGCCATAGGCTCTCTTGTGCGTTTTCATTTTCAATGAGAGAGCGTTAAAGGCCTCGGTCTCTAAAACATTCCTGTTGATGTTGCCAGTAAGCTGACAGGCTCTAGTTGGCAGGTGCCATGGCACTTACTGGTCGATGGGTTGTGTGACGCCATGAAACCACGTGGCATAGCCAAGTTGGAAGGTGCTGCAACCTTGGCTTTGCTGTTGAGGTTGGCAGGTGCCATGGCCATGCACTTACTGGTCGATAGGTTGTGTGACATCACGAAACCACATGGCATGGCCAAGTTGGAAGGTGTTGGCTTTGCTATTGAAATGGAAAAGGGAGATCATAATCCAGCCTTCCTGGACCCTTGAATTTCAAGTCAGAAATGCTGCCCTAGATCATGACATAGCTCAGTTAAAGCGAGGCTTTATATCTCTCTCAAGTGGCCTTTCTGATAATTTTGTATCTTACGACTGTACACCAATGAGTGTGTGAAATAGAGGCACAAATAAAAGATTACTGATTAAGCGAAGAACAAAGTGAATGGATATGAGTGAGAGTCCGTAAATGAGAGCTGTTAATGCTGTTGCGTCATGCCCTTAAGCAGAGCTTAAGTGTACCCTCTAATCTTTTTTATCAATTTGCTGTACATGCTGTTTAACTTTTCTGCTTGCTCAGTCTATGCATGGTAACAGTGAAGCATTGCAGAAGGCATTATCTATTCACTTATTACTTTGTTTAATTATCCACTCACTCGTAGTTTGCTTCCCCACTGACATGTATTCATTAAATTACCTTATTTTTTTCTTTGAGTGTCCAGCCGTGGTGGCACAGTAAGTGGTTCAGGCACTCGACTCCTGTGCCCAAGTACGCGGGATGAAATCCCGACCGCGGCGGCCACTTTGCGATGAAGGCGAAAAGGCGTCCATGTGCTCTGCGATGCCAGTGCACGTTAAAGAACCCCAGGTGGTCTAAATTTCCGGAGCCCTCCAATATGGTGTCTCTCGTAGCTTGAGTTGCTTTGGGACGTTAAACCTTGCAAACCAAACCAGAATTCCCGTAAGCTTAATCAGCACATTCAGCACATTCAGCAGTCATCCTTATCTTGAGGTTCCTTGGATATTTTTCATTTTCAGTTTTTTGTTTTTTTTTTTTGGATGGGCACTCATATTCCAAGAGTTGCATAAGAGTAGCATGTATAGACTGAAGGTGCTGCATAGTAAAAATGTAGAGGGCCTCAACATGTCAAGCACTACAATGATGTTGCAGCTCTCTATTAACTTTGGTTCACATACATAGAGAATTGACATTACTATAATGCAGCTAATCTGCCACGAAGTGAATGACAGGGGGCCTGTAATATACAAGTAATGCCCTCTAGTCTTGAGTTTTATTGACACGTTTTAGCACTAGAACTGTTATGTGAACGAAAACCTGTCGACCAATTCCTGTCCAACAGAGCTTAGAGCAGAAAAAATAAGCTGCTTTGGACAACTTGGCTATCATTGCCGCTTTTCTTCCTGTATGTTAACTCTTTTGGGACCATAAGAATAATGGGAAATTTCTGAAAGTTCTTCGAAAAATTTATTTACTGAAATATTTAAACAACCTTGATGTAACATATGTTGAAATGCAGATATTAAAGTTCTCTTTTGTGTACATAATATTTCACTCAAGAATTATGCATACCATGAAACAAATTTTTCAGTATGAACTTTTTGGAGGAAAGAATAGACGAAAGGTTGAAAAAGGTACAGATATACAAATAATAAGGTGTAATAAAACATTTCAGAATGTAAAAGATATACTAGTAGAAGGCCTCTTTTTTTACTTTTGAAAATATGGCTTGCGTATCTAAGCCTTTTCGGGAGTTAACTTATCTGTAGGGATCTGCTGACTCTATGCCAGACGTGGACAGAAGAGACAATATATATTACATGCATTTTCTTTCCTGAAAAACCAACTGAGCATCTAGGTTTCAAATAGGATTTGACAGTGAACTAGACTGTCCCAAAGCCGTCCTTATTCCCAGTCTTGTCTTAGTCTCAGTTTAAATCTCTTGGTGTTGTCGATAGGAAAGGCACATAAATGACAGTCTTTGTCAGTGGACACTTCAACTGCCGTGTGACAAAAAGACAAAGATTTACTTTACAAAACACGTTGCTGGGCTAGTTGGTGAAGCGTGTTTTCATAAAAAGATATTCAGCACTACACAAAGACACGGACACTGTGTCTTGTGCTTTCTTCTAGTTTCCGTGTCTTTGTGTAGCGCTGAATGTCTTTTTATGAAAACATTTACTTTTGTTGAGAATATTTTTCTTTTTGCTGACAGTGAAAATCAGGTGTCTAATGACAAAGCGGGTCATTTATGCACCTTTTCTTCACTGAATGCCAAGACTGCAAACTGATTCTTTGCTTTGTGCAAGCTGGCTCATGTTTGCCAGGAAGCAAGGGGCCTCATGTATAGGGTTCACCTATAACCTAGACTACGTTGTGGAAAGAAAAAATCTTTATGCTCATTGCAGATGGGGATGAGAATATTGCGGCACCATAAAATAGGGATTGCCCCAGTTGAATTATCGCACACCCATTTTTGGGGGCAAATTAAGTGACTAAAACAACTAAATCGTTGCCCACCCCTTAAAAATTTGATTATTCTCACTGCCTTCAAAAGCCTGGGAACCTTCCTTCGCAAAAACGTGAGATAGCCCCCAGAAGACCTGTCCATGGATGGAGATAGGACTGCTACCTTACTTCTTGTTTTCTTGTTCTTTTCAGTAATAAGACTGAGGGGGATGTGGAGGATAAGGGGGGACAATATTAGTTTTCCTTGTAGAAGAGAGGAAAGTGCAGTAGGATGGTAATTTTCCCAGCCAACAATAACGGACAAGAGTCTGGATAAATGGGGAGTGGCAGTAAATGGAAAGACTGCTAGACAAATTCAGAACATACCTTCCTGGCATTGTACAAGCTGTACTGCACCTTCACATGTTTTAACAGTTACAAAGGAAATTGTATCACCACCTGGCCTCTCTAAGCGTACTGGCAGTGAGACCCAAAGTAGGAAAGGATGGTATACGAAGCTTTGGAGCTCCAGTTTGATATTGACAGTGATAAGTCTTTCTAGGAGTTCAGTGATGATGACTGAGAAAATAAAACACAGATGAACTGATGAGGTGTCACTTGGCCACTTTTTATAGTTTTGGCACTTGAACTGAATTTTTGTCTAGTGGATGTTTTTTCTTGACATGTATTTCCATAGTTCGGCTCAGTGTTCTCTTGGAACTTTATAGTATCCATTGTTGGTAAGTTGGGTGCTTTCTTGTTCTCCTTATTTTGTAATCTGGCCATTTAGCTCAATGATCAAGCTTGAAAGGACATTGACCCTTTATGGAAATGATCTCAGGCATAATTTAAAATCATTTGATGCGCTTCTTCTTTGTAGTGCCTGAATAAGAAAACTGTCACATAGCTGCTAGCCAGTATCTGTTGGTTCTTTTATCCATCCTTGGTACTCATTATTGAAGTGCATTTATAATGTTATTTCTAATGAGGGCTTCAAGCATTAGTGTGACGTTTGTTAGGAATGCAGTACCACGGATCAAGCAATAGGCTTTTTCCCAAATTTAGGCCTGTAACTTGACAAGCATGTACATGCAGTCTCCTTGCTCGTTTTTTCGCAGTGTATTCGTCCCACCGAGGAGAGAATCCCGATGATGAATTTTCTTTTGAAGGCACCTATTCAGCTGAGCGTGAGTCTTCTTTTTCTTGTCTTCATCGTGTTGGAAATGTATTCTACAGAGCACATGCTCTATTTGTATTATAGGTGTTTCTAGAAACTAAAAAAATTGCGACTACATTTAATTATTATTACATGTGACAATTTGACAGCATAGCACCTCTGTGTGACTGGTACTGGTAGGGGGCTTTCCGCAATGTACGACGGCCCTGCTTCTGACTACTTGGCATGTTCTCACGATTGAGATTAGCTGCCGACTGCCTCCACTAGCCTCTGCTGATCACGTGGTGCGTGATGTTGCACCTCATGCTGCCCATTTGGCAACTTCCTTTCCCCGGCGCAACACCAACTGTGTGATCTTACTTCGTTGCGTTGACTGTGATGCCACACACCTTAAAGGTGAACCAGAGTGTGATAATGCCTGTGGATAGTGACTTTTGCCCCAACGAGGCTTCCATTCTGCGCTTAAGAGGAACGAGAGAGGATGATAGCTACTGTCATTGCCTTATGCCTGTGAGGAGGGACGTGAGACTTGACACTGCATTGAAAGGAACTCACTTGTTTTCATTATATATTAAAATGATGCTCGTTTGCCCCTTTCAAGTTTGTTTTAGTATGCTGGTGTTCACAGTGGTTGTATATAGTTATCATGGAGGTTTTATCTGTTTTGAATGAGCTCAGCAGATTTCATATGCCAAGTACACATGACAGTGCAGTAGGAGCAGAACACTGGCCAAAATATGTCGTGAGATTATGGTGGAAATGAAAAGATCTTGACTGATAGTACTGATTGAGCCCAGCAATATTAAAGAAAAGAGGCTTACAATTTTAATTTGCTGTTGAAAATCACATAAAAACTGATGTGCCATCTTGCAGGGAAACCCTATTACTATGTATCACTGTAGTACCCCACGTGACTACATGTCTGCAAAATAACACCAATTTTCTTAAGAGTACACTGTTAATTTTTTTTTTCTTTCTGGGAGTGCCTGTCATTTTATTATATTTTGTGCTCTGTACAGCGTGTTCTTAAATAAAAACCACTCTTCCTTATGCATCGCGAGTGGCATGCTTTCAGCTTTTGTCACTAGATGGCGCCACAGTGTTTTGTATTTTGAAAATGATGCAGTGATAGCGCCCACTGTATCATTTGTCGACTAGGCGTGCTGTACAGGCTTGAGTTTGAAAACTGAAAAGGATGCTACTTTATGCTAAAAAATGTCTAATTACTGTTTGGCGAGTTAAATTTGTATTTGTTTTCGGTACGTTTTTTTTTTGTTGACCACCAGCCATCATCACACTCTCTGCTCATGGTTTTCAGCATCGGCTACATAAAAACGGGCGCATGCACTAATCGAAAAATTCTCGGTAAAAATTTTCTACACCTTTTCTACCAAAGCCGATATGGAATCAAGCTCTCTAGACAGCAATCTCTCCATTTCGCCGAAAAACATTCAGTGCCAAAATTTCAATGTTTTCTCCCTTTAAGTTGTTTCGATTTTTAAATTTTTAGTTAAGAGTTTTTCAGCACTACAAATATACTTCTCTTTGCTAAACATCAAACGGTAGTTCTATCATAGAGATGGATTACAAGCGTCTTTTGTTTGTTACTGCTTGAGTCCATGGAATAAATCTGTCTAGCTGCTTAATGTGCATATGGTATTATTACAACATTTTCAAACAGTAGTGCTCTAAAATTCCGTTGATATGTTCTCAGTGCTTAGGTTTTCCTGGTGCATACACACAAAATTGCAGGCAGTAAAAATGTTCTATAGGGTTACATTTTTTCTTCTGTTTTGTACGCTTCTGGATAGCACAATATTCCAGCAACTACATGCCAATTTTCGACAAATTTTGGTAGCATAATACATTCAATGACAAACCACACATGTGCAAACATACAAGTGGATTGGACACGGGAGCACGAGTGTGGTATAGAAGAGCTGAAATGCAGGGGCGGTCGATCGTTGTGGTGAACCACATAAGCAAAGGAAACAATGAAAACTGTGCATTAATATAAGAGTTAGCTGCTCCTGTGGGGACATGACACGAAGGAAAGAGACATTGCAGTTTCTTCACAATGCCCAAGAACAAGGAGGCAAGGAATCTGCGAGCTGCAACTGTAGTGGTGCGCTTACGTACGAGCGGGCCTGATCTGAGAGACCAGACGCAGCACAGTAGTGAGAACTCTACGGCAGCTTCCCATAGGACATATGAGCAGGGAAGTGAAACACTGAGGATAATGCAGAGATTTTAGTGGCCTTGTGATAGAGCATCCGCCTTGCATTCGGGAGGTACAGGGTTCGATCCCCAGTGCCGCCGGGTGGTTTCCAATGGGTACAAGATTTCCCCCGGCCTGGTGCTCGGCTCTTCTGGGGTGAAATTCTTGGGAAAAGGGGCCATGAACCAAAATGTTGGCTCGTGAACTGTTGTACGTGTTTCCTCCTGTGTCCTGTGTAAGTTGTTGCGCATTTCTCTTATATACTAAGATTTTAGTTACTTTATCCCCTGCTGTCGACAAAATGGATTTGTTGCTAATCGTTTACCAGGGACAGTGAAAATGCGGACCGAATTCTGTGAACACTAGAAAAGGAGATGTTTAGACCTTGTACCAAGAATTGCTAATTTACATTTCTGTGAAGAGGAGGGGTCAATGATGGTGATAAAAACGTTTATTAAACAAAGTTGGCGCTTTGGCCTAAATGGAAAGCAGAGAGAGGGGGTTGGCAATAAATGCCTTTTTACCTAATTTATCAGTTACATACTTAAAAATTGGGCAGTTTGGGCCATACATAGCTAACAAGAGTGCAGAAACACATGCAACAAAGAGAATACGGACGCAACAGGCAGTATGTTGTGTATTCCTATAGACTTGTCGAGATTGGGCCATACATTTTCTGACATGATACATTTGTCCTGTCCTCTTGTTTTAAAGAAAATTAACAAGAGTTTGCCGTAATTTAATTTTGTTACTATGATGAGCATAGAAATGTCAAGTGTGCGTTCTAGTTCATTTAAATCATTTTAATTTTTATTTTAATATCAAATGTATTGACAGTTGCTTTGGACCACTGCTGTCTCCTGCCTTTTCCTTTGTTTATTGTTCTTGCATGTCTTGGTTTTGATGTATCCGTTGCTCTTGCTTGTTTTCTGTTGTGCAAACCTTTTCTCATTTTTCTCCTTTCCAGACATTTGGTTTTTCCTTGAGCTATGGCACCATAATGACTGTTGTTCTTGGTGTGCTCATGGCATTTGCTTCAAAGCTCATCATCGTCGAAATTCAAGCAAGTACAGGCTGATTGTCTTATCACCTTGGACCACTGTCGGCAAGACGCTGTAGGCATTGTAACTGCGGTAAGTGTCGGGTTTTTGAGGTATTGATGCTGCATTTGTGTTAGTGTAGAGCTGCAAGCAAGATAATTAAAAGGACTTCTTGACTTTGTTGTGCAAGATGCTGAATGCCTTTCTTGAAACTGAAAATTATTTAGTAGAAAATGTTTCTAGTGTAATGGAGGGACCTGTTACATAATTCTTGCGCCAACTTCACTGCAAGCGCTGCCAGTTCCATTCCTAGGGTGTGCCACGAACTCGTATGGGCCCTTGCAAAACTCTGGAAGCCAGCTTCTCTGCACAGCGAAAACCCTTTTCTGATAGCGGCCAAACCTGTTTTGGGAGCGGAAAATTGGGGTACAGTAGTGGAGACATCTATAGTTATAATGATGCCGCATCCATTCCCTACACTTCTCTTCCTCGTGTTGCTGCCGCTATTAAGGCATTAAGTGCGACTCTTCCAAGCCACTTTCTGCTATGGGAACCATTCGTGGGGTTTTTGCTATCCAGGAAAGCTGACTTACGGGGTTTCGCAAAGGGTCTATTGTATACCACGAATTTGGTACAATTCAGATAATGTTCAGAATGTGCAAAAAATGTGACACAATGCATATTTTTATTTTTTGAAATGTGACTGGCATATAGGTAGGTATTTTTATTTTTTTGGCAATAGCTCTTAGTGTGCTGTGGAAAAAGCGAGCAACTCTGTGAGGGGTCATGGCAAAAAATAAATTTAATTAATGAAATATTTACAGGAGCTTGCTGAATTACTAAAACATGGCTCTTTAGCTCGTGCTTTAAGTGCAAAGAAAATTTTTCTTTCAGACCTTGTACATGACATGGGGAAAAAATTCCTGTGAGCTTACTTAAAAATTCAACACTAAGAGTTCGAAACACAAAAGTTGAAATAAAAAATAAAACACTAAAATATTTTAGTGTACAAAAAGGGGCATAGGAGCTTCCTTCTGTTGTGAAAGTTCCGCGTGCCTGTCTAAGTTCTATCTTTTAGTGTTTTCAGGAGCAGTGACTACCATCCAGTTTTCATGTTGAGAGTTTGACGTACTCATTCTAACTAGACCAACAAAGTGCAGTGAAGCCAGAGTAACAAATAACTAGTAGCATATTATGTCACGAAGTACATCTTGGAAGACATGCTGCTCTTATAACATAGCTAAGTTGCTAGAAACGTTCACTTTCATCTCGTTCTTCTGCTTATAGAAAATACTGCAGGTTTTGTGTTTTCAAACCTTTTGCGAAAGGTTATGGCTGGCATGTTTTGCTGAAAGTGGCGAAGCGCGATCTGATTTGCCCTCAAAATAGTAAGTTTGCTAAAGGAGCACTTCTTTGAAAGCTAGATGGTCAAACTGGTTCAATGCGACAAAAAGAGGCTTTGCACTTGGTTAAAGTTTTAGCGAAGCTACCATGAGTGCCAGAGCTTTTCTTGTTGTTGAAACCTTAGCATAGGGCACTTCACTGCTGACCACAATGACATGGCATCAGTGGCCACTAGTTGATGGAGGTGAAAAGAAAGGAATTCATTTTCAATGCCAGTGCATGTTAAAGAACGCCAGGTGGTTGAAATTTCTGGAGCCCCCCACTACAGCGTTCCTCATAGAATGAGTCACTTTTTGGATGTCAAACCCTGTAAACCAAACATAGTGTAGGTTTTTGAAGCCCTAATGAATAGAGATAAAACAATGAGGGCACAGTGAGTACATACAACTGCTTAAGGGCTAGCTGAAATTGAAAGCACGCTTACCTTTGGCCACTTTATGAAGTTCTAGGCCGATCGTTACCAGATTTATGATTCAAGCTGAATTTAGAGATCGTGAAGTTGACTTTGGGCTTCGCTACTGCTGCTGTAAAGAGATCACAGTAGAAACAGCGGATCCATGCAAATGATGGTAATTTCGTAATAGATACTGATGCGAGCTCGATGCAGTTTTTCTTCACATTTGATTCTGCTCTGAATATTTATTTTTCCTGGACCCTACCACGGTGGCTCATTGTTTAGGCTGCTGGACAACGAAACTCAAGGGCGCTGGTTCATTCCTGGCCGTGGCAGCTGCATTTTGATAAAGGCAAAAGCAAGGCTTCCATATTTGGTCAAAAGTTCTTTAGCCCTTCACTACGGCGTTTTTCACAGCTTGAGTTTTTTTTGGACGTTAAACCCTTTAAATCAAACCCATTTTTTCTATGTCGCCTCTTGTAAGTTAACTACACGGGAATTCAAGCTACAGTTGTGATGCTGTCTGTCTATATGAAGCCATGTGTTCGAACACATGGAAATTTTAGTTCAGCTGCGTGTCGAAAGCCATGGATCATATGCGATCCATGCCCTATGGGCAGATCCCAAAAAGTCACTCCTGTATGCTTGTGTCTGTGAACAAGCACGTATGTTATTAAGAAGGCTAAGCAGTGACTGCTGTTATCAAATAAAACTGTTGTGAAGCTTCAAGTCGAAGCATTGGGGCCTATGAGGTAATTGTGCCCACTTTTTTTGTTTACAAACCACAGCACTGTCTCGCAGTCAAACAGCAGTTTATTTGAGTGAATAAAAATTACAGTGCAGATGCCTTTTACATATGGAACAAGGTAGCTGTGTGTTTGTGTGTGTGCATGACCACTTGTGTAACTCCTCTTGTTAATTAGCTCTTGCACACTTTTCCTCAGGCTCCAGAAGGAAGTGTTTCTGGCTGCTGAACAACAACCTACTAGTGCGAGGTGGGACTACGTGCATACTACTTGGCAGCTTTCGAGCAAAGGGTGGCGTGTTGAGACCGCACATTTGGAGATTGGTGCGGTTTTTCAACACACACTTTTAAAGATTCCTCCCAGGAGCCTAAACGACAGAGCCTGTGATATATCGAGAGCTTTATACATTCACTATTTTTAGCTGTTTAGCGTTATTGTTGTTTGTGGTGATGTTGCTTTTCCTACGACTGTTTTTCGCAAAGGATAAGGGGAAGCTTGCTGGCACTTGTCGAGCAAAAGCTTATACTCAAAGTCACTGTGTTAGGTGCTAACGATATCCTTTATAGTCAGTGCCAGATATTTCAAATTATTGTTTACGTCAAACATTCGAGATATCCCCTTGAAAAATTGAATGTGCAAGTTTAGCTCTGTTATTCACATTGATTGAAATCCTGATCAATGGGATTGAATGGTGTGCTGCACCTATTTTGAACGGGACATTGCTGTCACGTGCAGAAAGCAGAGTTCAGTGCGCCAGTTTTTACGCAGCAAATGCAACCTAACTGACTGGAGGCTTGCGGCATCTCTCACTTGACCTGTCTTGCTGCTGAAAGCAGGAGAGGAATTAACTGTGCCCTTAATTTTAAATGTGGTTATTATTGCTTGTAGTGTACCTGTAACCTTATTAGGCCTCTTGTTATGGGCACTGCCTGGTTACAAACCACCTTCTGTTGAGGTTTTTATTGTAAAGTGAGCCAGGCTTAGCAACATTGTGCGAGTGGTATGTTACCAGTGTACCGACCTGCATGCATGCGTGCCTTTAGGTTGCATATAAGAAGATTGTCTACTGCCATGTTCTCTCTTTCAAATTATCGAAAATTTGACCTGGTCATGATCCCTTTTGAGCCTGGCGTTGACTGTGTTTCACTGACAGCCAACAAACTAAACTGCTCAGGCTCGTATACAATTTGGCAAAGGTATATACTATATTTTTACTCATGTGAAGGTGTACTTCTCTGCGCTTTGAAGTTTTGTTTGAATTATCCAGCATTGAACATGTGAATAAATGCGATGCTATTATTTTTTGCATCCTATATATAATTTTGAATTGCTGTTCTAGCCTTTACAAGCTTGTTTTTAGCCCTCACAGTCACCGCACCTGTATGCAGAGAGTTTGCAGACTTGTGCAAATTTTTATTTCTCTTCACACCTCATCCACGTCTACTCGTGCCTGAACAAACAGTGTCTTAAGCTATTATTGATATATCTCGCTGAGGTACAGAAGGGCAGCTGAGAGATTGGATGAGGTTTGATGAATAGGCTACCGTAGCTTAAAGAGTTGCCAACTTCGCTAGGCAACATCTCATGGCTGTGCAGTTATAGTTGTCCTGATTATTTTGATTACTAGCGCGCTATGAATGCATATGCATGGATACTTTTTACTCTGGTACTACTATGCAAATGCAAGCACACTTTGAGTCACATTTTTTTTTGTCTAATGTTTAATTAAGGTTTAACTTTTAAACTTTAACCTTTAGTTAGTTTGTTTAATTTAAGCAAATTGATATCAGGACCCATTGATAACCTAACCTGTCAAGGGTGATTTTAAACTTGTTAACCAGAAGTGTAATTATTACTTCTCTGCGCAAGCATTCACAACTGTTTTTCATAAACTTGCACAAGCGGACTGTGCATGGAATTCCTTGTGCTTGATCGGTGGAGTTGCCAAGCTTTGTAATAGAGCTTTTGGGAAGCTTATGGTGCTAGAGAATGAGGATGAAGACTCATTGTTTTCGCTGTCTGGAGGTTCAGAATGTGAGTGACGCAGCAAAAGCACGTCAAACACAATGAGGCCTCTGTAGTTTCTGTAGAGTGCATCTTTGGGACTATATTCTGTAAGGCCTGTTATTAATATTATTATTATTATGGTGGTGACATATGCCACAGCTTTCAAGTGTCTATGCAAAGGAAACACTGATGTGAAACCACTTTGATAATAAATCTGAAATAAACGATAAATTGAATAATAAATCTGCAAAGAATCGGGTGCGTAAGTTCTCTTCCAGAAGCTGCATTGTTTTGCATTTCCTGTATGCCTGGTTGTACTGCACATTTAGTTCCTAGGTTTTGGAAGTTCCTAGAAAAATTCGCAATTTTTTTCTTCCTGTGACCTCCTATCTTGGTCACCATTACAGACTATGAGTTGAGAACAAGCTGCCGATACAATATTTGAGATCGGTGACTGGACTTGCGAGGAAGATATTTGTTGTGCACAGACTAAATGAAGGGTGCAGCATGCATCTGGTTTGTGTACTTCGCCTTCAATTATCACACCTTTGCTTAATTTCTCTTGTTCTATTCTCGATGCGCTGCTGATATTTTGTTCCTCCCAGACAATGCATTGGCACTTTGCATATTACTCAGGTATAATCTGCAATGCTCAGTATGAGGCAGCGACTTGCTCAACTGCATCATTTTTGTGGTACTACTACAAGGGCGCTTATCAGATGGAAACTGTCATCACTTTACCTGTGCTTTGTTCCTAACATTACATGGTTTTAAATGTATATTTTCCAAAAGCAATATTTTGTATTTTACATATCAAAATAAAAATATACAAAACAACTGTTGTTGCATAAATATTTTATTGCTGTAAAAAAAAAAGGGTAAATCCCTGAGCATATTTAGGTTCTTTAAATGTATGACTAGTGAATATCTGCCTGTGGCTTATCTGTTACTTTTCAGATGGTGGTACCTTTGTATGAAACGGCCTCTTGGTTCCTAGTTTTTCCTTCCCAAATATATGTGTCCTCTGCTGGAAGCATTTTTGCCATAGTCAAGTACTGTTGAAGTCTGGGGTATTAATGAATGTGCAGGATTCTTAGAAAATCGGTCTTCAAGTCTTATGAGGTGTTCAGAACGTAGATTCCATGTTTATGAAAAGCATATTTCATAACTCCCATGGCAAAATCAAACCGAGAAAGCAGTAATGAACATTGAGGCGGGATCACATTTAGGTTGTTTACCTAGTAGATGTAGATAATTTGGTAAGTGCATTTAACATTTCCTTTTACCAACCTTGCAGCGTACCATGTAGATAGTAAGTACTGCATTGCTCACATAATTAACTATAATTAACATAATAAAAGAAATGTGTTGTGATTAAAGCAACTGAACTAACTTTTGATGCATCTTGCCGACACTTGTGAGCCAGACTCATTACAAGCTGGCTTTCTCTTCTGCTTTTTAAATAGTCTAGCTCATCATGTGCTTTATGTTCTTTTACAAACTGTCTTAATCTGCAGTGGGTAAGGTTCATCCAACACAAAGTTGTTGGGCTGAACGGGTAATATGGGTACTAAAAGAACTTTTAGTCTCTCGTAGCCCGAGTTGCTTTGGGACGTTGAACGTTAAACCCCCTATACCAAAAAAACTTTTGGCTCAGTTTTCATTAAAAAGAAAAAAAAAGCTTCCCGAGTGGATTAAAAATGGAACCGTTTAGGAATCAGCCTGAAGCTCAGTATGCTGCTTTAACATTTTGTGTAAAGTAATTGAACATTTTGTAATAATTTCATTAAGGAACCACTGGTAAAATTATTCCTGATGTTACGCATACAGATTAAAATTGTTGTCATACTCATTTGAGTCTGATCCTATTGCTGTCTGCTGGAAGCCACTTCAGGGCACAGGCAGGCTTATTGGCCCTAAGTTACCTAGAAGACTTAACTGTTGGTGCTTGCAATACACAATCCACTAATTGCCTACCATGTCCAAATCAAAGAGAGACCTTTGAAATTTGTTGGTTGTGCTTCCCATTCCTAAAGTTGAGAACACTGCATCCCTGTATCATCTTCCTGGTCTGACTTTTCCTTCCTTGGACTGCAGACAGCTGGTAGTAGCTATCCCCTTTGAATAGTAATATCATATTTGATATTTAGTTATTGTTCCAGGCTTCAATGATACTACAGGCATCTAACTTGTCAGGCTAGTTTGTTTGCAATAGATGCAAAAAAATAACTGCATGAGCAAAATGTGGATGGCACGGCTGTTGCATGAGGCACTTCTGTGCGTCTCTGCCTCTTCTTCGTCCATGTCTCACTAGTGACAATTATCCCACTTTTGTTTGACACCTACAGCCTACTATTTTATCTGTCTTGTTGCTGGTGTTCTCGCTTCCAGTAAGAATTAAGACAAGCCTTTATATCATTGACTATAGTACTACACAATATGTTTGTTACTGTGCCAAAGAGAATAGAATAGTGAGGAAATGGCCGTTAAAGAAAAGACCCTCCTTACTGCCCTTTCCAACTCAATAAACAGACCAGTGTACCTTTTTCTGCACCCAATTTGCTTCCCACACCTCAAGTTAAGAACATACCATCCCTGTAACATTCTCCAGCCCCTTTCTGGCCTTTCGAGGAAAACTAAAAAGGTCAGCTTTATCTATAGCCACAGCAATCATTTTGGGGAGACTATGCTCTAATGAATGCCTTTGCATGATGCAAAATATTTTAACACTTTTTGAACAAGTGGCTGCGGGCAGTATTAATGCAAAACTGGACATACGAGCTCTCAGTTTAAAAAATTTGAACCAAGGTTCAGTTAAGTGGAGTAATGTAGGAATTGAAACACATTTTACCCGTTCAGGTTAAGCTTATGTCTGACTGATCACCCTGACTGTAGTGCCTTTCAATATTGAAGTTCTCATCTGATAGAGGCATACAAGATGCATTCTATTTTAAATTATAAGTGCATCTAATATGGTGCCAACTAAATGACGCTCAAGTACCAGACTAGTTTGTTACATGTATACCGTGCACTTTGCGGCTATGAGTACCCTTACATCACTGCACTGAACACTAGAGACCAGAGGAGTACTCGTACATCACTGCACTGAACACTAGAGACGAGGAGTACTCGTACATCACTGCACGGAACACTTGAGACAAGAGGAGTACTCATACATCACTGCATGGAACACTTGAGACCAAAGCGCTGTCTTGCTGCGGACCACACTTGGTCAATGAACTCGATACAGGCTCGGGAAAGTTTTCACCATCACGTGGCAAGAGCTAAAGCAGTGAACAAGTACAGGAACTGGAAGCGAAGTGAAACAGTGTTCATCCCTTTCCCTTTCAGTCATTGGTTCACTCTCTGGTTTGCTCACTTGCACATTGCCTGCGGTGGTGCCTGATGACGACTGAGGTGTCACATGTTTTCACCAGCGAGTAGAAGAGACTGCGGCTATGGCTTTTTGGTACGCTGTCGTTTGGCCTGGGCAGGTTTTCCTTTGATCTTGGCAATTTTCGCGGTGGTTTGCAGGATCCAGGGCACGAAAGTAGCCACACGGGTGTAGACGCCCGGAAAACCTGGCAGTCCGCACTGGACTCCGAAAGACACGACACCCACCACCTCCCAGATGTCCTTGTCGTCTCGGCTGACTTTGACAGCAAGGGGGCCGCCAGAGTCATGCTGTAGATGAAAAGATGGAAGATAAAATTTTGCGAGAAACCTGGCTATGGCTTAGTTAAGATTCTGCTATAGCCGTTATTGGTAGCGAACCTTAGGCCAAGGCCCATCACTTTAATTCCTGCACTGTTTTTGCGGCACTGCCTTCTTGGCAAGAACTTCGTCCGAGATGGCAGTTCATGGTTCCACGCCTTTGGAAAAAAAGTCGCCTGTGCTTGTGTGCGCAGTATTTGACACGGGTAGAAGTGGCTGGAGGTGGGTAATTTTGCATAATGGCGAGTGGGAGAATGGGTGGGCAGCACACAGCGCTCCGAGAGGATCGCGACGGATAGGGGTCTGGAGGGGGAACTCAAATGTAGGCAGCCTCTGATGAACCTTCTGGTTGGTGCTCAATTCCGGGCATCTGCCAAATTTTGTGGAGGGGCAGCTTTTTTTCTTTTGCGAAAGTATTATTGTGCCATATGAAAGCGAACATTAGGTGGACGCTTGCGCTTCGCGTTAAGAGTAGATGCGATAGCGGCTTTGAGACCATCTTTTCATTCCATGTCCCAAAACGTTGCTATACTACAATGCCTTCATTAGGTGCCCCTCCAAGACTCTTGGTACCAACGACTTTTCGTGGCCCATGTGTTGCATGGCCACCTGGCATGTACATGGTCTTGGTTCGAACCCCAATGGCGACAAATTTTTATAATCAATTTCTTTCATTTTCTAAAATACCCCCATAAGAGGAACCTCCTCGCCAATTTTTGGCTGCATTTGGACCCTCTCCCAATCCGTTACAATGATTTGAATGTGAACTGTTTAAAATTCCCGCACGAGGTCATGTAGTTTTGACGTCAGGACTTTGTAAACCAATTAGAATTTTTTACCGATCGCTGCAGGACGACGACGACACCGGGCTTTCAGTGGAACGAACTTCTTATGCTATTGCGTAAAACGTAAAGCTGTCCGCTGTTTCTGAAAGCCACCTGCCATAATTGGTACATAAAAGAGCCACCTGCCAATCTTGACAGGTGGTGAAATGGAGAGGAGGAAATCTCCCCTTTCCAATCCTTTAGACGAGAGGAAGGAGAGTCTAAATACTAGGATATGATGAACGTCTAGGATATAACGAAATATTGGTATTAAAAAGTTGAATATTACAAAAAAAACTAGGATATAACAAAGCGTGGATATAATGAATATATTTAACGTGCTCCTCATTACTACATAAGCGGAGCAGGAAAGGCACACGCTGTCGCAACTCCTCTGTATCAATAAATTGACCGGCGCAATTTTTTTTATACGATGTTCGACAGAGCGAATTAATGCCTGGTAATTTGTTTGCCGCTTCGAATCGCTACGGCCCAAGTGTTAAAAATCTATATACGCACCGTGAAATGGCTTGTGGGGGTTGGTACTTCTCGTTGCAGGCAAATTTTACTTCATAAAAACGAGATATCAAATTCATGAGTTTCTATAGTAGTTACGAATAAAGCCCCTCAATAAACTAAGTAGCGCCATCTCCTCCTCCGGCGCCGCCGCTATACCGCCGCTCCTCTCGCATTTCGACCGTGGCTCCGCCTACGCGGTGCACGGCTAGCGCGCGCACTCCGGATCAGGTGGTGGTGGTTGTGGTGGTAAAAACATTTATTATATTACATAGAGGTATATACACTAGGTGGGATGCCTAGGCAGGCACTCCATTGGCGTTTGCCGCAGACCGGGCGCGCTGCGTTAAGACCTTTTGGGCCTCTAGGGTGCAGCAGCCGGACAGGGTCGCCTCCCAGTTCTCTGGGAGGCGACCCTTCTTTGCAGTTCTTTGCACTGGGCGGGAAGAGTTTGGTGCGTGGATATGTAATATTCATATATTTCTTTAAATTTGTAAACTGTGCTGAAATCAAAATCCTGATCCGCGTCGGGTCCCGTGGGAAATGCCCGTGTCAGCACACAGTTCATCACTTGAGACCACGCTCAAGACGACCCAACTTTCCCGTAACCGCGGCGACCCGACAGGGCGTGCTTACGCCACGCGGAACCCAGCGAAGCGCACATTCGCTCGGTCGGTGCGTTGATCTCTCCACACCTCCGTTACGACCGCGCGGATACCGCGAAGAGCACGTTCGCTTGGTCGGTCTGTTGTCTGTCTATTCACACCACCGTTACGACGGCGCGGAGACTTCGCGCCCCGCGAACCCCGCCTGAGTTACGTCTCCCCTCAAACTTCGGAGAAGAAACGCGAGGACCCGACGCCTCGGGAAGAAGGCATTCGGAGCCGAGACGAGACGAAGCACGGACGCGCACGAAGGCGCACCACATCCAGCCAGGCGACCCTCTGCAGATCAACCTAATCTCTTTTTAAGTATTAAGTATTAATAAACAGTTTGATTTTAACTCCTCATCTGGCCTCACTGCTATCATGGCGCTGCCGACAGGATCTGCAGAGGCGTCTCGCACGCGCGAAGAACCACCGGAAGCTACAGTGCGCAGCAGAACAACGTCGACGAGTTCCGAGACCACCCTCATCTGGTCACCAGCGAAATCGACAATGCGCAGTGTTCTCATCGAGTTGAAAA
>JAJIZL010123412.1:161366-182891 GCA_023969395.1 Amblyomma maculatum | reverse complement strand
TAATAAACAGTTTGATTTTAACTCCTCATCTGGCCTCACTGCTATCACCCGGAGAGAGAGCGCGCGGGCGGCGGCGTCGGCTGCCTCATTCCCTGGAGACCTTGGTGACCTGGAGGCCAAACGAGAGATTGGTACGCGGGATCCGAATCACGACTACAATTTTGGTATATGCGGTAAGCTAGGGGAGCAGTCCACCCTTGCTGGACGTTGCGACAGGCCCCTCGCGAGTCGGTTATGATGTATTTGGAGGAGGAGTCAGAGGCTGCGAGGGCGATGGTAACCTCTTCTGCGTGGGTTGGTGACTGGGCCTTGAACGTAAGGCCATCTACTGTTTTGCCCTTGTGGATGACCGCGGCTGTGTGCCAACCCATATGGTTCGGGCCGGAGACGTCCACATAGAAAACTCCTGGTTTGCTTCCATAATGGCGGTCCAAGGCTTCCGCCCGCGGCAGGCGCCGACCATTATGGTCCTCTTTGGAGATGGCGGGGAGAGGCCGCACATGGAGGGCGCGTCTTCATTTTTCGGGAATGCGACATCTATCCTCTGTGAGCTGGGTGTGTTATGTGAAGTCGGGCAAGAAGACGGCGAACCGACTTCGTCTTTGTTAGACGCGTGTACTGATTGATGAGGTGAGCCTCCCGAAGCTCCTTGAAAGTATTCACCACACCCAGCGCCATGAGACGGCTGGTAGATGTGGAGACCGGGAGGTTCAGTGCTCGTTTCATGATTTTACGGAGGATAACTACGGAGCAAGGCGCCGGTCACGGCCACCTCGATCAGCGCGCGCGGCGCGCGCCGGCGTTATTTTGCACCGGTGGAAAGGAGGAAGCCAACACAACAAGCAAGAAAAAAACGCGCGCAAGCACGTGACGGCGCTCGGCCAATGGGAGGGTCGAACGCCGAAGGAGAGCGCCGGAGAGGAGGCGGGCGGCTATCTTCACAAGTTGGCGCTACTTTTAGTTTATTGAAGGGTTTTAGTTACGAAAAATAACGATATTTCTTTTTTTTTTTAATTATTTCGTTATCAAGAGCTTAGTTCGAGCAAAGTTTGATATATTTTAAGAGACCGCTGTTCAGTATGTAAGAAGCGGTGTTTGGGGATGCTCCTACAACGGCTCCGAACAAGGCTTTGACCGACGCAAGCTCTACTTTTTCTTGCTCTCCAGTGGTGCTTTGCGAAAGTATAGTAGAGATTTTCCCATACCGTATATAGGCCGACGGGCTAGGTACGAGCCAGCTGGGTGCACATTAGCATCACTCCATGGAGCCCCGGGCTACTTGTGCATGCTTACTGGCGGTGGTGGTAAACAGACGCACGGCATACGCCCTCACAATTCGCTGCCGTAAACCGGGTCCGCAGGGCGCCAAAAGGCAAGCGGCCTGCGGAAGCGGATGCACAAAGGGGCAGGCGCGGGCGCACACTTGTCACTGCACAGGAGCAGCTGCTACTTCGTGTGAGCGGGTCACGTTAGCGGCTCGCGCCTCGTTGAAACTCTAGTAGCTGTAACACTGCGTACACTGTCGACGCTTAACGTGGCCGCCAGTGCAGCAAATGGGGACGACAGGCTAAGTTTAAAGGGCCACTGTCCAGGGAGGGCCCTTTTAAGCAAAGGAGCCCAGTGTTTCGATCAGGTACCGGAGATAGTCTCTGCAAAATGCTACAGTGACACGCGCGCCGCAAAGCATCGAAAATACAATTCAAAGCTCTCTCATGCTCTCCTTTGGGAAGCCAGCTTCCCCGTTTCCTGCGCTGGCCCGACGGGCCCCAGTAATGACGCACGTACCGCGAACGACGTCCATTGGTCCGTCTCGCTGACTGACGGGAGAAGGATGGGTGTCTACCGCTCGCTGCGCGCTCTTCCCTCGCCACGGCCAGACTGAATCCAACGGCGCGCACTCCCTCGGCCGTTTTTTTTTTTTCGCGCTCGCGGAGTGCCACGCCCCACCTCCCGCCAAACACGGAGGAGGAAGGGGAATTTGTCTTGCGGAGGCTAGACGACCTCGGGCAGGAGAGTGAAAAACCTTTGGGAGGGAACGGAAGGAGAGAAGCATGACAGAATCGGGTGATTGCGGTGGCTGTAACTGCGTTATTAGATAATCTTTTCAAAAACATTTTGCGGCCT
Source organism: Amblyomma maculatum (assembly GCA_023969395.1). NCBI lineage: Eukaryota > Metazoa > Arthropoda > Arachnida > Ixodida > Ixodidae > Amblyomma > Amblyomma maculatum. The sequence continues at coordinate 180,767 of JAJIZL010123412.1, read as the reverse complement.
TGCGTTCTAGGGGCGAAGTATCACAGTCACCGGGGAAGAAAATATTTTCGACCGGAGGGTGGACAGGGCCTTTAAGGCTTAGCTAAGTTCTGGCACTAGGCGCCATCTGTTGTTCATTGGCGGCCACGGCAAGCAGGGGGTGCATGCTAGCTTAAAACTCGATATAAGGATCGAGAGAGTTTTACACTATGCTAAAGCTTTCTAAACATCTATACCATAGAGCACATACAACTCACCCACCGCGCATGTGCAGATCACCCTGAAGAGGCCCGACTATAGTGACACGGCCGCTCGATGGATTCCATCGAGCGGCCGGGATTGTGAACTATAGCATACTAGGCCCGACAGCGACCAGCTGAGAGCATGCTTCAGATAATCGGCGCGATGCGGTCACCGCTTGCCGATACTACACGGTATGGACTATATTAATGACCTCGCTGCGTTGACTCAAAGGTTAGGGCGCTCCTCCGTTGAATTCACGTACGCGCAGGTTCAATATATCCCGCCCGCGGCGGCCGCATTTCGCTGGAGGCCAAAAGGGGCCCCTGGAGCGGTACTTGCGGTAAACTTCTTAATGCAAGAAATCCATAGATGTGGTCTTTATTTCGAGTCAAATTTAAAGCTTTGCGTGGAACCTGCAATTTACAAATGATTTTTGAAAAGTGCTCTTGGCAACCGCTCACAACCTGCTGGGGCGACGCCTCGCCACGTACTCCCTCCCCGATGACGTCACTGTGGCTCGCAGAGTGCACCCACTCATTGAACGCTCCCGTGTTACGTGGCGAGACATGTAGGGTGTGAGGAGCGTCATTTTCGATCGCGAATATGTTTGGCGCTGATGAAGCTAGCTTAAAATTATTTGCTTTGAGGAGAGGACTGGTGGGACACCTTTTGCTAAAGCGCGTTTTCTAGCTTTAGTAGATAGCTTTTCGTGGGCGCTCGAAATTATTCGGAGCTCTCCACTTCGGCATTCCTCATGACCTGAATTGCTTTGGGACGTTAAGCCCTATAAGTCTAACTAGCTATGCTAATGACCCCTGTAAGAAACTTTTAGGCCAGGCGAGGCTGCCGCCCGCGTGCAGCAGACGCCTGATATTACATGTCTGCGCTAAGATGTGACCACTATGCTAAATCTTTCTAATAGTTTAATGAATACAACTGCCAATGCGGGAGTGCAGACGGCGACAAAGGGCTTACTCCTTCCACAAGCTGTCTGTAGCAGTCCGAAAGGTATGGGCTACCTGTGCCAATTAGGATGGCGCGCACTGTGTGGATGCTTCTGTTCGTCGACGGTGACACACGGGGATAGGAGCAATCATTTGCGTGTCATCCTGATTTTTCCTGATAGCTCTATACCTTCAGTGTTACAGGCAGCTTAGCGCCAAGCTGGCGCCCCGCTTTTCTGCGCATGTTCAAGGAGAAGCAACGGCGAATGAGTCGCAGAACATGCATCGAAACCAGCTGCTTGAAAAGCTTGGATCCGTTTTCAGTAAATATGTATTACACATTTTCCATTTCATTTGGCAGCACTCTGGGTGACATTATACCATCAGACTTTTAAAACAGCGAGTGACCAGTCACAGAAATTACCAGATAGCGGGTTCCGCCGTCGACAGTAGTCATCGCACTGGCCGCACGCGCAAGATAACCACTGGTTGCTTCATGCAGGCAATGCCGAGGTCCAGTCGCCAGTGAGCCAATTATAGCTTTCCACGGATACTTGAAAGCAGCGGCTCCATCGCTTAGCAAGTGATCAATGCCAGAGAATGAAATGAACCAGAAATGAAAAGTGGTCAACTGATCCTCATATAATATGCGGCCTCTGTTTTCATGTTCATTTATCTTTTTATATGATGGTATAGTTTAAAATACGTTGCGCTTCAGCTCGTCGTACGGTACCTGACATGCATCAACTCCGCCCTCGGTGATGTTTCCAGCGCAGAGGAAGTCTTGGTCTACACCGTGATGAAAGACTGTCTTGTAAGTGCCGAGCTTCATGTAGAGCTTGTCACATTCCTCATTGCTCACAAGTGGCACATCCGCTTCCTGGAGGTTAGTCTGCAGTTTTCCCCCTGCGTGGAACGGCGAACAGTTACGGAAATAATTGCGCGAAAATCGGTGGTTGCCACTATATATTGCGTGCTGACAGAATTCTATTTGACGTTTACCTTTGTGGTAATGCAAATTTCAGTGACAAATGCTGACTTCATATGGAGTGTTTTGTGCATTTATGGTTGACTGTTGCGTTTATGGGGCCCGCCGTGGTGGAGCAGGGGTTAGGGCGCTCGACTATACTGTGCCCAAGGATGCGGGATTGAATCCCGGCCTCGGCGGCCGCTTTTTATTGTTGAAGGCGGAAAGCAAGGCATCTGTGTGCTGTGCGATGTCAGTGCACGTTAAAGAATCCCAGGTGGCCGACAATTCCGGAGTCCTCCACTACGGCGTCTCTCATAGCCTGAGTCGCTTTGGGACGTTAAACTCCACAAACCAAACCGAATAAATAAATACTGAACTAAACCTTGCATACCAAAAGGAGCAGCCGAAGTTGGCAGCTCCGGCCTGCCAACTCGGCCATGTCATTTGGTCCCGTAACGTCACACAGCCGTGACGTAATGCCCGGCCATGTCACCTGGCAATAGACACATGCTTGCATGCCGACAACGCCGATGTCGGACTTTCTGGAGAAGAGGGCCTTTAACCCTGTCGCTTTAATATTCGATGACGACACACGTCGCAGCATCTGAATAACCACCAAAGTGCATCCGTGCTTTAGCTGTAAGGTAGCGACACTCTCGCTCGCCGGCCGCCTTCAGTCCAGCCATGCGAGGTCATCGTACATGGAGAGTTGGAATTTTCGTTAATAGATTAAAATTATCGCTGTAGAGCACGTCGGCAATATCGGGAGCAAACAACGTACCGAACCCGTTGTGTCCCCAGCCGAGAATGACGCCCGTGTGGGCGTCCAGCGTGGCCTCTTCGTCCGGCAGGCAGGCTGCCGGCATCTGTCCATCGCCGATTCCTGCGTCCTTGTGCAGCAGCACCAGTGCCAGGTCGGCGTTTTGCTGCTTGCCGTTGTAGGCCGGGTGCAGGTGCACCATGCTGACCTTGCGCTCCACCGTGTTGGACATAGCGCCGCGCACTCGGCTTTTTGATATTTCCAGGCTGCCCATACGCACGAAGAACTCCGTGTCGTTTCTGCGCCGCGAGCGGGTTGACTAGTTGTCTAGTTGGGTGAGTAGAAGAAACTTTAGATTTTTGTTCTGCTCAAAACCAAGGACAATCCCAAAGAAATCTACGCACGACATCTCTGTGCCGTTGTATCAAGACAACGGCTTGCAATTGGATGCTAAGAGCGTGTAATGGATCCGAGAGTAGTTGCCCCCCCCCCCCCCCCCCCCCCACACACCATCCTCCCATCCTCTACCACTGAGAAAAAAGTTTTGTATAACACAAAACACAGTTTTCTCGTTTTACTATCTGCGAAGAAAAATCAGGAAATGCACAAGTGTGGACAATCACGTTGCCGATTTTCGTCCTGAAAAAAAATTCAATGCTTTAAATTCAAGGAATGCATTGTGCCTGTGGGGGCGCCCATAGTATCTTCCATTGAAGAGATGTCCACTATTCTGCCCTTGAAACAAATCGCAGCCCTGATTTGTCTCGTCTCGAGGGCCAGACACCAGATGCGCTATACTCACGCTTTGTAGAAGCAGTGTGCTGCCGACAGAACCACCTTCTTTGTGATCATTGCCCCGCCGCACCAGAAGTTGTCCACCTTGATCTTGTCGCGGAATATCGCCACCTGGTTGGTGGTAACGGATTGATGTTAGTGGGAGGCAACCTAAACACTCTCTGTGAAGGCAGAAAACTAATGGTATGGTAGAAGCTGCGATCTTCACATTTCGTGCTCTTTGCCATTGAATCGATCCACTTTATAAACACCCGCAATTCTGCAGATAATTAGTCAACCCCTATAATTTACTGACAAGTCTCCTTAATTAGCTATTACTAGGCGGTATAATGGTATGTCTAGTATATTCCCAGTTCGTGCAGTGAAGCGGGTGTGACTGTGTTTTAAAATTCTGCATCTTCTGTGCGGATACGAGCAGTTATTTTTAAGGCGAAAACTTTCATAGGCTCATCAGCGGTATCAGGATCTGTGCGTTCGCGAGCTGTGTCCGCGGGTTATCGATGGGGTTCTGTTTAATTAAAAAAAAAATCTTCTACCAGTAATTGGATTCCCATCCCTCCGATCACTAGCCGAGCGCGTTAACCGACTAAGCCACTTCGGACACGCGAGAAACATGTCTTAGTTCTCCTTGTCTAGCTTTACTGCCGGCACCATGGTAACGCAGGGGCACAACGACGAAGCCTTCAACCCGGTCTTCAAGAGGGCGCGTGGCGCACGTCATCTGTCGCCAGCTATGAAGACCAAGCTTCGCAACAAGCGCGAGCCATCGCTGCCGAGTGGGGCTGCTCACCTCTAATCCGGCACGGAAGAAGCAATGTGTGATTGGCGGGGTTCTGACAAATAAACAGTACAGTAGAATCAGCCCCAAAACCTTTCGCCTTATCGTTTTTAAGGGGTATTAAGTGCCTCAATAATTTGTTCTTATCTCTGTGCTTGCACTACAGTTATTAGCGGTCACGACACAGCTTGCACATAGGATTGGTCAAGAAACTGCACAAGGAAAATGTTGTGCGCGCGTTCTCAGAACTCACGACGAACGGGTAGTCTCCATGCTTACGGACGCTCCTGCCTCCAAGAACATAGTGCACCGGAAAGCGTTGCTTGCCACTGCCGTCCTTGCTGGGAGGGTTCCTGCCGCACACTGGGCAGCGCGTGCAGTTAACGAGCCATACTGTCAAGCTGTGCCTGTAACCCACGCTCAAAAAAGTAACAAGATAACCCTTGTGTTCCTGTTTGAAAGATGGGGATATACGAATTAGGTAAACTATGTCAATCTGAACACGAGAGAACTTTGCTCTCCGGAAACCACACTCTGATTCTGAACAGCAGTAAATAAAAAGGCACCTTTGCATTGCGACAATGTTAACTTACAGCTCATGTAAGACAAAGCACGTCGTCTTGAAAGAGGCCTATCCACATAGTTTACGCTTAATTGATGGTGTGGCCGAACAATACGCCAGTGAGTAGAAATGCACAGCTAACAAAAACCTAAACCAATCTATGATGCCGCGGTGCAGTGTTTATACGGCTAGTTTACATCATGCGAAGTACCCGTTCTATGGCATTTGTAAAATGAAAGTTTTGTGGCGGATACTAAACCGGTTTTATTTGCTTATACAGTCGATAGAAAAATGGAAATAGACCACGGAAGCAGATTTAATATTTAATTTCTGGAAATATGGCGCCTAAGCATATGTTCTCTGTGTCGGCAGATGGTTAGCATGAGGAATCGTGCTTGTTATTTTCTGGCAGCAGTGGTGACCTGTGCTAAAATGAGAGCGTAAAATATTCTTCGTGGTCAATTTACCTGTTTTGTGGACAGCGTACTCTTGAAGCGCAACGTCACTGAACACAGCGCACTCACTGAAATAATGCAACTGCATCAACACAGCTATGAATGAAATGTAGCGTTTTTACGCAGGAAAGTGCCACTATGCGCATTTAGAAGGAGAAAAAGGAAGGGTGCTCGTACGATGCCTATTCTCCTGGAGCACGGCCAGCATGCGGTCCTTGTCAGCGGCCGAGCGCTGCGGCCGGGACTCCCGACGGCAGCACACGTGACCCACGCCCGTGCACGAACTAGAACGCTCACGTCGCTCCTGCGGGCAAGACACCTCGGATACGCACCGTCCAGGCTGGTGTGATGACGCTGTCTCGCAGTCTGCCAACAGGGAAGCTGCTGCCGAATAGACGACTGGGAAGGAGCGGGTGAAGCGAAGAGAAACCGTCACGATATTAAAGAGCAACAGGTCTCTTAATTCCACTTTGGGACACCTAGGCCCGTATTCCGAGTTTGAGTCGTTATCGAAAGTGTCGCTATCTCACGTGACCTCAAGTCATCTGATTGGCGGAAACACCGGAACATGATGTTGCCACCTCTTCCGGTTCTGTAGTGGCAACACCGGTCCCGGCGTTTCAACCACTCAAATGACTCGAGGTCACGTGAGATAGTGACACTTTGATAATGACGCAAACTCGTAATACGGGCCCTAGCTAAGCTCCGCCTTTAAGAGTATGACGCAACAGCGGTAATGGCTCCTGTCTCGTCCTGCGACTCCTCGTCCTCAAAACTCGCTTAGTCACTAATCCCTTATTTCGTGCCTCTGTTGTCTCAGATACACTCATTCGAATAAAGTCGTAAGCTACCACATTATGTGGAAGGTCGCCCGACACGGTTATCAAGCCCCGGTTAACCCAAGCCCAATGCACATGTCTGCGTGGGCCAGGGATATTTGTGGATTTTTGTTGGCCGACTGATTTATGGCAATTACTCACGTGCCTCCATGAAACCGCTACCGGCAAGAGGGGAAATAAGGAAACGCATTGTCAAAGGTCAAAATGCACGGGCTTGTCGCGCTCCCTGACGGAAAGCAGCATGTCGAAACGGAGCAGGATCGAAAGGAGCAAGCAGCTGGGTAGCGGATCACAGATCGCGTTCACGTACGTTTTCTGTGTCTGGCACCAAGCAACGTTCTCGCGGTCTCACACTTCACGCGACTACATTACAGATGCTTGCTTCGCGTTACTATTTAATGTTATGTGTTCTTATTTTCTGCAGCGTGAGTTGCAAGTAAACTGAATCTAGCTCTTAAGGGGGCTCTGCTGGGGAAACCAGTGACTCAGTGAGGCACTGAGGAAATGAAGCCCCAGAATATTCGCTGGTGCTGCGCATGCGCGATTAAGTTCAACTTCCTGTTCTTTCCTCTAGTCAATGGTGGCTCGAAACAATCACCCAGTGAAACCTAAAACAGAGCAAGTGAAACACCGGCTTTTAGTGTGCTGTCACCTGTCCGCACAAATATCTTATAGTGTTTTAGGGCATGCCTGGATTGAAAGATCGTGCTCTGGCGGATGTCTCATATGATCCCCTGAGACACCGAAGCCACTCTGCTGTAGTCACAGTGCGACGTCACGCACCACGTGAATGGATAATAATAAATAAAACACATATAACAGAATAATAGCATACTGCTGCGAACATGATTCCAGCCCGCGGAAAAAGCACGCAGGTCAGCTTTCCTGGCTGCTACATTAGGTAATTATGTCTACATAATCTGCACAAACCACCACTGCATATGTACGTCCTCTTCCACGCGCTATGTGTCGCTGTCTTCAACTTTTATTCGCGCGCAAGTTAGTTCCCAAAGGAAGACCACGCATTCACTTGCCCGTGCAAACCAAAATTTGAAGAAGTAGTTGCATGGCGTTTGGGCAGCCGTGCCATAAGAGCAGGTTGACTTTTCTTTGAGTTATATGGTTTGGTTTTCTTGGCAAGCCCATACCTTATGATAAAGGTCTGGTTTCTGGCCGAAAAACGTGCATTCAGCTGAGAAAGTACCCGGACTAATTACACGCAGTCTAGCTGGGCTGTCGTAGGACAATGTTTGTAACCGCCTAAGGTGACATTCCTCTAATTTATCGAGTCCTTTAGCAGAAGCTGGGAATGCTTGCCTCGCTAAGCGGACGTTTTGCAGTATCTCGCAATATGTAGTGATGGACTGGGGGTGGTCATGCTAGGGGAGTGATGAGGGATCCTGGGAGAGGAATGCTCGGGCTGCGGCGTGTGCACACTCGTTTCCCTCTGCCCCTTGATGACCACGTACACCCATATTACTTATTTGTCTGACTTGGGATAAGATTTTACAGGCCAAGGGAGAAACCAGGCCTCGCATGTAGTTTCTGTCGGCGGTTTAGGAGTCGGTAACGATGTATATGAAATCGGTGTGTCTTGCGGCTAATGCGATCGCTGCCTTTTTCAGTTGTGCGACGTCTGAATTTCTAGCCATCAGCCGTGGTACTTATATCCTAGACAAGTGACGGCTACTGTTCTGATGCCTTCGCAGGGACCCGGAGCATCCACAAAGAAGGCTCCTTTGTCCTTGGAGTAGTCCTCATCAATCGTCCTGGCTCGTACTTTGCGTCGTGCCTCATCATATTCGGGATGCACATTGCATGGGAGGGCATGGTGTGGAGTTTGCCCTTCCATTCATGTGGTATTCCCTGTCTATGCTGCATGGTGCTGGGAAGGCTGGGAAGGCCAAGATGTTCAAGTACTTCCCGTCTGGTGGCGAGAGGCGGGTAGTTTGCATTAGAAGGTGAGCCTCTTGTGTTCGTCGATGGCGTTGCGGACGCTGAGTTTAAGAAGCCGGTTTTGTAGACGCGTTGAGGAGTAGCCCTAGCGCCCGCTTGTATGGCATGCGAAGTATGGGGCCGAGTTGCTTGAGGTCTTTATTTCGTAGCTTGAGGTACGAGGTTACGTAGGTTATGCGGCTGACGATAAAGGCCCGAATTAGTCGTAACGTGTCGTTCTCTCTCATACCATTCTTATTGATCGTGTTCACACGTCGTCCGGAGCTCAGCAATAGCTGTCCCGTTGACCCCTTTATTGCTAATGCGCAGGCCTAGGATGCGAATGGTGTCTGCTTCGGGGATAGGTGTATCGTGGATTTTAATTTGGATCTGTTCGTTGCTGCCACAGGGGCGCATGACTAGAAGTCCTGACTTGGTAGAAGAACAGGTAAGTCCGCAGTCGGTGACGTAGTTCTGCACAGTGCTGGCAGCTTCCTGCATAGCATCCTCTATCTGTCCTGCGTTACCTCTTGATGTTCAAATGATGACGTCATCTGCATACAGGGCATGGCGTACGCATTCTATAGCATTGATTTGGCAGGTGCAAAAAGGCCAGGTTAAAAAGAAGCGGGAGAGTACAGCTTCTTGTGGCGTGCCCCTCGTGGATGGGGTTAGATCTCGTATTGCCCACTCTGATGTGGACTTGACGATTCTGCCGGAATTCCTTGACGTAATTATGTGCTTTGAAGGTTGTGCAACATTTCGGAGTGTGTAACATCATCGAATGCTCCCTTTAAGTATAGTGCCAGTATGGCGCGTAAGCCTCTTTGACGAGTTGAATCGATGACGTCATATTTGAGTTGCAGGAGGACATCTTGGATTGATAGGTGGTTTCGGTAGCCAAACATACTGCAGGTTGTTGTTTACAAGGTAGCGAGAGAGATGGAGTTGTACTAATTTCTCCATGAGCTTGCCCGCGCAGGATGCGAGGGATATCGGGCGGAGATAAGTGATGCTGATTGTATTCCCAGGCTTGGAAATGAAGTTCACGCCTGCAGTCTTCCATTCTTGTAGTAGCGTTCCGGAGCACCAGCACTCGTTGATATAATGCGCGAGGTTCTCTAGTGCTTCGCTGTTGATGTTAGCAAGAAGGCCTACTGTGATCATGTCGTGGCTTGGGGAAGTGCCACGGCGCATTGTTATGAGTGCGACTTGTATTTCGTCGGCGTCGAAGTGACGGCCGGGATCTGGATTGTCGTTGCCTCCGTATTCTGTCGGGGGGTCAGAGTCTTGGGTGGTACAGAAATAGGTATCGACAAGGGTGTCAATTAACTGCTCGTCTGTTCCTCTGGACTCGTGAGTGCATTTCTGAGGATATGCTGCTGTTCTCTTTGAGATTTAGGAGTACCTGTCAGACATTTGAGGAGCTTCTAGGTTGATTTAGTGCCGAGGCTCCATTAAGCGAGTCGTATTAGGTGAGTCAGTTGCTTTTAGCTAGCGTCCAAGCATAGTATTGTGCTTGCTGCGTGATCCATGCTATTTTTAGTTTAAGCTTGTGGTTGTGGCTTTGCTTTTTTCACCGCCGTGTGAGACTTCTCTTGGCTTCCCAGATACTGAAGAAGTGATTATTAATATCAGGGATGTCTTTCGAGGTTTTCACTATATACGTGCGAATTTTTCCTTGGTGTTGATGAGTTTGGGCTCATGTTTTGCAGTTTTCAATTTTTGTGTTGAGGGTATGGGTGTGCGCGGCACAGAACCGCATCCAGTCCGTGATGTGAGCTTGTTCCCGGCGTGTGCGTTGTTTGTCAGATGCAGAATTAATGCGGAGTAGGCAGTGATCTCTACCCAGAGTTTCCTGCGTATTGTGCCATTCGTAGCGTTTGGCATTCCTGACTAACGAAAGGTCAGGGCGGGTATCTCTGGAGGTACTGTTTCCGATTCGCGTGAGGTGTTGCTGGTCCGTGAGTAACGTCAGGGCGACGTCAGATATCGTCGTTGCCAATTTACGACTTTTCACTGTTTCTTTACTGTTGCTCCGCATGCAGTGATGTGCGTTGAAATCCTCGACTAGAACGAGAGGATCTGTTTTCGCCATCTTTGCGGCCTTTTGAAAGATCTCGTCAAAGGTCGCCATTCGGTGCTGCGGTCGACTTAGATATTGCGCGTACTTGGTAATAGTTGAATAAAGGTATAATTTATCTCAGTTGTGGGTTCTATATCTATTTCGTTTTGTGCAGCCCTTGTGAACCAAAATACATGTAGGAGGGTTAGTTTGATGTGTACTGTATAGGAAGTGAGTTTTGCCTCGGAGTTAACGTCCTGAAGGGCTATAATTTCGAGTTGGAAGTTGCGCTCCACGAGAGAACCGAGAGAGTTGTTTAGGGTTTCGTTAACGATCGCTTCTACTCGCTTTTGAATGTTCTGATTTGAGAGGTTTTGTATTGAACTGGGGAGGCCTGTAGCGTACTCTGCGCCCCGCTGGCGGGGTTGGCGGTAGGGTTGTTGTTGTTTCTATAATCCCTGAGATAACAGCATGCTGGACATTGTTTGGGGGTGGTGTATTGGATGTGGAATCCTGTTTTTGATCTTGCATGGGGGTAAAGCGTCCGCGGGTCGGCGAGACTCCGCCGTGAGGTTCGATACTATGGCAGTGGTGGTGCTATATAGGTGGGTCTATTATCGGTATCTTAGCATGCAACCTAGCGGGATGTTGTGTGCATTCCGTTACCTATGCTTTAAGTCGTGCATTTTCCTCTCTAAGTATCTGTTCAGTAAACGTGGGAGGCATTCGCTGACGTTGCTGCGTCTTAATATCCAAAATACATGAAAATACTGCTTGGTAATTGTAATCCGTTGATTGTATTGTTATATGCTCATAATTTCGCTAAAGCTTGCTAGCTACCTGTTGTAGTTCCTTCGCATAATCGTACCGCTATAACACGCCGATGCAATGCAGAACTTACCTTGTGCGTTTCATTCCAGTTGCCCTCTTTCTAGCAACCATTACATACTTGCATCGCTACTTCTTCATTTCAATCGACTGAGTCCATGTCTGATGACTGTTGCAGGTGTCTCTTCTCTTAACCCCCCCCCCCCCCCCCACACACACACACACACATCACCCCTTTCTTACTCGATTTCCTCCTGTTATTAAGGAGATTGGTTATGTGAGCGAAAGCCCAGCGGCGTCCGAAGTTTGTCGCACAGAACATGAAGAGGGTGATGAGAGGAGGTGATTGTGTAGCTACATGCACTGAGGGAAACTAGCAGTTGTGAAGAGAGGAGGATTGGTAGAAGCGCACAGCGATGCATTTCGTTCCGCATCGATTGAAGAATTGGAAATAGAATTAGAATTGGAATTAAAATTACAATACAATTTACAATACAGAATAAGACGAAACGGAGTTAGAGAAGAGTTAGCATAAGAGTCAAAGCTTTGTAAATGCGCCAAGAAACAATTTGTCGAAGCGATACTCAAACTGTCGTTGGTGCGAATAAATTCAGTTCGTCAGCACGAATCACTCATGAAATCGCATAAAACGCATTCTCTTCTACATCAAACACATCATCCGAAATGATTTTTTTTTTTTTCAAATTCTTGGGAGATGAGAAATTGACGTGTATGTCTTCTTGAGGCTATTTTTGAATTTCTGCTTTTCTTTAAGGCCGTTTTTTATAGCAGGGAAGAGTTGAAGGACCGCAGGGTCGCCTTTGAGAAGGCGCTGTTCGTGCCTACTCTGAACAACGAATATCGCTAAAGGTAAATGTTTAAAAGATACTTCATGATGTCTGGATCCTAACTTTCGTGCATACTTACCGCTGGTCGAGAAGTATTTCGCGTAGAGAGATTCCGTGTAAAGTGGAATTATTTAGCATGATGGGGCACTTGCTGAAACATGCGAGCCGCGCCGACAGGGTACTTTTTGCATCGAAGCTGTGGTTAGCGTTTGTTTTCCCTTCCTGTGCAAGGTAAGTATACAGAGGACAGATACTTGCTTTCAGAGTTGCACTGCGTATTTGTGTTTGTTTTCGCTAACAGTGTCCGTTCACGTTATTCACGCCTGCTCAAGCACATATCACAAACGCCTTCGTGAGGATGCGCAAGAACAGTTGATAGCCGTTTGCGTCCGTATACTCCGTACATGATGTCAGTAAAGGGTGTGTGACTGAGGCAAGTTTCTTTCACATCTGAAGCTGCTGCAGGATTGGTTTAGTCCTATTAGCCGGCATTATTTCGTGGAATCTGCAGCGTCAGTTTAAGACCTTAACTACATAAAGAATTCATTTAATTATCGCCTGTCACTGTGAGCAGGTGCGCGGTATATATATTATTTATATGCTTTTTATTTTAATTACACCAAGCTGCCACTGTGAAACGCTTCAATGGAATTATTTGTACAGACGCCTGTTGCAACGACAGGTTGCAATTTAATTTAATTATTTAACGCCATAGCTGGCTGCCAACACTGTGCCTTAAAGGTGGCACCTTCCAACTGTGCTAGGTGGAAATTTGGAGAGAAGGAGTGTCGTCCTCGTGCCAATGTTTAACGCAGAGGAGTTAGCGGAAAGTGCTGCAAGAGCGAAGAAAGAGAGGGTTGGGGGCGATGGGCGGTCTATATAGTGGCTTGGGAGATTATGGCAAGAGAGGGGAGGAAATCGCAGCGGGAAGATGGCTTCTACGCTAAGAACCTGGAGGATGGCTGTACTGCAGAAAGAGGGTGTTATGGCAAGGGCAGATGAATGGACAGGCCACGGGTAGTTGCGCTGCAAACTGCAGAACTACGTGGGTGAAACAAAGCTATAACTGCTATCGTTGGTGCATGCCTCAAGTCGGCAAGTCTATCTCGACTAATATTCTTTGTTTCTAGTTTCAAAGTTTTGCGTAAACTGGCTCCCTGAACAACGAAGGGAACTCGACGTCTTGCACGCATGAGCTTTTCTACACAGAAGAACACAGCACGCTTTGTTTGTGAGCATGTTTATTTTCTTGACAACAACCAACAACGGTAACAACAGGGTGCTTTCGGAGTGCGAAGTGTTCGAATCGTAAGCGTCTTCTTTAATCGATCTGCCCAAACGTTTTCTTAGCCTACTGCCGATGTAGTGTGCAAGGAAATAAATAAGGAAGATTGGGCATTATTTTTTTATAAAAGACACCCGAAAAAAGAAATGCTATCACATCTTTTCATAACGGCTGGAGATAAAGTTGCGTACAAGTAATGCCCCACAAGACCCGAGTACTGCACTGTTATTGGACGCTACATGCGTGCACTTTGGTCATAGCACTGAGCTCAAGGAAATCGAATGACATGCCTTCATCATGCTGAAAGTTTTTCGGTTATTAGAGCGTACAGTGATGTCGTCAAATGCCTTTCACCTGGGCGAAAGGTGACACTAATGAATTTCCCCGCCAAGGTTTGTTTTTCATGGACGCCGTCGTAATAACGCCCTCATTCTTCAACCCAAGACTGTTCCAGGCCGCGAAGTGTAAGGCTGCCCGTAGTTTGTGCTCTCCCCCATAAGCCACGACCATGCGTGTCTTGAGAGCAGTGTGCAGGCGGGTACTTTTTCCCAGGAAACAATCGAGAGGCGCGTCCGACGCTGCCGCTGGGCCTGGCGTCCGTCGCGGCCCCAAATCTTGTCCACTCGCGCTCAGTTCCTTCCTCTCCTCGGGTCGATTAAGTGGATGTAGGAGTCGTTCTCTTCGGGTTCACATTCGGGCTTGTCGCACGGCGCACCGGGACCGCCTTCCTCTGTTACGCACAAGATAGAAATGCAGGAAAAAAAAAATTTTTGTGCGGCAAAACCTCTAGTAAGTGTTTTTCCTTGCCAATAAAGCGACGTGCCTAAATAAAGACAAGGGCTTGATGGTAACTACATGTTAATCTTAATAATTGGTTACCCCGCCGCGGTGGTGCCCGACTACTGTGCCGGAGTTCCCGGGTTCGATCCCGACCGCCGGCGGCTGCTTTTCTGTGCAGGAGAAATAGAATGGAGTCCGCGTGCTGTGCGATATCAGTGCACGTTAAAAAACCCATGGTGAATGAAAATTCCGGAGTCCTTCACTACGACGTCTCTCAAAGCCTGAGTCGCTTTGGGGCGTTAAACCCTAAAAATCAAACCAAACCAATAATAATTGGTTCACCGGAAGGGAAAGGCTCAGTATCACTCGCACTTGCTTCTGTGGGCCGCGCTGTAACGGAAGGGAGGAGCAGTGAAAGCGGATAGAGAGAAAGATGCCGTAGTGGAGGGCTACGGAGGGATTTCGAACATCTTGGACTCTTACTTGCACTGACATCGCACAGCACACGGACGCCTCTTCGTTTCGCCTCCATTGAAACGCAGCCGTCGGCGGTCGGGTTCGAACCCGGGAATTCCGACACAGTGGTCGGGCATCTTAACCACTGCGCCACCACGGCGGCGCCTTAATCTTCGCGATAGTCAAATTTAAGAGCGATCCCATCGAGCAGATTGTTAGATTGTTAGTGAAAGCACCCTGTTGTTATTTTTTGCTCGTGACGTTTGCCGTGAGTTAAACGGCAATATACATCGAAAAGCGTACAAAAGGACTAGAGCGTGCTGCATACTCTCATAGCTTAGAACCGCATGGATAGTTAGTCAGGTAACTATTTATGCTGGTTTGTTACGCGTTTACAAGACAGCAAGCATGCAGAAGGTGGTGACTGCCGCGTCGTTTTACTGCTACAGAAGTCATCCGACAAGTATATGAAACAAGAGTGTGGTCCCTGTGGCAGATTTGCGCGCGTGTGTATATGTGTGTGTGTGTGTGTGGGGGGGGGGGGGGGGTATTTTAAGTCCATCTGTAGTGTAGTGTACAGTGCACCTTCTTATGGCTGAATGCCGTACGGAAATTTAGTCTGGAGATGTAGGTTAATTTGTTAAGCGTTTGTGGTGATAATGGTTCTGGCAAGCGCGCAGGAGAAGCTGACTTATAAACATTGTTTTATTGCTATAGAGCACTCAGGTAGGCACACGCATCAACATACTCTGTGGCAGATTCGCGCAGCTGGGACAACTTCACGGGCATCTGTTTTAGGCAGTCTACTTAGCCTAACTTAGCTATTGGTTTGCAGGGGGCGAACATGCAGGTTGTGCTGACTGCCGCAGATAATTTTGTTGATGTAGTGCAGTGTAGTGCAGTGTAGTGTAGTGGTAGTGCAATGTAGTGTAGTGCAGTGCAATATGGCGTAGTGTAGTGTACAGTTGCATCCTCTCATAGCTTAAAGTTGCGCGAAAAGCTCAAATGTTCCGATTGACGCAACAAGCATGCCAACCCATGTTTCAGGTTCGCACAGGTGAGTCGACTTCAAGAGCACCTGCAGTGTAGTGCAGTGGAATGCTATGGAGGAGAAGGATGTCCAGGCAGTGCGGGCTCTATGCCATTTTTTTTTTTGTGCACCACCAGACTTTATTCGCGCTTGTAAAGTAAGCTGCCGTGCCTGTATATATTTTCATATGCCTTCTCCCACATCGTCACCCATCATGATCTTCTTTCTTTTCCCCTCCCACAGTGCAGAGTAGCAGGCCAGATTTTAATCATTCCGACCAACCTCTCTGCCTTTCTTTTCAATAAATCCATCTGTCTAATGCTGTGGAGAGGAGTGCATTTGTGTATTTCTGGAGCCAAATGATGGAGAGGCGTCGGGAAAATACTTTTTCAAATGCTCAACTGTACTTACACAAGGTTGACAACTGATATCGCGACGATGTAATTATAATGAATCAGAGGTCGTGACCCACTTGTGCGCTGAAGCTGCAGAGTACAATTTTGAGTGAATATGTGAAATACGTTGTTCTAAGCATGTCATGGTTAGTGATTACATACACCTCTACATGCATTGGCTTGCAGCTCTATAGTCTAAGTTAGCCGGTAGCACCAGCGCTTTATGTTCATTGTCCAGGCTTCATTTTTCTTGTCACGAATTGCTATCCCAGCGCAATATGTGTCATTCACGTGTAAAGGAGAACAATCTCGTTAAAATTCTGTGATCGAACTCGCACGACTCAAGAAATCGGCCGGGGAGCGGATGCTTCCACCGTTGGCTTGCGACTGCAAATTTGCATGCATGCATTCTGCTCGCGTATCCGCCGCTTATCTTTCACCATAATGAAACTCGGTGAGGCCACTCCTCACCTGGACGATTGCTGCCTCCGCCTCCACCTCCTGGTATCGGCTGTTTGCCTGGCTTGCTGTCCGGAATTGGTGGAATCGCTGGTCCTGTGAAGAAGTGAAACACGAGTTTTTAGAAAATTGCACATGGCGTGACGCGCCTGATACTACGCACGTGTCTGGCATTAGTAACCGAACACTTCGAGCGGCATGGCTCTTGCCATGTAACGCACGTGACGACCAGTAGCTGACATTGCAGTGCCTACGGCGACCGAGCGTAATAAACTGCGAAACGGGAAGGTTTCACCTCTAAAGCATAGATTTGTGGCGGACAGAGTTAAAAGCACCATTCGCTTTATACACACGGAACCAGGGCGTGTATATAACCAGTTCAACTGCATGTGCTCTACCTTTGACGTCAATACACTGTCTTACTTTTCTGTAAAACCACGGCCACTTGGTGAACACCGATTTTGTACAGTTGAGTCAAGCTCTGAAACATTGGTATGGTTTTTCGGAAATTTCCCTATGCCTATAATTAGTGAGAAGTTGGCCTTGCGCACCTCAAACGCAGTAATGTAATTATAAAATAATTATAAAATAATTCCACCCGTGGGATTATATTTCAAAATCTGGCTGCCTTCTGTCATCATCTTTAGGCATGCGCATTACCCAACGAAAAAGACATGCGCAGCACCACCCTTTATTCTCCTGCTAAAATAGGCAATACGCAACACCGGGGCATTGCTGAGCTTCGCGACTGATATAGAAGCTCTTTTTTTTTCTATTTCTTTAAATTGAACTTGCTCACTACGATTGCTCTGCAACTTAATCACCCACTCATAACATATAGTACTCATTTGATACTGAGCGGAACGAACAAAATATGGATGAGGTAACATAGAAAAAGAATGTTATAAAATGAACTATAAATTTATCATGTCGACTTAAAGTATAGTTCAAACTCGATGAGGGCATAAAATTTGGTTGAATTGTGCTAAGTTCGATTTAGATGGGGGCTTGAATGTATTCGATGTTCACATTCATTTCGAATGAGCCGGAACTTCACTTCGCCGCTGTGGCTCCGTGGTTAAGGCGCTCCACTATCGAGCTGCGGGAACCGGGCTCAAACTTGGCCGTGCAGGTCGTGTTTCGATTCAGGCGAAACACGAGGCGCCCGTGTGCTGTGCGATGTCAGTGCACGTTAAAAAACCTCTGAAGTTGTCCGGCGCCCTCCACTACGGCATCCACCATCGGGAAGCTAAACTTCAAATAAAAAAGTTATACTTCAGAAAGAAGAAAAAATCTGAACGGGAACCTCGACCGAAGCGAGTTTTAATGAAAGAGAGCACATCCATTCGCTGGCTGCGTCATATACGCCGCCACATTTATAAACTTGCGCAATATCGGTGACAAAAGTCTCCAGCACGATTGAACGGTGATCGCGCGTATAGCTGCGATATGCGCTAGAAAACCTCTGATTAGAGATGATAGCTGCTACTTTGCCATGTGGACACATGTGCTTGCCAGCCGTCGGCCGACAACGACATTATGTGTTGTGGTTGTTGCTCGCACGTCGCTCTCCCCTGATGAGGCTGGTACAGGTGGGTCACCGCCGCTTGCGGCGGGGGCTAGCCTGCCACCGAATTTTTATCTGTTGTAGGCCGTCATTGCACCCGCCACCGCTTCAGTGGTGGTGGACGACGGCTGTTGTTGCGGCGCGCCTCTTTCTCTCCCTCTTCTTTTTTCTTTCTTGCCTATTTTCTCTTCTGTCCGCACGAGGCAGCGGATGTGGCTCAGCTACAGAGCCAGTAGCAGGCCTGTGCATTTTCTTTTCTTTCTTCCTACAACAACAACAACATGCTCGCACGTCCTCTTCAGTCGACGAAGTACATAACGGTTTTCCATTCTGGCCCAAAAAGCGTGCGTTGCTATCTCGGCATCGCCGTGACCCATCGCGCGGCGTATTTTAAAAATTCCCACACCACCTTGACGAAGTGCGCGACCGCGTTCGTCTCTTGCGAGTGCTCGCTGCGAGCTTTCACTGGGGAATCCCGCGGAGCTGTCGATGTAGGGCAGCACGCAGTCGCGAGCTTTCGCTTTTCCCTCGAAGGCCGACCTTCTGCGGTGACGACGACTGCCGCGCATGACTGTACACTTGGCGGCAGGCAGCGAACGGCCTTTGGCGTACGTGACCTTCACTTCAAAACGCCTTCGCCGCAACTCTTTCTCGCCGCAGGGGGTGAAAAGAAATAACTGGAAGGGCCCCGGCCCCCATCGAGACCAGGGGAAGTTCCCCGTAATTACTTCCGCGCTGGGCAATCGTTGCGCCGTGTAGCGGACGTGTAAGCTGACAAGCAACGCGGGCTGCAGCGCATTAGAAAGAGGCTGGGTGACATGTACTAACACGCGGATGCACTGCCGTTTCTATGCATTTGTAGGAGGGGAAGTCCGTTTAACGCAACGCCTTCTGAGGCCGATGCCATTACGCGCATTGACATATCGTGTTTCCGGTGTCGCGGATAAAAATAATGACGGCACATGCGCTTTCTCGCTCCTGCTATATCTGTCTTGGCTAACGACTGGATGCTTTGAAAAAAAGAAAAAAAAATGATGTTGAAGGAGGCACTTCATTAGGCGGCAGTGGTGCATTGCTGGTGATCCCGCTGGATAGAGAGAGAACTGCGTATTGGAGAAAGTCCTCTGCTCCGCGACGCGAGGGTAATAAATAAAATAACGTCGAATTGTAAAGGAATACTGATGAGGAATGAAAAATTAAGAGACTATAAAAGGATGATAAATTACGGGAAGAAGAAGAATAATGGTTGCCTGGAGGAAAAGAAGAAAGAAGACGAGTTGTCAATTACTTTAATACACTAATTCAGTTTCTGTAAGACTGAATTAGTGAACCACACTGAACCCTGGCCAATCCCCCTTCGTGGTATGTGCCAAATATCAAGGAAGAAGAAGAAGAAGAAGAAGAAGAAGAAGAAGAAGAAGAAGAAGA
>JAJIZL010123412.1:145820-161356 GCA_023969395.1 Amblyomma maculatum | reverse complement strand
GAAGAAGAAGAAGAAGAAGAAGAAGAAGAAGAAGAAGAAGAAGAAGAAGATTTCCCCTCACTTCAGAGGAGGCAGCTGTTCGCGGGAACGAGGTGCGGTAGTGTCAAGAAGGCATTTAGCACGCAAATCATCGGGTCCTAGCTAAGTCTGCCTTCACTTCCAGACAGTGATTACTGATCCCTGACTAGGATTGACGTCATGGGTTCGAATCAAGTTGCGGGAAAACAATTTTCAATCTGTATAAATTCAATTTCTTCGAATGTACCTTTTTCTGTGTTGAGCAGACGCCAATAATTCAATTTCTTCGAATGTACCTTTTTCTGTGTTGAGCAGACGCCAATACAAGAGGTACAGAATCGACTTTCGCTAACAATAAAAATTAGGCGCAGTTGTCATGATCCAGGTGTTGCTTTAACACTAGGCCATATGACTAAGTCTGTTTCCGAACTGGGTATACGGTTTCCGAAAACGCGTAAAATTGCCTTTACCTTCCTTCTGAAACCGAGACACAAGGCGGTAGTCCACATGCTTGTTTGGTTTATAGGGTTTAACGTCCCAAAGCGACTCAGGCTATGAAGAGACGCCGTAGTGGAGGACTCCACGTGTTCCTTGTATCGTGCGCGGATATAGCACAGTGCACGGGCGCCTTGCTTTTCGCATCCATCGGACAGCAACGTTCGCGGCCTCGATTGAACATGCGTCCTTGACGTTCTATACGCTGCCTTCGCCGCGCGGCCGTCGGCTCGCAACATATGCTTCAGTTTCCACGCCGCGTGGCTGCACTGGGACGAGGGTGCGGCGTCCTGTGTTGTGTGTGCCCCACACTCACCTCCGCTGCCTCCGTTTCCCGGTTGCGGCGGGACTGGTCCGGTTCCGGGGGAGTTCCCGCTCGGTGGTCGAGGGTTCACGGCTGCAATAAAAGAACGGCTCACAAAAATTAGGTGAGCGGAAGAGAATAAGCCGCGCAGCAAAACGACAGGCGCGTGTATTAAGATTACTTTTTTTTTTTTTCTGTCCAGCAGCGGAAAAGTTCCGTTTTGATTGTGTTTTGAATATGGTTTCGTTTGACCATCGGATGTACTTTTAAAACCGAAGGCGATCGCGATCAAACAAGGCGTATAAGGAGCCTTGTTATCGCAGTGCATGTACTGTGTGTCCCGTTCTTTCAGCGCGGATGCATAACGCGTACCCCTACTGAAAAAATTGTACGAGGCAATCCTCACATTTTCTCACACAGTCTCACTCAATTCACGTAAGAAATCACATACAAGTCGCATATAAAATTGCGTAAGGTGTCATAGTTTCTTGTACATGAACATAAATTATGGAATATATTTTATGATAATTATGTGCCCCGTATGAGACTCTATGTGATTTGATGAGATTGTGTGAGGTTATTGCCCCGTAGAACTTTTCGTTTTTCCTAGCTGTTTGCGCTTCCGCTGGCGAGATAAAAGAGGAGAAAGGTCCCTAGCTTATAAGCGTAGAACACCTTGCATCGTACCTCGGCGTCACTGCGTGGGCACGAGATTTTTCTTTATGGCGTGCCCGCAGATTTACAAGACGCTGTTTTGCGTTGTATATTCGCTGTTGATGCGGCGTGTAGCGTACACGTGTGTTTGGTGTAATTAGTCAGAGAGACGATCGAGTTCCTACCAGTATTCGCCGACGATACAGTTTGTTCTATTCTTGCCACGTTAGCCTAATGACATGTCACGCGCGCGTGCAAGAAATAAATAAATAAAAAAAAAACCTCGCTTTCTTGGATGACTTTTCTTTAGCACACGCACACGCACATCGTGGACATCCTTCCCGGCGTGATTTATGAGTTGCGGCTGCGGCTGTAGATATTAGCGAGGCAACTTTCTTTTTTCTTTTAGAGTGGGGATATTTAACCGCCTTCACACTTGAGTAAACAAAGAAAAAAAAAAGGGCAACATAGACAATTACCTGGTGGGTATTCCGGCTTCACGGGAACTCCAGAACCACCATTAAGGGGCGGGTAGGGCTGCGGAGCAGGGGCTGGGTGCGATGGGCCTGCGGCGATTGTGAATGACCGTGCTCGTTAACAACGCACAGAATGCTGTCGACGGTCTTCCTCGGTTGTATCGAGGGATGACCCAACACATGCATGTAATACCTGGCAGATTGCCTTGGGGATTGATTGGCATTCCAAAGCTGCCACCTTGTGGCAGATGTGGTATCGTTGGAACGTAAGGCCCTGTGACGTAACCAGGCAGAGAGTCACTGGACGAACACACAACGCGTAGGGCATGCTGTGGACTGCTTTTATCAATAGAAGCTAAGTGCTACTGTCGACGGAATGGAAGAAACCTATGAGGCATACAAATGAAAAGAAGATTAAATGTAGATACTGTGGGTGTCTGATAACCCTCACGGCACTCTTTATTACCCCTCACTAGCGCAAGGTCATTTATCCTCAGGTGTGGCCACGGCAGTCAGAGAACGTACCTGAACACGGTTCAGCTTATCGGTCGTCCGAAAATTTGTTTAATAAGTAAAGTTTTGCATTTGTGACCGCGCTTCACATGCTTCCTACTGCATATCCTTAGCCAGAAGGGTGGTAGCAAGCGTAATGACTCGCTGAATCAATGATATTAATGTTGGTTATCGTCCTTCGTCTGCCATATTTTTGATTAAGGTGGTACATATAACCATAGATTATGTATAGCGAGCCGCCTTAATAATTATTTTTTTGCTGTTACAGAGCAACTTAGTGTTCATAACTTTGCGTCAGAATTTCTCTGACTTAGAGATGCCATATTGAAGTAAGATGTCGTATCTAAGAGCCACGAGATGCGATACGTTGCTCTCAATTTTCGATATTATATGTCACAGAGGGACCCGGAAGTGCCGCTTCACATGAGCTGCCAGTTAGCTTTACTGTGCGGACAGTTCGGACGTAATGGCGCTTTGAAAGCAGTGACCGTGTTGTAGCTAGAAATGGACGAGGCTGTACACACTATTTTGCCTTTATTCGATACACTGAGCCGTGTCCAAGCGCGTTTTCAGGATTGCATCTGACTTATAGCGCACACTCTTTATACAGCTTGGGGCATTTCGCATGGTTTCTGTGGCTTTCGTGTTCAGGCAGTGTATTGGTCAAGTGGAATAAAAGTATTGGCCTTGTCAGCTGCTTGTTTCATGATGCGGAATGCGAAGTGGTTTGAGAGCATTCTGTTCGTGGTTTTTCCTCTGTTTTCAGTGTGGCACGGGAGCTTTACATAAGCTGTTAAGCCAGTACGGACTCTCAGTGTTTCCTCAAGTCGTTATTTCAGTGTTTCAGTGGCAAAGTAATCGAGTGGTGGGAAAAACATCTGGCAACACAGGAGTATAGTTACAGGGAATTTTCAGTGATGGCAGCTGGTGCTCAAAACAGCGCATTTTTTTTTTAATGAAGCTCGCGCTAACGGATCGAGGTAGCCGCTTTACCCTTTGCCTCTTTCTTCTTAATCCTTTCTCTAGAGGGACTGTAGGTGACCACTTGTGTATCACTTTTCTAATATTTGTAAAATCCTTTAGTTTCCAGCGACAGGCTGCTTTACTGGCGGGGACATTCCATGCAGATGAGGTCATGCGATCGCACTCAACGCTCATTTACCTGGTATCACTCCAAAGCCGTGCCCTTGATGCGGAAGACCGAGGAAGCGCACATAGTCCTCAAAAGAATTGACGCCCGGAATGTTGACTCCGTAGGGGCCGAATGGTCCAGCTGAGGTATATACACGACACAAGGTTCGTTAGATCGTGGTCTGTCACAGAATGGGCGCTGACTGGCTGTTTTCGAACCCTGCGCCCCACCTCCCCAATTCTCCATTGGCCAATTCTGAATACTGGAGCTGCAAAGCCACTCCTTTTATTCCACTCAACCAACGGTCACTGCGCCAGAGTGCGCCCCCTATTCCTCTTCCTTTCTTATTTTTCGGTTGCTCCGCATTAGACATCACACATAGTCTAAAGTTGAGCTCTGTGGTACTGTCGTAGTATTTGACCATCGCCATCCTTCGCGTAAAAACGCGTTCCATTGCTAAAACCATGCGCTTTCTTACTTGTTCATGGGGGCACACCGCTGACAGCATGACAGTCGTCGAGAACTTGTAGTTCTCGGGGTCAACAAGGCGGCGAGGAAATTTTTAAACAGCAGAATCATGCGTGCGCGCCATTCATACAAGCGTCGTTAGAAGCGAGCAGGGTTCAGCGTCAGCTGAGTGGAAGTCTGGACAATCCGTGCATTGGTTGCAGCGCAATTCTATGGGAGGGACAAAGATGAGTCCGCCAATCCTCATTCCTTTCCATTCTGCCTCGGCCAGTTAACTGTTTGCACTACAGTACAGCACACTTAAAAGTCAGGTGTTTGACTTTAGAAGCTTATAAATTATGCGATCACCAATCATTAAACGCTGCTTTCTAGGAGAAGGTCCAGGCGGGGTCACAGCAAGGGGCAAGGGTATGTACCGTTAAGGTTAGTGCATGCCGCGAAAGCAGCGCTGCTTTGTTTGAGACTCGCGCAGTACAGAATATACCAATTGCACGCTTGGGAAATCAGTTAAAGAAGGTACTTTGAATGTCTGCGTCCATGCTACCATTCAGCCTCGGCTATATTTGTTACCATATATTGTTATTCATGTGGACGGAGCAGTGAAGACATTAAGCTGCGCTGACTATAGAGAGATTTGGCTTACCGAGATCCGCGATCCGCTACCATGATCCGCCACCGCGCGTTCCACTGCGCATGCCCAGATCCCGTTGACGCCGATAGATGGCGCCACATACTTAATGTTGGCACATAGACCTGCCACGGCGGAACCAATCAGCTTGTACGCCCCGCCCACGCGCGGTAGAGGGTCACGGTGATGGATCGCGGATCACGGTAAGCTAAATCTCTCTTATGATATGTTTCGTGCACGTCTGTTGCGCTGCTGTATCTGCGGCGGCCCCATACCGAGTTGCCCAGCAACATGCGTTATAAGCACGACTTGCAGAAAAGCTCAGCTATACGCAAGAGCGTGAATATACAGTGTAGCCACATCGTGTGAGAGTGGAGGAATGACTAAGAAGTCAAGGTGTTAAGTGTACACGTGTACCGCAAGCAGTATCTGTTGTAACTGCGATTCCCACATTTTCTTGGCTTGTTTGCTTTTGCAATAACGTACTATTTATTCTGTTCTGAAACCCTGCATGGTTTCACAAACAGAAACCTTGAGCACTTTACAGGAAAACATGGTGTTAAGTTCAAGTGCGCATATTTCCTTAGAAGCAAGAAGCACGGCACGACGCAAGGAGCTAAGCGGTAGTTAAACAGGCAGCAACGTGACGCGCGGTGCAAGCAGCGAGGAAGCAAAACAGGAAAGCAAAGAGGCTGCCCCGCCGAGCACAGGATGAGTCAACGCCTCTGCATTGGCCGATTCGGATGCAGCATGCGAAGGAAGTGCTCGAAGTCTTCGAAGCGGGAACACGACTTACGTGTGCCGAAATGTGGGCCTCCCAATTCTGATCCTAGACCGGGGATGTTTTTAAAGATGTCATCTAACACGTTAAGCGGGTTCACTGGACTGATAAAATCCCCTGCGTGCAAAAGGAAAATGTAGCAAAGCTGATTGGTTGAGGTCAAATATCTTATATTTTGCCTATGACAGAAACAGCGTTCATCTTTAACCAAAAAACCCTTCCTGACGCATAGTTCTGCGCCACATTTTTAGAGAATATGATAATGAATACATATATAGGCTCTGCGGTTGCCATGCTAGCTAGAAGATGGAAGGGATTAGTTTGAGGCAAGTGAGAAGAAAATGCCGCAAAAAGGAATGCGCCACATTTCCCCATATTTTTCCTGACTCTTTGCCAATGGCTCAATTGGGGAAGTTACGCGTATCTCGGGTCCCACTGACGGTGACGCTTAACCGCTTTATGAGTGTTTTGAATATAAATTATCTATTCTTATTTTTTATTTTATTTCACGAACCGGTACTGTATTTGAATGTTACGTCAGTGTAAAGTGCGTAGGAAATTCCGCATGAAAGGGAACAGGAGAAGAAAAAACACCCACATTTGCCGACTAAGTTTCGGGGAGTTTGCTACAGCGCCTCTGTGAAAAAAGCTTCGCTTCCGTGAGGCCGATTGTTAAGAGCAATCGTGTTTCAGCAAAGCAACGCTGTACTGCACTACTGCACACAGTAAGAAGCGGGGAAGGCTCTTTAACGCTGCTGTTAGTTGGCATGCTCGCACTAACAAGCTGTTTCGCGTTAGAGCTTGGGACGCCTCTAAAATACACTTAGCCGAAGTTAAGTGAATAATCTCACGCTGCCAATATAGTGCGAGCAATCAACCTGCGCGCTAAGTTTTTGTGCCAGTAGCATTTTTACAGATGGCCAACCTTTTGCTGGGAAAAGTGTATGCACAAAAAACATCAAACTCTGTGCTGTGGGAAGCAAGAACACGCCTCGCGAACCTAACACGGCAAGTAGGTAGCCGCGCGTTTTGACTCGCGCAACGCTGTGGCGAGGCTGAGTCAAGTTTCGCATAACTAAGATGACGTTCGGTTTTTCCGTGTACGTCAAGGCCTTCACTTTGATAGGCATATTGCGCTGTATGCGAGCCGCATCTTCGTTAAAAGTGGAATCTGCTTACTGAGGTTACGCGCGATACGCTAAAAAAATTTCGGCTCGCACCCACGCACACGAGAAAAAAAAAATTCATTCAATGGGAGAGCAAACGAAGGTAAGGCTATTTGTTTTTGAAGAAATGTTACTACATTTACAACATTGGGCATGCATCAGAGCAGCAGTGAAAAGGAGGAGGAGGTAACGAGTACCTTGCTCCTCCGCATTTTTTGTGCCAGGTTTTCACACCTTCGATCCATTGCCACTTTGGGACGTGCCCACTGCTGTCTGTATGACTTTTTTGCGGTTCTTTTTGTGAAAGTAGAAGACACGACTCGGTGCCCGTCCAGTAGCTCTCCTCTCCTGGCGCGTCCTTATTTTTTCTTACTAAACTAAAACCGTCTCCAGGGAGCTCGCACTGACATCATGAGGGCCATATAACGAAATGTAGCGAACTTCTGGCCGTTTTGTTCAACCGGCACTTTGGAGTCGTGTTCATATTCTGGGCTATTAAAGCGTAACATTCGCTTACCACTGTTGCCGGAGTACACCAACCCTGGCAGATGTTTAACCCAAACCACAGCCCGAGATCAAAAAGCGAAAATGAATGCTAATTTCAATGAGTGAATTTGTTTCACATACCACTTGGCCCTACCGATATGTACCGCAACTTAATACCGGTGCCAGATAGGTGCGCATAATGACATTATCTGATGCCTTCATACTTAATAGTAACAGTGCCAAAGTTATAAATTTAATGACATCATCCACAATGACATTCGCCTCCACTTTCCCGCTCACGGAGTGCAGATGGCGCGTTTAATCCATATTAGATTTGTAATAATTAACAAGTATTATAGATACTTGGAACTTTGGAAGTATTATAGATACTTGGAACTCCAAAGTTGCCGAAATAACTTTGGAGGTAAGAATTTATCGAGACATAAGCAACCCTTCTCTTTACAGTAGAGAATGCTTTATAAAACTAGGACAGTAGTTCTGTGCTACCAAGCGTCGCAAAAATCTTGTTAATACTTTGTTGACTTCGTCTTCACAAGTAATGGTGCACATTCCTCATGCCTACCAAGTATAAATAACGCTTTTAAACGTGTTTATCCGCTGTAAGACCACAGCGACCTTTAATAGAGAGAAACATGAACGTGTGGTACCGGCCGACTTCGGAAATTTATGAACATACACAATTTCAGCGCACGTTACACAATTTCAGCAAGCGATGTCAGTGCACGTTAAAGAACCCCAGGTGGTCGAAATTTCCGGAGTCCTCCACTACGGCGTCTCTCATAGCCTGAGTCGCTTTGGGACGTTAAACCCCACAAACCAACCAACCAACAATTTCAGTGCATTATGCATAGTCCCTTATGTTACTTAATTTGCCCGTGTAATATGCTTATAACGCTATCAGCCTTTGATGCCTTCCACCGCGGCCAGCTGGAGATCGAATAATGTCCTGAACTTGTTTCATTTATATACGATTCGAAAGATGACACTTGCATCGTAATGAACCTTTTTTTTTTTTTTTTTTTTTTTGCGCCTTGTTTTGAGTCGCTCAGTTTCTTGAGATTAAGCAACAGCGGTACGAGCCTTAAAGGGCAATTTCGGTGTTTTTTTCATCATTTTGTGTTTTTGGTTGAATTACATTCCTCGGCATGTCCTGACTCCACCACAAAAAACCGTTTTTCGAAATTTTTGAGAAGGAAAAATAGCAAATTGAAACTGAAACTGCTTTCATGGCAGAAACGATGTCCCAGTTGACGAAATGGTGACGTCACACACAGTATTAAAAAAAGAAAACCTGTACGTGCGTTGGATGGGGAAAATAAAGTATGGAAATCATGACGTACTGCATAAAATGTATGAGGTAGTTCAGTATAAGCCTCACAATTTCATAATCACGCGGGAAGTGGACAGTAACGCCTGTATACTGTTTGTGACATCAGAAACTCACTGTTGCCCACAGAAGTAGTCACAACTTAAACCATGAGAACTGCATATTTTAAAGTCGTGTTGCGCGCGAACGGATTATCGCACGACGCCCCAATTTTGTAGAATGTGCCAGGATGGAGAGGAGAACCTACAGTAAAATATTTACCAGAATATTCGTATGTCAAAAAACCTCCGGAGTTACCCTTCAACACCAATGCATACGTCGAAACAAAGGTGGCGCATTTGCTTGACCTCTAGGCACTGAGCGGCTCCAAGTGAAGCTTAATCCGTTCTGGCATGGTGACATTAAGATACGCGACTACGTCACCGGGGTACACAGTGACGTCAGTGAAAGCTCCCCAGAGACTGTATGACTTAGCGCGCGCGCGCGCTCACGGGCACCTTGTACACCTTGTACACCTCGTGTTCCTCCTCCTCTGGTAGGTCCCATATGCGGGCAGCACACGATGGGCGAGAGCAGCTCGACGCCGCAGACCACGGGGAAGTTGAGCCGGATGATGCCTCGCAGCGTCTGCTTGCACTTGATCAGCGGCATGCACGTCCCGTCCAGGAAGCCCCGGCCGAACGGATTCTTGGCCTGGCACGGACCTCGCTCCACTGCCGGCCGCAGGAAGGAACCGTGACGCACTCGACACGTTTCGCTTGCGCCACACTGGCTGCCTTGACTCAGTGCTCGTTGACTCTCTTCTCGCGACACGTTACTCGAACGGGGCAGACCCGTTAAAGCGAAAACTAAATTCATGGTGTGCTGGAGTCCCGATTCGACACCAGTACACTCTCCGGTGTTGTATACTATAATATACTGAGGACGCCCACAGCAGTAGCCGTGAGCGTCTTGAGAATCCTCGACATAGGGACCACCATGGCGACCTAGACCGGTTGACGTTATTGACTTAGATTTTATGCTCAGCGGTCGCCCCTTTCTGCCCGTAGAAAAGAACACGGCGGCCACATGGCTCTTCGCCGTTAAAGAGGCTCTGGGACAGAGAACAAACTGAGGTTTGCCTGTATCGATAGAGCACCGAGTTATATTGTATTTTCTAGCTTTATAGTACTTTATGTAGCATTTTATAACTTTTACGAGCTAGAAAAGCACAGCAACAAAATACAGGAATGCAAGTGTCGCCTTCACCCGTCGATTTCGTAACTAAAGTGTGATCCGTAGGAGCTGTTTACTTGCAACCATCCGTTTGAAAGTTGAGATTACGGGGTCTTTTTCGGTGTGGACGCCATAAGTTTGCATTAACATTCGCGGATAAAAAATTGAATGCATTTTTTTTTCGCCAATAAGAGTACATGTCTTACGCAGCCGGATAAACATAAACATACACGCAGAACGAGCCATGGATCGGTTATCACTGGGAAGAAAAAAAAAATTGACAACAGTCGTCTCCAGTGACCGGTCCTTCAATGCACGTCTTTACAGACGAGGAAGGGCTGATTTATGCAAGCTCTCAGTCTCGCGGAAAAAGAGGACCTTCGTATTAATTTTTAGCCGCATATTAGGAACGGCTGTGATAAGCTTTGACTGTACAATGATACCACGCTCACGGATCGCAATAAGATTTGTTTGCATATTTGTTTTCTGTCCCGTTGTCTCCGGATCTCAACAGCTATACGGCACAGCGCATGCCGCTGGCTATAGACACCCGTGTTCAATAAAAATCACCTACTCTCTCTCACCTTGTAGTATATGCACCTGAAAAAACAAAAAAGCTTGCCAAAGGTGGTCAGAGCATCCATAGCCCGCATTATGTTTGCATAGTTTGAGCAAAAACCACAGTGACATTCACTAACTGAATACAAGAGTTCTGCTCAGGCAAGACGGGAAGAAACCGCATATACCTTGTCCGTATTGTTTTTCTGACGCGTTCTTCTGTTAATTGCGTCACTGTTTTGTATGCAAACAATGAACAGATTAGCGCGTCATTGAACGTGGTCTTCATTGAATCGACGTCGTACATTATTACGCTTAGGCGTTAAGGAACAAAACTGCCGATTCGAAAACATCTTGTTTGGCTTCGTTCCAGGGGAACGATGGAAATAGCCAGTGACAAGAAAGCAAGCTTCTTGCGAACGACTTCTGTGGATGATTGCGTCTATGCGGGGATGAAGCCTTCGCACGCTAATTACGTGGGCAGTAGTGCAGTTGAAGTTACTTTGTGCTCTTCCTGCACGACACCTAACCGTGCGCTTCGCGATATTAATAAGGCATACATGTTTCTGTGAACTAGCGGGGCAAAATGAAAACGCGCATTTAAAAAGATGGAAGCGTGCGTATGGATTCTTTCAGAATCCCAACTCGACCTTCGCCCGAGGATCGGCTACAAACGAGACTTGATTAACACCTACCATATCGTTGCTTATCGATCGCCTGCTCCGACTACGCGGCGCCTCACTCTTACAGGAAGCGTATACTAAACGGCGCCAAGGGGACGTCGGCGAGTGGTTGTTTGTTCGTCCAACTTCCCTTCTTAGGAACAAACGCTATTTATGAAATACGAGGAACACTGCACGTCCTGTCCTTGTCGGCGGAATGTCTTGCGCTGCAGTCTGCATTTGCATATATAGAAGCCCTTGACTTTGATCGAAAAAAAAAAAAAACGTTTCCGCTCCTTAGGTTAGCGAGAAATGGAAGTGCGTGTACACGCTTTTTTGGTTGAAATTCGGCGCGGCCACGGCGTTCGTAAGGTAATTTTTTTTTGTTTATTCTAGAGAAAACAGTAAGAAAACAAACAAACAAAAAAGAAATGTTGTTTTCCCTTTTGCGCAAGGCAAGGAACTGAATGCCCCCGAAGAAAGTATGTCGTGGTAGTTTGCCTTCGTGCAGAGAACCACCTTTGCAAAAGCGAATGGACGTCCGGGCGACGTCCAGAATTGACATCTATAGGCTATGACGGACGACTCAGCTAAGCGCTCCGGATTAATTTAGAACGCGTACAGTACGTTCCTTAAGGTGCAGTAATATCGCACAGCAGGCGGGAATTATTACTTTCCGCCTCCGTTGGAATGAGACCCCTGCGGCAGGGATTCGATCTCACGACCATGTGATCAGCAGCTGAATGCAAAAGCTATATTGATTCATCTCGGCGTGTCGTCCAAAGCAAAGTCAGTCCGCCGCCTGATTGATGAGAGCGTGCTCGCGTTGCCAAACAGTGTCCTTGGCTGGACGTCACTTACGCACGTGAGAGACCCTTTATTTGACCTCGCCGCCGCTAAACTAAGACTGCCTCAAGCCGTTTTGTAATCGACAACTCCTCGTGAAGCCATTTCGAAGACTCGTGGGACGAGTTTTACGCGTGCGACGCTCAAGCAAATTACTTACTATAGGCTGGCAGCCGCTGCTTCGAGCGAACACCACCATATTATACTTGTACACAAACCGTGGGGGCTCGAGCCTGTATTTGGCTGCTCAACTGAATGACGTGTGCCGGGGACAGGTACTGTCTAAAGGTGTTTTTATTGCTTCAAGATGTACTCTTTGCCATTATATTCTTTGCTTATCCTTCTTGTCTTAACCCACCCCCTCCCCCTGCCGTCCATCTTCTTATCTAATACGGTAACTAGCCTAGTTTTTATGGGGTAGTTTAAGGAACTCCTTTCGGCTGGGGTCAATGTTTGTCTCTATAGGTTCGAACTGAAATTTTCTGTCGACACGACGGTAGTAACAACGATATGCGATAGTGTATGTCCTGATGCGATGAAGGATCAATAGCGGATAGTCAAAATTAAAGATTTGGTGGATGACAAATCTGCTTTCTTTGACGAAGAAAAAAACAAACAAACAAAAAAACGTTACATTAGCCAGTTGTAAGACACGGACAATAAATGCAGTTTTATATCCCAACTACTAGACAGCAAGATTTTGAACAGGGTCACTAAACTTTTTAACAGCCGATCTAAAATAATGTTTTCTAAACCAAATATGTTCTCTCCCTCTTTTGCGCTGGATATCACGGCGTTGAGCATATTTTTTGTTAGTAATCCAAAGCTATTACGATCTCTTCGAAAGCCGTGCGTCTCATCCGTGCTCGAAACCGCAGGGTTCGAACTCTCACTAACTGATCTGTGAAACTGGTAAAAAAGAAATAAATAAAAGCACTCATTAAAATGAACGACGAGGTACAAGGCTCACCTTTTCCCAAGAGATGTGCATCGCATCCCAGCTTCGATGCGAGGGCCAGTAGGCCCAGACACAATAACAGAACGTGCATTTCGTTCGGCGTCGTCGGAATCACTGCGACGCGATGCCGCAAAAGACGACTTGTAGCGCTTGCGAGAGCGGACCGCGAAGTGGCGACGGGATTCCCGCCTGAGCTGCTGCGAAAGTGCTCTTCTTAAAAGGCGCGTTACGTCGCCTTGGCGCGCGCGCGCACGCCGCAGCACCCTCGCCTTCAGACCAGAGGGGGAAGGAGGAAACCGGTTTCAGAACGCTATTTGAGAGAGAATGGCGCGCGCGAAACGAACCTCGACACAAAACCGATCGTTGGACGACTTTGTGACTTTGTGGTAGATCCTGCCCGGTGATCAGTTGTCGCCTTGAATGCCACACTGAGTGGCGTCTGCTCAACAATTCAGCTCACCCTCCCTCACGTAACCCTTTCATTCGTTCTCCGTCACTGTTCTCGTTCCGGCTCATTCGCTCTAGAATTTCGCTTATCTACTTTCGCCGGCCTTCATTCATTCAACACACCATAAACCTCTCAGGCGGTGTCTAGTTAACACACTTTTCGTGTACAGGGTTGTCTACTTCTAACCGTAACATGGTCATTGCTTTCAAAACGCCACTGCTTCTGACGTGGTGTTGGTCTGACCTGGCCACGCAGTAAAGGCGTAAAGCTAGTCGAAGCACCACCTATGGGTCACTCTGTGCTTGTGTCGCTTTGCTTCGATATGCGCATGCGTCGGATGCAAAGTTGCTTTGAAAGCAGTGACGTACGTACAGCCGGATTTGGTTGTCGGGCGATCTGGGCTTTAGTAGCACCTCTTAATTTACTGTATGTAGAGTGAGTACTGTAAATTTGGCTCTTTTTCAACCGCAACTCCTGCGTTATCTGCATTATTCTCGCGTCTGTACACAAGATTGGGTTGCGAGCGTATCAGGCTCTATAGTTTTCCTGCTCTACATTTAGCTACGGTATGTGCCACCTCAACGTCTTCGAGACATCTTTCTTGAGGGCCCAGAAGTCGAGCACGGTCGGCACATAATCCGGTAGCGGCGGCCACGGAAGAGCACCGCGCTCGCGACGCCCCTGCTGCTGCAACCGCGCGATAGCGAGACCAACGGCGGAGGGGGGCGTCGTGAAGCGGAGGTTGCTTCAAAGGGGGAAGGGGGGAGGAGGGGGTCGCCCTTCCGTTCTACGCGGTTGTATCCGCGCGGGGCGGTTTTCACTCACCACCGCTTGCTCAATCTAGTGTTCTTTTGCTTCGGCGTCCCGCAGTGGCGATCACCCTCTGGCCGGTCGCGTCCTTGAGAGAAAAGGGGAGGGGACAGGGGCCTTGATCTTAACTAGTGCCCCACTGGTCAGTGGCCGCGCCCAGCTCCATGCTCGACGCCGTGCGTGTAATGGTACGTGTCTGAGAAGTAAGGGGTTGTCGTTTGAGGCAAAGGCCCCCGAACCCCCGAACCGGCTGGCTATATACATGTACCGGCTGCCCGCATTCTAGGTGGGGCCATGACACCGTGCCGTTCGTTCCCATCCTTGACTCTTTCTCCCTTTTGAGCTTTTGTTCTAAGTGAAGACCAGTGAAGGGAGACGAAAGGGCAATGAGCCGTACATAGCTCAGTGCTCACTCCATCAGCGCCTGCTGTTTGGCGGCTTTTTCACGTCCTGGGGCTCACGAACGAGTAAAACAAATATTGATTTGCTGTGCACGCTCTTTAGGACCCGCGCATACACACTGCGATGTGCGGCAGGAGGATACCTTCATCTGTCTTTTCTCACTGACAGCACAGTTTCGGCGCGGTTTGCACTATCACGGGCGGCTTAATGCTCGCTGAGGTCTTCGCTATTAGAAGACATGGTCGGCCTGGCGGCGCAGAACACTATTGTAATTTGAATTTTAAACTCTATGAACTGAGGGGCTACCGCTGCGTGACTGAAGTCACCACCACAGAATCTTGCAAGGCACAGGAGTTTCGGTGCACTAGAAATGCATTACAAGCCACACGAATTGGCCCAGAAGCAGACCTCCTGAGCTCTACACTTTTAACAAAGACTGTACCTGTTGCTGGCGCCTATCCCAATTCCATTTGAAATATAAAACTGAATAGTAGGGGTCTTCGAATAATCGAAAAATTCGAATACCGGATTGAATATCCTCGTATTCGATTTATCCGCATGAATGAAATAGTGCATCTATGTATTGTTCAAAACGAGCCGAATATGTACTAGACTTTGCGAACAGTTTTCCAGTATGTTACTTAAGGTTCGAATAAGGACCCCCGGTGTATTTTTATACCACGATTGTTGTAAAAACACGGCCCACACCGACGCTACGTACCATGTGTAACCGGGATGAACACTTCAGCGCCGCTACACTTTTCGCTTCGCGTTGCGGCGTTCATAGTGTATAACAACTAAAAACGCTTGACGACGCGACATGGCTCAGGCAAATTGAGCCATTCGTGTTGCGGCCTCCTTAATGTTCATGCATGGCCACAAAGCTGGACGACGAGGCAGAGTTGATGCAAGTTCAGCAAACTCTTTCCCGATTGCAGGAGCCAATGTTTAAGCAAAGTTCTTTCCTCCTCTTCACACGGGCAGCTGTTGCCAGTCTCGTGTCTAATCCATTTTTTTTTATATAATCAATGAAAAAAGGTAATTTTCCTACTCATATAGTTTGTATTTCCGGCTTAGTTTGTATTCCCACCCTGCTAAAATCCCAACACTGGGATTTCAGTATAAATAAATAAATAAATAAATAAATAAATAAATAAATAAATAAATA
>JAJIZL010123412.1:133822-145810 GCA_023969395.1 Amblyomma maculatum | reverse complement strand
ATAAATAAATAAATAAATAAATAAATAAATAAATAAATAAATAAATATAACTTGGGGCTCATCGGGTTAACATTGAGTTCTTGTTGTAGCCCCTTAGTAGAGATCAGTGTTACATCTTTTAACAACTATAGCATTAGCTCCATTTGCAAAACCTAAACTCAGCGCGAATATTCGATTTACCCCTGTCGCTCCCATTATATATTCGTATACGGTTCAGTTTGGAAAGAGTACTATTCGCACGTCGTTACCGAGCAGGCATAACGTGACGTGCGAGCGATTACATAGTGCATTTCGAGCAAAATCAGCCGCATGTTCTCTACTGTAAATGCACGATGACTTGAACAAACAGATCACTACGAATTCCATCGCCAACAATATATCTTCTGCTTACAGGTGCCATGGATTCGTCGTCCCGTAAGTTCGATTTCTCCAAGTGTGTTTACCTTCACGACACCCACCTCTCTTGCGTGGTCTACACTTTCCTTCACTGACTATTCTGGGTGTATCCCAGCAGTAAGTGTGCAGTGTTCAATTTTTTTTTTGTTTAGTGCGAAAGCAGTGCTTCACTATCAAAGCTGCAAAACTCGAGTCAGATGTGAGGCCTGACCTTGAAGCGACCTTGTCAGCCTAGTATAGCACAACAAAGCTATCCCCTCACTTCTTCGCGCCGTGTATTGCACGTCATCGTCTTCATCAACTTCCATCTGTATACGTACGCAGTGGACCCAAGCGCATCGCTATCGCATTGTCCTCTTCGCGTGCGTTAAAGGAGATGAGAGACGGTTTGATTCATGGAATTGATTGATCACAAAAATTTGGGCCGTCAACCGCCAAATGACTCGGCCCGTTTCAAAAATTGAAATTTGAAAATTGAGTTGACCCAAGTAAAAACCGACTTAGTTCAGCTCGGAAACAGACTTCGCACCCACCCACGAAATTCGAGTGGACCACCACCACCACCACCACCATCACCACCACCATCACCAAAATTAGGCAGGAAATTCCTAAATGTGGATGGACAGTCGAGATTTGGTAGCTTTCGCACCATACTACGTTGGCTGGCGGAATCAAACCATCTGTCATTTTTGTTTATGGGGTAGATAACATTAGATAAGTCCTAATATGACAAGTTCACAATGTTTACGGGCTGCTTAATAAAATTTTAGGTTAGGTTTATGCAGATAGCAAAGGTGCTATGGCTGTCTCAGTCTCGGTAGACACTTCAGCCACTCAAAAAAAGAAAAAAGAAGGAACGAAGAAATTGAACTGATGCGAGAAAAGAGCAAATCCAGTCTTTGCCAAAAGAAACAAGTTTTTTTTTTATTTATTTTTTTTTTTTACGTAGAGAAGCGCTTATAACACTGCTTTCGCGCAATGTTAGATTTTTTGTCAATATTCTCTACATTTTTCTTGGACTTTTTTCGTCGACAAATTGGTGTTCAGCTTGATTTTGCCATGCAAAATTTCTCGCCTAGAGTCTCTCCTTCTCCAAAGCCCGCCCCTTTACCGGTGCCCATTAATTATATATTGGCAAAGGCGAGACATACTATGCATGAGGTGTGCTAGCCTGCATATGTCCGGCTAGGATGCCTTGATGCATTGCTCTTGTACAGTAATGCTACTTCGAGGAACAGATCCAGCTTATAGCTGCTGTCATTGGGGGCCAGAATTCGGACTCAAAATCTGTGCATAGGTCGAAGAGGAGCTGGAAAGTGACCAAGAGCAGCCTACTGACTGTGCGGTGTTGGAATAGGTGGTCTCATTTCACCGCTAAGGAGGAAGAAAATTCGAGACTTCACTAGTCTCGACAGCTACCGTTACTTGTGGCGTGTCAGCTGGGAACCTACGCATAAAATCACAAAGGGAGACGAATATTTAACGGATTTACTTCAGTCATTACAAGTCACTGCACAGCACGATCATTATCGGGTATACAAAATAAAGCGTCTTTCCAGATTTGTTTCGAAGACTAAACTAATAATTATTCTGCGTACCGTTTAATTATTTTCATCCTTCATAATTTCGGTATGTATCCTCGGCACGCCTCGGTATTGTTTGCGGAATATTATCGTCATATCCTGATTGAAAGCCTCCCGTACCTACATACATGTTCGCCGATTCCAGCAACATCACAAAGCCCAATTGCATGACGCGCATGTGACCTATAGCGATTGTCCTCTACAAGCCGCAAGGTTGACCAGGTCAAAACAGAAGCTTATTCTTACAGAAAATCTTCCTGTTGCGTGGCCCTTATAGCCTATTAATTTACAGCAACAAATCATATCAGTCGTCGCAAAAGCGGTCTATGTAACGGGATCGGGCAGAAACAAATATAAGGAGTAATATCGAAATTACGATAACTTGTGTCGCCTTCAACGGGCAAGAGAAGGGGAACGATGTGGCGACTTCCCAGCTGTTTTCTTTCCAGTCACCGGTTGCGGGCACTGCATTCTCGCTGACTGATGGCGACCGTCGGGCATGGAAACGTTTCCTCGAAATTGAGCCTCATCCTACCAGCGTCGAAATCGGAATCTTATTTCAAGCGATGAGTTCTCTGTAAAGCATGTTTTCTTTTTCTTTTTGCGATACGCGGGGAACGTTGAATACGTAAACGCGCATCACGCATGTATGCAGGTTGACCCAATATAATTTGTAGGCGGGTTATTGACGATTAATGGTTTATGGATTGGAGAGTGGGAAAACGCATTAGCGAAAGAGACACCAAGGCAGGTGAAGGACCATGGACAAGCGCTTGTCCAAGTTAGTATGGGCTCTGCAGGTTAATAACGTGTTTAAGCTTCGTGTACTAAGCCGAATGTGCATACCCTCCTCAGCGCGGGTAAAACTGAACTATATTCTGCAGTGGGCTTCAGTTTCCTTCAGTTCTCAGATGCCACTGTTCCGGAGCCGGCAGCATCGGCCTCAGTCCCGCCTTCGGCATCGTCTTCCTCTTCGTCCAGGTTGTTTGGCGACGACTTCGAGGTCACATTGACCGCTGGAGCGCTCGTCCTGTATGCCGGTTTGTCGGCAGCCGCATTAGCCTTTCTGTGCAAAGAAATAAAATACTACTTTAAGAAAAGCTTTTATTTTTATAGCATCAACTGTAAAAAAAATGACAGTGGCTTAGCCGTAGCTGTAATTACAAGTTTTACGTGCGAAGGCTAAGAAGTGTTTTCACATTGTATAAGCTTATTTTTAGGACTTTTAGGCTAAACTACGCCTATTTGACTTAATAATTGCCTGACAGATATAATTACGATCAAAGTTCATTCAGACAGCCAATTACTACTTTATTGGGGCTTGCAGACCTGTAGGCTCAGCTTGGCCTATTAAGGTTAACTATAAGCCTAACACGATCAGTTATACTTCAGTTCAGTTCAGTCGTTCAGTCGTGTCCGACTCTTCGTGACCCTATTGACCATGTCACGCCACGCTTTCCGGTCTCTCACTATCTTCCTAACATCACATAACTTCATCTGCAGTGCCTCGAGGATGCCATCTAACCATCGCGTTCGCTGCCTACCCCTTCTCCGGCAACCCTCAACCTTTCCCAACATCAAATCTTTCTCCAGCGACTCCTCTCTTCTCATCAGATGACCAAAGTAGCTGAGCTTTAACTTTAGAATTTGACCCTCCAATGAGCAGTCAGGGTTTATGGTCGACAATATTGACTGATTTGATCTTCTGGCAGTCCAAGGAACTCTCAAGAGTCTTCGCCAGCACCACAATTCAAACGCGTCAATTCTTCGGCGGTCAGCCTTTTTCACAGTCCAACTCTCGCATCCATACATCACAACTGGAAAGACCATAGCACGAGTTATACGGATCTTGGTTGGCAGACTAATGTCTCTGCTCTTTACTAGGCGGTCAAGGCTAACCATTGCTCTCTTTCCCAGAAGCAGGCGTCTCCTAATTTCATGGCTGCAGTCTCCTTCCGAGGTAATCTTGGAGCCCAAGAAGAGAAAATCTGTCACTGCTTCCACTTCTTGTCCCTTGATGCTCCAGGACTTGATAGGGCAAGACGCCATGATCTTTGTCTTTTTAATGTTCAGTTTAAGCCCAAACTTCTCACTCTCTTCTTGTACGCGCATCAGAAGTCTCTTGAGTTCCGCTTCACTTTCTGCAATTAAAGTGGTATCATCCGCATATCTAAGGTTGTTGATACGTTTTCCAGCAATCTTCACTCCAGCTGAAGACTCGTCCAGACCGGCCTTCCTCATGATGCACTCTGCATATAGGTTAAATAGGCAGGGCGACAGTATGCAGCCTTGCCTCACTCCTTTCTCAATCGGAAACCAATCAGTAAGACCATGCCCAGTTCTGACTGTGGCCTCTTGCCCTTCATACAGGTTCCTGAGGAGACAGATGAGGTGAATTGGAACTCCCATCTCTTGGAGAGCTTGCCACAATCTGCTGTGATCTACGCAGTCAAACGCTTTCGCATAATCAATAAAGCAGAAGTAGATGGGTTTCTGGAACTCTCTTGCTTTTTCCATGATCCAGCGAAGGTTGGCAACTTGGTCTCTAGTTCCTCTGCCCTTGCGAAACCCAGCTTGCACGTCCGGAAGCTCCCGATCCACATACTGCTGCAGCCTACCTTGGAGGATTTTCAACATCACCTTGCTAGCATGCGAAATAAGCGCGATCGTGCGGTAGTTGGAACAATCCTTGGCACTGCCTTTCTTTGGAATGGGGATGTAAACTGACCTCCTCCAATCCTGTGGCCACTGCAGGGTTGTCCAAATCTTCTGACATAATGTATGCAGAATGTTAACAGCGTCATGGTTGAGGTTTTGAAGCAACTCAGCTGGAATGCTATCAATTCCGCTAGCTTTGTTCTTAGCAAGGCTGGCTAAGGCCCATTCAACTTCACTCTTCAGGATGCCCGGCTCAAGATCAGTTATCACAACCGTCTTATGTTGGGTTTGCACATTCGAGTCCTTCTTGTACAGTTCTTCTGTGTATTCCTGCCACCTCTTCTTTATCTCTGCGGCTTCAGTGAGGTCCTTGCCTCGTTTGTCCTTTATCACGCCCATCTTAGCACAGAAGTTTCCTTTGATATCTTTGATTGTCTTATACAGAGCTCTTGTGTTCCTTAATTGGCTGTTGTCCTCAACTGCTTGGCACTGTATGTTCAAGAAGGCATTCTTATCTCTCCTTGCTATTTTCTGAAAATCCGCATTGAGAACCTTGTATCTTTCTTTTTCCCCCATAACTTTTGCCATCCTCCTTTCCTCAGCTATTTGCAAAGCCTCTTCAGATAACCAGTTTGCTTTCTTGCATTTCTTTTGCTTTGGAACTACCTTAGTAGCAACTTCTTGTATTATATCACGAACATCAGACCACATCTCTTCGGGCTCTTTGTCTTCTAGATCTAATTCTTGAAATCGATTCCTCACTTCCACAGCATATTCTAATGGAACTTGATCCAGATTATACCTGAAAGGCCTTCTAGTTTCCTGCGTTTTCCTCAATCGAAGCTTAATCTTGGCAACAAGAAGCTGATGATCGGTGCCACAATCGGCCCCAGGCCTTGTTTTTACTGCTTGTATAGCGCTTCTCCATCTCTGCCGGCAAATAATATAATCGATCTGATTCCTGTACAGACCGTCCGGTGAAGTCCATGTGTACAGGCGCCTCTTGTGCTGTTGAAAATGAGTATTCGCTATGGTCAGGTTGTTTTCTTGACAAAACTCTACTAGCCTCTGCCCAGCTTCATTTGGCTCACCAAGACCGAACTTGCGTGTAATTCCGGATATTTCTTCACTCCCTACCTTGGCATTCCAATCTCCTATGAGAAAAACGACGTCTGATGATGGGGTGCGGTCTAAAAGGCATTGTAGGTCCGCATAAAATCTCTCAACGTCAGCTTCTTCAGCAGTAGTGGTCGGTGCATAGACTTGGATAACTGTTATGTTGAAAGGGTGACCTTGGATCCGAAGTGAAATCATTCGGTCGTTTTTGGGGTTGTACCCTAGCACTGCTTTGCCCATTCTTCTGTTTACTATGAGAGCGACCCCATTCCTTCTCTTGGATTCGTGCCCACAATAAAAGACATAATGGTCGCCGGAGTTAAATTCTCCCATTCCGGTCCACTTGAGCTCGCTGATACCCAAGATATCAATGTTCATTCTGTCCATTTCTCGCTTGACGATATCCAGTTTACCTTGCGTCATAGATCTTACATTCCATGTTGCTATGTGATACATCTCCTTGCAACATCGGACTTTCCGGTCGCTTCCCGACACATCCACAACTGAGCGTCCTTTTGGCTTTAGCCCAGCCGCTTCATTCGTCCTGGAGCTACTAGGAATCGCCCTTTGTTCATCCCCAGTAACATGTGGGACGCCTTCCAACCTGGGGGGCTCATCTTCCGGCGCCATATCGATAATGGTATTGTGACTGGCCATAGGGTTTTCTTGGCAGGAAATACTGGAGTGGGTTGCCATTACCTTCTCCAGTGAATCACATTTTGTCAGAACTCTCTGCCGTGACCTGTCTATCTTGGGTGGCCCTACACAGCAGAGCTCACGACTTCATCGAGTTTCGCAAGCCCCTCCGCCACGACAAGGCAGTGATCCATGAAGGGGCAGTTATACTTAGGAGGGCGTAATTACGCCAGTGTGATTTCAGACGCGTTCAGACTTCATTTGCGAGCCTGTGCTGCAGGCAGGTTTAGTTAATAAGACCTGATTAACTTAGTAACTTCGGTCATGGTCAGGGCACTCGTAGCAGTCATGGTTATTCATGGAAAGTGATCGACAGATGACTATATAGTAAAGTTAGGCTTCGTTGTTGCCACAGCAACACCTGGTAGGGCGTACAGAAACGGCATGGAATCCGGAAATCGACGAAAGCGATCGGGATAGGCTATAAGTGCTCTATCACTAAATGTTTGCTAATGGTTATCTTTGTGTGCGCGAAATGACAAAGCAATTATGTGACTACTTATGGGGGCATTATCGGTCGTAGATCAGTATAGCTACATTAGTACTTCGTGGGGCTCGCTGTAATGTTATACGCTGTAATGTTCACCAGTCGTTTGGTCCATTCAGCCCATCCTACTGGAGTATGATCACCCTTACACACACATGACAATCATGACCCATGGGCCCCTCACACAGCACGGTATACATTTCACAGCTGTAAGTAATGCTCTAATTCTTCGGTCATTAGGTGAACGCTACTTCAGTATTTCTTTTAATTTACGGCACCAATACGCAGTGAACAAGATCACAATCGCGTCCGTCGTTTGTGGACAGATGTGCTAGTGATTTTGTTTGCTGTGGTTCAGACTATCATTCTAACAGCTGGAACATCATCATCTGGTTTAATGAAGTAAAATCAATGCATCACTTTTCTCGAGATGCATAAAAATGGTTTCACTACCTCTTAGGCATTTAGTGCATCTGAAAATAATGAAAGCGGCTACTACGTAGTTGCCGAGTTCAGTTATCTGCTCGACTGACAGATAAACGAGTTTTATTTGTGTCGCTCATAAACGCATGCGCACGCAATAACAGATGAACGAACACTCGCACAAAGCTGTGGCTCGGCGGCTGAGGCATTCTCATTTTCATTCTGACTGAGCGTGGATTAACAGCTTGTGAAGTGAAATTACATTGTTAGTCTAAATTTTCAATGCACGCCGAAAAGTTGCTAAGGTCATATAAAATAAAAACATCAGTTTTTTTTTATGCATGTGTAGGTAGAAATTTGTTTTGAGTGGGACATACCGAAGCCTGCTGTTAATCACACCACTTCATGTATGCTTAAGATTCGAGAGCCAACGTGATTTCAGCCATTATGTTTGCCATCAGTTGTTATAACGTTACACCACATTAAACGAGCTTTGTAAAAAGGAAAGAAACACTTACTCTGCCTTCGGACCTGCTGTAGTCACCGGCATAGTCTGAGCTGGCAGCGAGCGCTGCTTCTCCCTTGCCGTCTTCGCAATCACAGAGACGGCCGTCGTGGCATTTCTGAGTCTACCAGCCCTGGTCTTGATTCTAAGCTTTCCTTGAGCACTCCTGGTCTTTTTGGGTCCTTTAGTTAAAATATTTGTTGCCTTCTTCGGAGACCCCTCGGAGACCTTTTTGGCAACCTTCTTTGTAGTTCTCTTGGTAGCCTTGTTGGTTGCCTTCTCGATTGCCTTTTTGGTTGCCTCCTCGGTTGTTTCCTTGGTGGCCTTCTTCGGGGTCTTACCTTTTTTAATCGTTCTCGCCTTCTTTGCCGCTTTCTTCGTCACGTCCTTAATGTTGGCCTTATCGACCTCACCGACACCGAGCTGTGTCACCCTGTCTGCCATGTGTTCTTCGTCCAGCGCCCTGCGGAACGCCAGCAGGGTGTCCGTGGTGGGCGAGTCCTCGATCCTGGCCTTTTCGGACGCACCGTACTCGTCCGTGCTCCCTTTGGTGGACGAAAAAAAAAAAAGGAAGACGGAAACAGATAAAGCACCATGGAAGCGGTTTGAACTGATGTTTACTAATGTAGTACATATCCGCACTTAATAACCCACCGCTTAGCTCCGTGGTTATGGCTTTCAGGTGCCGAAAACGAGGTTGAGAGTTCTACTGCAGCGACTGCATTACGATGGAGGTTAAATGCAATAAAAAGCGCCAGTGTGCTGAAATGAGCTTAGGATATATGTAAATCAATCCTTAACTTCGGCTAGTCTTATCGGGCTGTTTTGACATGTAAAAACCTACTACAGGTCAACAAATAA
This sequence comes from Amblyomma maculatum, assembly GCA_023969395.1. Lineage (NCBI taxonomy): Eukaryota > Metazoa > Arthropoda > Arachnida > Ixodida > Ixodidae > Amblyomma > Amblyomma maculatum. The sequence continues at coordinate 137,085 of JAJIZL010123412.1, read as the reverse complement.
ATAAACCGTAAAACAGGCCAATTAACACTTTTTGAACTGGGAGTGTGTTATATGGTAGTATGCATCACCGAGCAGCACGAGTTGTGCCTTGTCCCTAGCAACAAGTCTTCACGAGTAATGCGATCAGGAGTCCCTGGGTCCAGAATCGCGCTTTGGCCCATCGTGGCGGATCCACCGCCGACAGGCATGCTTCCAAGACGAACTTGTCCTTTTGCTCATGTAGGTCTCTGAAGATAAAGCTGGTACACTGCATTACAATTAGGTGCTCAGGTGCGACGACAGGGCTACAGGTACAAAGAGCACGGAAGCGGACTTATACTATATATGTGGACTTATGTGTTATCTTCTAATCTTCAATGTTATCTTTCTAAGCGCTACCTGCCTGTCTACCACGGCACTTTGCTGTTGCAGGCTGTAGTACCCAGAAAGTGGCCTGTTGAATATTACCCTTATATATCTCTCTAAATATGTGTGCTTATCACAGTGGGGCCAACTGCGGTACTTTTTCCTCACGAGGAACAGTGACGCCCGTCTGCAGTTAGCCTCTTGGTGAGTCTTGATTGAGGGACTTAAGGATGCATACAGCAACTCAACCAATCGCCAAATGGCTAACCTCCCTGTCATTTGACCCTTTATGGCATGAGTGCAGAAGCGGATAAGTTTCTAATTTGGATTGCCAGCAAAATAGCCGACCATTATGGTATGGCATATCGTGGTATATGGTATAGTACGGCATGCTATGGTTTAACGTCTCGACATGAAAAGAGGTTACAGCTACAACAGACGCGGTAGTGGAGGGCTGCAAGTTTTGACCACTTTCTATGGGAAAGAGGGTGCAATAGCATAAATAGAAAAGCTTGCATTTGACTACTGTACCGGAGTTCTTGGGTTCGAACCAGACCACGGCGGCTGCGTTTCGATGGAGGCGAAACGAAGAGGCGTCCGTGTGCTGTGCGATGTCAGCGCACGTTAAAGATACCCAGGTGGTCGAAATTACTCCGTAGCCCTCCACTACGGCTCCTCTTTCTCCCTTTCCACTTTCACTCCCACCTTCCTCCCTTCCCTTACGTCGCGGTTCAGGTGTCCACAGAGCAAGTGTGACAGATACTGTGCCTTTCCCTTCCTGAGAACCAATTAATAATTGCATTTAACTCCAAGGTCGCTGTACAAAAACGGCATACGTATGCGTCGTGTGCTGTGCGATGTCAGCGCACGTTAAAGATCCCCAGGTGGTCGAAATTACTCCGTAGCCCTCCACTACGGCTCCTCTTTCTCTCTTTCCACTTTCATTCCCACCTTCCTCCCTTCCCTTACGGCGCGGTTCGGGTGTCCACAGAGCAAGTGTGACAGTTACTGCGCCTTTCCCTTCCTGTGAACCAATTTATATTATTTATTTATGCTGTCACCATAGAACAAATTGGCCTTTCGGATAGCATTCTAGTAGATCTGCGGCAGCGAGGCAGCGCCACTTCTTTGCTGTTTTCTTTCCACGGTGTAGCCCTCTTGTGGGTTTAAGGGAATTCCCTAAGGTGCTCTGGATTTTAAATATGTCAGTATTCATCCATTAGCAACGATTTGAGTGAATTCTAATGTATTTTCGAATACAGGTTGGGTGCAAACATAGCCTCGGATATTACACCATTATTCGGAGCATGCATGAAAGTGCCTTATTTTGTACAAAATCTCTAGGGTACTGCTGGCCTCGCTACAAAATACAAAAAATGGATGGAATATGTTTGTGTCGGATTTGGTACGCCGATAGCGGTAAGACGTTTTTTAGTTGTAGTTGTTTGAATGAATTATTGTTTGCCTTAGGAACAATGCGGTCTTTGTGGTGAGCTCCTGATAAATTTCCTCTTCGGTGAAATTCGGTCACAGAGCCCAAGATCAAACCCGCTGCCTTGGGCTGCACAGAAGTTGTGCGCACATGTACGGATGACCTTGCGTTATTTGTACGTGTGCCTGTCTTGCTCGACCTCTGGCGGAAACTTTGCTTAAAATGGAGACGTATTAATTAGCATTAGAAGAGAGGATAACCGATGGTCGCGAAGGGTAACAAATTTGATTCCATAGGAAGGAAAGCATATAGCAGGGGGGAGGCAGAAAGTTAGGTGAGCGGATGAGGTTAAGAAGTTTGCAGGGGCGAAGTGAATGCAGCTAACCCAGGACCGGGTTTGTTATAGTAATATGGGAGGCCTTCGCCCTGCGGTGGTATAATCCGGCTGATTATGATGATGATGATGATAGTGATATTAATTAGCCACCCTTACCTTTCCCGAAGCTAGCGTTCAACGTCGATTTCAAGCAAGCGATGTCCGATGGATAAAACGTGCTGGAAAACTATCCCTCAAACATTCGCTGATAGATTAACAGAGACTCATATATTTGCTATAAACTCCTTCCGACAAAAATTACACTGGTACGTGCTCCGAGAGCAAGGCGGAATTGAAGCGTAATGCAAATTTAGAGTCCATCTATAAGTCGGTTATTTTTAATTTATGTCAACACAAAGCGTTCATACCAAGCTGACAATGCCATTCCACAGTCGAAAAAAAGAACTACAGAACTATGTCAAAAATACGACAAAATATCCTGTAGTTCTGTCGTAACCATAAGATTTTTCTGTAGTTCTGTAGTTTTTCTGTAGTATATTTCTGTTGTCTGTAGTTCTGTAGCTCTTTTCTGTTGTAACTACAGAATTTTCTGATGTTACTACAGAATGTTCTGTTGTCACAACAGGTTTCCCGTCAATAACCACACAGAAATTCTGTCGTAACATCAGAAAATGTTCTGTAGTTTTTTTCCGGCTGTGAGCTTTCAGTGTTCTAAGAACCCCTGCGCTTGTGTCGGTGACTGATGGCAGTCAAGAGACGTCGCCATAAAAGGGCTACTTACCGCGGCCGATGAAGAAGGAAAAGAGACCGACCACGGCCAGGACGAACAGCACGGCGCTCGCGATCGGCAGCACCAGCGCGGCTTTCCTGTACACGTTCACTCTGCACTCAAGCGCGGGCCAGAGGAAGAAGGGGTGAATTCCCGGGAGCACACTGAAAGATCTAACCTAGGCATAACGTTGAGCTGTCGCTTTAAGTCATCATCAGCACTTGCATTTAACGAGATTAAATCACGATCGCAATTCAAGAAATGCATTTTTGGCAAAGGTCAGTGTTCAATCAATCAATCAATCAATCAATCAATCAATCAATCAATCAATCAATCAATCAATCAATCAATCAATCAATCAATCAATCAATCAATCAATC
>JAJIZL010123412.1:116605-133812 GCA_023969395.1 Amblyomma maculatum | reverse complement strand
ATCAATCAATCAATCAATCAATCAATCAATCAATCAATCAATCAATCTTTGATCAATTTTTTCTTGTTGACTACCAGCAACAGGTGATACATCTGCAACGAGTAAGAAAGAATGATGTTGCGGGAAGGGAAAGACGGAGTAGCACCATTCTGGTTTATTACACATGTTTAGGTTGGGTTATGGATGCTGATTCTATAAGGGAACTCCCGTGTGAAAGCAGAGGTTGGTGTACTGTACGCCTTCAGTTGACTTCACTGTTCGCGTGTCTCACTCCGGACGTAGTCATTCGACCAGTTTGTATATGAAAAGGCAAATTGGAGACTACACGCTGCAAATATTAATCGAAGACAGTACACTTGCCTAAACTAGCTAATCTCTCAAACTAGCTAATCCCTGAATTAAAAATTCGGTAGAGCCACTTGAAACTGCTTAGGAAAGTGGACGCCGTGGAAGGCGGATTTTTCGATGAACAGGGCTGGTTAAAGCTTTCGGTTTAAAAGGGGAAATTGCAAGTTTTTCATTTCTATCTCGTCTGTGTACCCCACAATTTGTTGTAGCTTACTTGGATTCTGGCTCTGAAATGAGAAAAAAAAAATATTTTGGCTTAAAATGTGCTAAGGAATAATTTTAGACTATCAGAGAAGCACAATGTTTCATATTCACTCCTAAACTATGAACAGTGGCACAAGAGCTGCACTCACTTCAAGCGCCAAAAATTTTCTAGTGCATGACTTCTGATCAATACCTGAATAATTCGCGCGCTTTTCTTTAAGGCATCAATTCTAATAGCTTAGTTTAGTGGAAGCCTTCGAGTGAGGGGAAAAGTACGTTTGTAGCTCACCACCTAGCACATTTTGCAAGCTGCGTATTAATGAATCTTTACAAAGCGCTTCATTCGATGATTAGCCGCGACATTTATACTTGCCTCAGACAAATGCACTATGCATATGTAACCCAGAACTACACATAATAGATAGTAATGTCCTTACCCACCACACCCTCCACGACTGAGCCGGACGTTAGTTTTGACGAAATCATCGAAGATATAGAAATCTCCGAGTAATCTGAAACGAAAATGATGACATAACGTGGAATTTGGTCTGAAAATCTCAGTCATTAGACAAGGCGCATTAAGTCGATCCCAGATATCTCGAACTCGAAGGGGATCGCAAAATAGTTCGATATGTCGATAATTCGATATATATAAAACATGCCATTAGATGAGCTCCACTGTAACCCAGGAGCGTGAATAGGGTGTATACTCATTCTGACAGCGGCGATCCGCTTGACACATTTAGCTTCGTGGACACGAGCACACGCTTCAAATATTTGGTGCGAACAAATCAGAGCTTTTGAGCTCATGATGCTCGAGTCTCGCGCCGCGTGTCACAAGCGCTGTTAGGGTTGAAGCCCGCATCACAGCTACAGCTGACACTGGGGAAAGCCGCCGCTATTATAAGGGGTCTATTACTTCATGGTGCACCACTAGCGTCATAGTAGCTTACCTAAAATAGTGTATAGTTTTTTTTTTTTTTTTCGTCTCCTTCAGCAGCGAAACAGGTCATGCGAGAACCGTCCCAAGCCCTCGGTCATCGAGGCTGGCTTCATCGCACAGTAACCACTGCACCTAAGTCAGGCTTCTCCGCGTGACAGCGTTGTCGCGTTGAAAACAAGCGTGCCAGGCCGAAGTGCATTTTCAATCGGACTCGACGTTCACCCCTTCAGTCGGTTTCACAGCGTTACAGCTGCTACCAGCAGATGCCCAAAGCTGCGGAGTCGAGTCGGCTTTGCGCGCGGAAGTGACTTTGGGAGACCATTAAAAGAAGCGCTCGTTGTAGGGGCATGGCGCACAGTTTGGTATATCGAATGCTCCCCTGAACGGGACTTCGATAAACAGGAACACCCCTCCAATAATTTTGCATGTGAGCTTCGAGGTGATGATATGAAATTTCGATATAAGCAATAATTTACATATATCTGGATTGACTTCATGATTTCCATATGTGCGCCATACTCTCTAAATTTTACATACATGTGGCCAAGACGCTTACGCAAACTTTTTCTTTTGTCATGGTATCTATTTAAAGTTTAGCTCATATGCAGCACTGCTGTATAAACAAGGAATAATAGTTTTTTTTCAGTCTTCAAAGCACAAACAAGCCTAATCCTACGCATGGAATGCAGCGTGGAGCACTGCATTCCGATCTTCCATCACCTCCTTTAAATTCTGCTTTTCCACGAGGCCATTGCGGCAGAACAGTGTTAAATTGCGGGGCTACGCTTAAGCTTGCTTAAGAGCGAAAATGGCGAATGCCACTTTAAGGACTGTTTTCATTAACTTCATCGTCATTGTCATTGATGATATCCTAATTACCATTAAAAGTGACTGCGTTCTCATTTGTTATCGCTACTGTCATCATTATTATTATCATCAAATAAATACACCGTCATTGTCATCGCTACTATTTTGATCATCACTAACTGCAGCCTCAATTTCATCTATCATTATGTTCTTTTTTTGTAAGGAACACATGTTACAATGAGGAAACCACCACATACCCGCACGTGGAGTAATGGTTTGCTTGCTAGGCTGGGGGCAGGAGGGGTAATTGCAAGTAGTTAAGGACAACCAGGAGGACAAGATTTGGATCGGGCTTCAGCAACCTTACATGGTGGTACGAAACATTGACGTCTGGGACAGTTGGTGAACAGAAGAGTAGAAATTCCGGGGAACCGTTTAACGTTATCGTGTCCGGCCCTTAAAAGTGACGCTTAAGTGTACCCGCAATTTTGTTGCACATTCAAAAAAATATCCAGTAGAGTAAGGCAGCAAACAAAAAAACAAAACAAAAAACAAACAGACACACAGACAAACAAACAAGTTTAACAAACAAGCAAGCACACAAACAGACAGAAAAACAAACAAATAAACAAACAAACAAGCAAACAAAAGAAGAACAAGTGGACTCAAGCTCCTTCCGCATGCAAAAACAAATCGCTAATACATTGCGCCACAGCGCCATCGACAAGTGCCGCGTTTAATTGCGCTGCCATTCGTTTCCATGAAGTTTCGCCGAATTGCCGTTAGCTGTCACTGCTCTTCTGGAAGCTATGGGAACGCACTATAACTAATGTTGATAAAAATTATTCGACTGATGGTTAGATGACGCTGCTCAGCCAAAAGCAATTGACAAAAATTGGTTTGACAGTGTGACCTGCAGATGTGACACTTCTCACCACTCCGTTGAAATGAGGATGCTAACAATTGTCCATCCGTCCGCCTGCCTGCTCTTCCCTGCGCTGCTCTAATTAACTAAACTAAACTAACTGGGGACTGTGGGATTGTACCCTTGACAGATCGGATTTATGCTTCTCGGTCAAGTCGCTGACGACGAATACGCCAGGTTTTCTGCGACATAAACAGCCGCGCTCGTATTTCTCATTACCCAGTATCGTAATTGTTGGCTCTCTCTCTCTTGCGAACTGCGCGTACTCACCCGCACACTTCGCATAATAAAGAATGTGTCTCACCCGAAGTCTGAGCTGCAAGAAAGAAAGCAACGAAGCTATGTGATTGGTTTGACAGAACATGCACTTACAAAGTAAAAACCACTGCCCCTCTTCGCTTAAAGCGGCGCCACGCTTCGAAAGTACATTGCTTGTTTAAGTGAGCAGAAGCTCACAACATGGGAAGATAATGCGGACGACCCAAACGCAAAAGAGGTCACGGGACGGGGTGTTTGCGTTTTCCGTGCGGCCATGTCTGTACGGATATCTTGACATAATTTCTCTTTAAACAGGAAGAAAATTTAAGCATGAACAAACGGCGCCAAAAGTCGAAGGTTATAGCGGCAGCTTATGCGTATGGCGCCCAGTTCTTTTAGGAGAGCCTCTACAGTCAGTACCCCAGTACCTTCATGTCGAAAACGAAAAAGAAAAGAACGTCCGGCGTCTCCGGCATCGACCGTTAAAAGCTGCATTAGAAAAAAAAAAAAAAGAAAATGAACCCGGGACCCTTAGATCCCGTGTCAGACACGACACTCTAGGCCACTCTGGCACGTTCGTATGACTTGGCTCAAGCGGTGCTTTATATCTACGTCGGATGGTCTTACATAAAATGTAACAGGTTTCGATTGTATTCTGATGATAACGTGTGATATACTAGAGGCACATATTAAGAGGTTAGTGATGAAGCGAGTAGCATAGACGAACAACGATCCGCAAGGGGAGTAGGCAAATGGGTATCATTACTCTGTCGGGTCAAAATCATTACCCTCATTATTACTATTACTATTACTGCTATTATTATTATCTTGCTGTGGCGAATAACGCATCTGCATCTGGTCTGCATCTGGTCTGCATCTAGTCTGCATCTGCATGCATGGTCTGCATCTCGTCTGCATCTCATGTATCTGCTTTTGGCGTTTTCTGGGCCTGAATTACAAGTTCCTAATGTTAGCAAGAACTGCGGCGTCAGTTTCTCTTGTTTTCTGGATAAATAATTGGGAACGTGAATGATGAGAAAACCAGCCTGTCATCGGATATTGCAACCCCTCCATTTGGTCATCGGATGGTGGCTGCTAAAAATGAGAATTTTCACATAACCGCGAGCCCTCAGCCGCTAAAGACCCAGAACAGCATTGGTTTTTGCCGAGCAATAGCCGATAAGGGGAGAGTAAAAACAGACAGAGAGCGAGGTTCTTACCCATGGCTGTCATTTGGCCTTCTTTTCTTCCTTCTTCTGTTTATTGTCGAACTTTTTCTTTCTCCTTCCTACAACACGCACTGAACCGGCAGTCGCCATCTTGATTTCTTACCTTTATTGACTGGAAAAACGACGGAGTGCTGCTTTTTTCCTATAGTAGCAAAATAAAGAAGGGGCTTCATTTGCAACAACAGATTACGTAAACGCTAAAGGAAAATAAAGGAAAGAGAAACTGCACTTATATTTTCGGTCTATTGGCAAATCACATTCCTTATGAATTACGGGAAGCAATTCTTCAACCAGAGATACGGATTTCTTTTCTACTACATGTAGTGATGTTACTGCGCACTTTTAGGAATTTTGTGTTTGGCGTATCATAGCCATAGTTGCTTTTGCGCAATAAAACCCTATATAACTAACTAACCATCTCGTTTTGTACGTCTTTTAATTTTAGCTTTTTAACATTTGTTTCCTCTGTTTTGTACAGTTGTGCGAGGCATAGTCACTGCATCACTGCTGGGCAACAAAAAATTAGCTGTGGCTTAACTTGTGGTTAAACATGGAGTTACGCGAAAGCAATATGCATTGCTACGCTTAGGTTCAGCTTCAAAGTAAAGACATGGCTTTTGCACATAATAGTTTACTCTATTATTTGTTTTATTTATGTCACACTTCGCATATGAGCACCCCTTGCCTCTCGTCGCAGACCATTCTTATTTGGGTGTAGAAGACTTCTAGTGGTATGACATCGTCTCTACGTCGAATTTCGGGGCACACCGCCGTTACAACGTTCGAACGAACCTTTTGTCCTAGCAACTCGCTGTTTTCGTTCGCCTCTGCCAACTACCGACTCATCTGTCTTCTTTTTCCTCCTCCTCCTCCTCCTCCTCCTCCTCCTCCTCCTCCTCCTCCTCCTCCTCCTCCTCCTCCTCCTCCTCCTCCTCCTCCTCCTCCTCCTCCTCTTCATGTTCTTCTTCTCCTCTTTCATCTTTTTCTTCTTCTCACGGACAGGCACGGCGAAATTGCGAGACTGTGGCCAATGTAATTCTCGCTACAAAAAAAAAAAAAAAGAGCAAATCTTTGTGCTTATATATAATGCTATTACTGTCGTTGGGATTGACTGTCCTTCACTGATAGCAGTGCCACGTGGCGAAATCAATGGTGTTATCTGTGTGAAGCCTCAAAGAGTGAAGCCGCCTCCTTCCAGACGCAAGTCTCACACCCTATACCAGCCGTCTTCCCGTTGCATCCCTCTAGCCAGGAGATGTTCATCCACCCACTGAAACAATAGTGCCCGAAGCTCCACCAACTCCACCCTTCATGGGGCGTCCACTCACCACAATCCCTCCAAGTAACGGAAGAAAATAGAGACAGTGAAAGCGAATTAAGGGACCCAAATGGGAAAGCCAGATACCAGCCAAGAGCACCAGCCACTCCACACCCTGTCCAAAACCTACCGCCATCCTTGGCCCACCTTTTCACCCACGTCTCCGCACATTGGCAATCGACTGCGACGTTCATCTGCAGCTGCTTCCGGGACACTATATAGCGTCAGGAAACGCAGGACGCCTTCCCCAATCCCCTACTAACTAACATTGACATCTCGACAGTGCCACTACAAAACAAAATTGTAATGAATATGATTTCAATTAATCACTCATCCGGTAAGAGCACTCGTATGAGTAGAGAACAGGTATGAGTATGAGTAGTTCGGTTTTAAGCTATAGGGTTTGAAGGTCTGGCTTCAGGTGAACAGCGGCAAAGTCGGGGACGGGGGCCTTTAGTGGTAGCTCACTCTTGGAACCGGAAGTCAAAGTGCTATATTGGTGTGTTCGTATCTATTATACATGGATGAAAATGGATGAAAGTTGACGAAGATGACGACACAGTGAATTTATACACGCAGGATGCCTTGATAAGGTTGCCAGAACGGATGTTTGTTAAATTGCCATCTCGACGCGCGTTTAGGAGATGGAAGGCACCCTGCTCTTTCGAAAGAGATTTTTGACATTCGATACCGCAGCGATATGTGACACACCTTGATGCATTCTACGACTATTACACGCGGCTCTTTAGAAATAGTTATGGCTTCTTCAAATAAGTTTTCTTGGTTTAAAGATGAACGGCGTGAAGTCATTCAGAGACATTAGATGAGGTCAAATCGACCATATGGGCCACCTCCGCTCTGCAGCGCCAGATGTCTCCTTGCCTGGGGGGGTCTATGTATTAAGTTGCCTTTCATCTACCGTGCTCTTGAGATCTCCAAGCCTTGCCTAGCGTCTTTTTTGTTGGAGGTTTTCAGTGCTGCTTATGGCGGAGACCAGTGGAGCCATGTACTAAGGGCCCAGTTATGCCTTCACAGCTGGTATAATAAAATGTTTTTACCATCGTCACCATTACCCCATGAAGGGTTGTCATGGGTCGGTGTCGGACTCCTGCACTGGCCGCCGAGACTTTTTCCCTTCGCAAAGGGAGTGGAAAAAACTTGAGCAGTTTGGCACTGCCGAACATGGACATCGACAATTGACCTCGGTTATGACAAAGATCCCTGAACCTTTGTTATAAACGAGGTCATATGTTTGTTACATCCGAAGTCATGAGGCATGCATGCATCTTCGTTGTAACCGAGGGTTCGTTATACCCGTAGTCACGTGATATACATGCATCTTTGTTCGTAGGACGCTTAAGCTCCGCCTTTAAGAGTATGGCACGAGTATACTACCCGACATACAAGTCTCGGGCTAACCACGCCGTATGAACTGGTTTACGTTGCCTAGAATTAGGGCTCCTGACTCGGCATCTGGAAGGTTGAATCTTATTCTACCTTCCCACTTGAAAAAAAGCAACCCGAATTTGCAGTTCCTCCCAAATTTCTGATATCATGCGGTCTCGTTAAGTCGCCAAAAAAGAGTCATACTCGGTCATGCAAGCTGCCAGCTAGGGGGCGTACATTATGCAATGGACTGCCAAAAAGTATGTCGTTATTACGCTCTATATTATGATTTTGCCACAATGGAAAGTTCCAAGTTTCCGTGTGATCTTTCTGGCCTCAAGGGTCTGTTTAGCCTGTGGAAGAGGAACATGATGGATCGACACACACAGCCTCCATGATCTTGTAAGCCTTTGCTTAGAGGGCTGAATGTACATTGCTGCGGGGGGTATATGCTATACTGCAAGCATGAATTACCCCATAAGAGAGTAAAAGGCGAGTAAAATGTCCTCTAGCGCACTCTCTATAGGAGCAGGGTATTCTTCTCAAGACCTGAAGTTGACTTTCACGAACTAATTCTACGGAATGATATAATGCTGGCAAAAAAGCACATGCCAATCTGAAACAACATTGACTTCATGTTATTGGCAAAAGCGTACGACATTTAACGTCGGGACTAGAAAATCCAATGCTGGCAATCAGAGGATATTGAAACCTCTGCTAAGCTCTTGGTAACTGCGATAGCTTCGCGTGTTTTGTTCTGAAATCTGCTTCCGTTGCCGACAATAGATGTTCCGCATTTTTAGTAATGAAAATCCACATCAGAATAGATGGGGAGTAACTAGAGGACGTCTTACTCACTTTTGCCCCCTTATAAGCGTTAATTGTGTTTCGAGTGAGTGTCTACCTCTTCTCTAGCTGACTTTGCTCGATGCATGTATTATGTGTTTGCCGCAGCTTTGATGTGCGGGAAAAGTAATTGCAGGATGCTGGTGTGAATATGTAGGCAGTCTAACGGGATGCGGCCTGGTTAAGGATATAAGCCTGTCAGTGTTGTAGTGTTTTCATGTACAAAGAAGGCAAAAACCGTTGATAGCATAGTGCTCTCGTGCAACAGCCAGCGAAGCTTTTATTTATTTTTTTTTTTTTCACACCGCTACCTTTCATACAGTTCCGGCGCTGTTGCGACTATTGTGATTTGATTACAAAAGCATTTCTTGGCTTATGAGTTGTGTGGACAGAGCCTGCCACCAGAAAATGTGTCCGTACGAACTGAAGAAAAAAATCGTGTCGCCGCCAGGAATCGAACCCAGTTGAAAAAAAAAACATAGAAGATTTTTTGTTTTCACGACACGATTTTTGAAGTTGAAGTTGAAGTTGAAAGTTCATTTACATCAAAAAACAAGGTACAAGGTAAAACACGGTACAGTGAACCTGTTTTGACAACAGAAATTTCTGCAGCAGCACAGAAAAGTACTACAGAACTACAGACAGGAAAATGCGACCAATAGAACTGCAGACCTATAGGAAAGTACTGCAGAACTACAAAAAATTCACAACAGAACTACAGAACATTGTGTCGTATTTTTTACACAGTTCTGTAGTTGTTTTTTTTTTTTCGACTGGGGACCACCACAATTGTACTTTGTAATTCCCGTTGCCTAGTGTAAGGACGTCAGGTGGTGCTTAGGGAAAGGAGATCAGCGGCAGTAAGAAAAATAAGATACAAATGAACAGAAATCAAAGAAAAAAACTTGTTCAGAGTGTGGGTTAATTATGGCGGGCAACTTAAGTGTTTCGAAATTTGCACATGAAAAATTCAAAACAAAGCAAAGAGAACGAATCTTTCGTTAGACGCGCTGTGCCATCTAGAGAGGTTGGCTCAAAGCACCACAGCACATCAGTTTCGCGCGGCAAGGAGCAACAAATGAGCTTCCAGCCACAAATTACCCTTGATTTATAGCGAAAAAAGCGTGCCACAAACAATAAAGGCATAAAGAAATGAACATGAAGTAATATAATCAGCAGCAGTAAGAGAAATGCTTTCGCATTACTGCACCTAAGCAGACATAAGTGCAACCCTGTATTTCTCTCAAGGTCGGAGGCTCCAGACACTGAAAAATGATTTTTTTTCTTCAAGATTGTAGGAGTTGGTGCTAGCAGACTAAAAAATTCGAGGGGAAAAACAACTACCCTTGCGGCTTTCTCGCATTATGTTGCACGATTTTTTTTTTTCAATGCGGTCTCCGCGCAGGTGCCATTGCTTCGTTTGATTTTGTTGCTTCTTCGTTGTTGTTTTTTTTAGAAACTTCCGCGATTTCCTTTTCTATTTTCAATTTCCATTTGCACAACAAATGTGGTAACTCAAGAAGACTATTTTCCTCCGAAAATGATTGGTGTGCATAGTCACCTTTCAGCGATGATATTGGGTAAGCGTTATTGCCCCTTCCGTTCTGCATACATTATTTTGATGTCGCTCTGAGTGTACTAGGCGAATCGCCTTCGGAACCGCTTTGATTACCTCACTTAAAGCGCAGCTGCAGCACTTTTCGAAAATTTTGCAATATTCAAGGACTCAAATCTGTAGAGGCTGTAGGCAATGCATGCAAAGTGTTTTTGCGCTAGCATTCAAATTGATGACGTAATTAACGATTAACACTCGAGCTTCTCCTCACAGAACTGAAGGTCTGTAGAGAAGCTTGGTGATGACATCATGGACGGTAATGTTTTTTTTTTCTTGCCTTTGGCCACTTCTTGCGGTGCCTTTTCTGATGCCACCAAACAACGTTTCTTGGGCTGTGTTTTCGTCAGCGTAATTTTTACAGTTTGAAACCAAGCCTTTCTATGCGCGAAATGTACTGCTACCGTCAATGACGTCATCATGTACGTCACCCCACCTTTCGCTGTGCGGTGCAGAAAAATCTGATAACAGTCGAGGTTTTAATCGCTAATTGCACCGCTGATTCCAATGCTATCGCAAAGATATTTGGCATGCTTAAACTGCAAGCTATAAACATTCGACCCCTCTAACCTCATCGAAATCTAAAACCGGCGCAGTTTCTCTTTACCATCCCGATATTCTTCCCGATAGTTTCTGAGCTATACCGCGTGGCTCGTAAATCATTCCCAGTGCTCAACATCTCCTGAAAGACCTCCACGAATGCTAATACTAAATGAGCGAAACTACACGCCTTATGAGACCATCTTGGCTCTAATCTTTTGACAAAGACTACACGATTATAAGCTTCACGTACTGTTAGTCTTACGAGTGTACGGCCAACACACAATACACATCGAGCATGCTTGAGCTTTATTCAAAACATTAAGATCACTGTGCGTGCACGGTAAACGATGTTTTCAAAGTTTTTTTTTTTTTTTTTTTTTTTTTACCTTGTGGGCTATGTTCTTAAAAAAAAAAACAGAAAATGAAGCGTAAATGACTAGTGTGTGTATGTGTAGCATTGAGAACTCTTCAGGTACGAAAGGCGTGGTCCCCCTCGTCGCTGGCGGCGTAGTACCTGCTGTTGGGAACGTTGCCCAGCACAGTAACGCCTATGTCGTCGTCTGAAGAAGGGCTGCTCCGGAAATCCCCGCATGCTTCGCGACCCCTGTTCACTTTCGAGTGGCCAATTCTGCAGAAAATGGTGAACACACATCTTCAGAAATCTTCGCTCACTTTATCAATCCACCCATGGTGGCAATACATTTATATCTTTTTTAATTAATCATTTTTATTTCCCGAAAGCTCTGTTTTTAGTGGAAGTATCTTAGTTTCCATTACAACGGGCGAATCTATCTACAGAGGGCAACCCAAACTTGTCCCCGCTGTTTAAGTGCATCCTTATGACATGCCAATACGCTGGCGTAGAATCCCAACTCTTTTAGTTTGCTTTGATTTGCAGAGTTCGATATTGCAAAGCGACTTAGGCAACAACGAGCATCGCAATGAAAGGCTGCGGATAATTTCGGCCGCCCAGGGTTCCTTAACATGCACTGACATCGCACCGGACACAGGCGCCTTGAATTCTGCCACAACCGGCCATTTCGTCTAAATGCATAAAAATACGGCTGCCGCGGTCAGGATTGAAACTTCATCCTTGTATTCAACGATAGAGCTCCTACACTACTAAGCCACCGCGGCGGGGCGCTTCTATTATGAACTGTTACATCCTCCCTGGCATATGTCCCACACTCATCCCCGCTCTGAGGACCTCTGACGCCAGTCCAAAGAGCGATCCGAAGAAACCTCGGCCTTTCCCTCGAGTATATTACGTGCTCGATAAATGGCCCGAATTAGTCGATATTGCTGAAGCCCTCCACAAATATGACGTCTCGTATGCCAGTATGTGGCTTTCGGACGTTAAACGCCACGTATCATCATATATTAAGCCGATTGAAAATATGAGTAGTGGCTCAGTGCAGCCGAACCTGAATATTGAGCGTTAGTTATGAGTTGCTCAGCACTGCGGGAAGGCGTGTGGGTTGCATGGTTGTGTAAATTGTTTATTATAGGAATTTTTTTACACACGATGTAGTATTATTTTAATCCTAATTTGTCGAGGTCGAATATGGGGATGGCCCGGCCCAATTTGGAGGTCGTGTTCACCATTGTCGAATTAAGCTGGACAAGGATCTCGGTCCAAACCGGCCGAGGTCAAATTTCGGGGCGTTCCGGGCCAAATTTGAGGGTCACCCCCGTATTAGCTATAGCCGAGTCAGGCTGGACATCGATATTTTGTACACACGGCAACGCGCCCGGGTAGGCACTCTTGCCACGGCGATGGTGTAGTGACTAGCCACTGCATTCCTTCGTTAGAGGTCAAATCCCGGCGTCATTTGACCTTCAGGAATGGTAGCCGTAGAACTAACATTGTAGAAATTGAAGTGTGATTATTTCGACTTGGATGTATGCGATTTTTGACACAGTGATAATAATGTCTGCGGTAGCAATACACTCGCTTATTCAGCAGACCATCAACGTAACAAAACCGGTTTACAGCGACCCGCCCACCTGAATTCGCTTTCCTTGTCGGACAGCGCCTCGGGATCGACGCTGTGGGTGGCTATCTCGTGCCTGGTGATTTTGAGGCACTGCCTCGATAGCTTCAGGGATGTGAACGAGGCGCAGGCCACCAGCATCGCGATAATGACCAGGGCCACCCAGAAGCCATTCTGCGAAAAGAAGGTGACTGGGTGAAGCTGGCTTCCCGCACGACAACGAGCTGTAAAACGCTATTCAACCACATCAGAACCGATTCGCCCCCATGGGCAGTGTATCTCTCCTATATGTGCAGATTATATTGTGAGGATCGCCAGCTACACGTTATTCGAGGCGTTGACCCTGATAATACGTGCAGGTTGCAAAAGAACAGTTGTGCCGTGGCTGTTCAGACAGCGACGTTGCATGTCAGTGTGAGGAGGCATGCAGTGAGTCGATTTAAGCCCAGATTCCTTCACCGTAGCTTCGAGCACGAGTATTACGCGCCGAAGTCCTCCTATTCCATCAGCCTCCTAATGGGCTGCCTTCTTTCGTTTTTCTCCTGCATCAGAGACGTGAACCGGCATCTTCAAGAACTGTCAGTAGGTAGCCAATTCGCTTTAAAGGTACCGCTTCAAATTAAATAGTCCTGATGATTTTCGGGGAATGCTGAGAAAGACGCGCTGGCATGTCCCTCAGACAATGATATTAAAAAAAAAAAAAAAACTGTCGTTAGAGGACGGGCACAACAAATATATAAATATCCTTCGTGAGATGTGTGACATATTTAAGTTACTCGAGATGTCGAGTGCAAAGCCAAAGCTGTGCATATGTGTGCGTGTGATGGGCGGATGAAGGGGATGTTCGATTCACGCTAATCTATACTACCGACGCGTATATACGAAGATGACTCGATGGCTATAGTATTTGACATTCGCTCCTTCATGCAATGTATCTCACCTT
This sequence comes from Amblyomma maculatum, assembly GCA_023969395.1. NCBI lineage: Eukaryota > Metazoa > Arthropoda > Arachnida > Ixodida > Ixodidae > Amblyomma > Amblyomma maculatum. The sequence continues at coordinate 120,456 of JAJIZL010123412.1, read as the reverse complement.
AAGGAGATTGTTCTTACCGTGTTGGCCAGGACGACGTTGCACAAGATAGACACCCCGGAGTCATACGCCTGTTTCAGTTCATCGCAGTGACCGAGCGCAGCGATTACCTGCACCGCGTGCGAATAATGTACTGAGAACAGTGCGCGTTCTTCTCAACTGCGACAGCTGTTTGGCCGACCAAGAACCCCTCCCCCCCTTTTCCTTTTACTTTCCTCGGGAGCACCTACTTGCTTTGTAAAGGCTCCCAAATGGAATGACAGACACCGAATAACTACACAGGGGCCACTGTACAGAATAACCGCATGTAGCGAATGTACACGAGTTACAAAGGGCCACCGCCGAATTACTGCGAACTTAGCCCTATTTTGTCGTTACGCTAGGAATTGCATGAATCAGTATACAGGGGCCACATCATTGAATAGCCGCGTGCAGCGAATGGATACATGTGCCAAAAGGCCACCTGTACCGAATTACTTCGAACTTAGCCCTATTTTGTCGTTATGCTAGGAATTGCTTTGTATTTTTTTTCTCACATTGCTATCTTATGCAACGGCCCTTGTATGTAAGGTCCTTTAGCTTCAGCGCTGTAATAAATGATGATAGCTCAGATTCCTTTCACCTGACACCGGGTTAACTTTGCAGTGTTTTGTTATATAGGCACTGTTTGAATATACTTATGGTTTAAATTATCCGTGCATGGTTGAGAGTGGTATTTTGGAAAGAAAATATTAACATATAAGTATCGAGTTAGATTACTAACAACACCTCAGTAGGTGCATTGAGCACAGTATTTGCAAACAAATGTTCCTCTGCAATGCTTACGTTTCTTCTCACGCCGGAAAAAGCTGCTTCGAGTCTAAGCGCCCTTCTTCTCACAATGTTTCTGTAGCTCTGCGCAGAAAAACAGAAATAACGCATTAATTACTTCCTTTTTTTTTCTGTTTCAAACCGAAGCGGGCTGAAAAACTACTAACCTTGTCGATGACCTCGGCCATTTTCTGTGCGAGCGTGTCTCCACCAGCGGAAAGAGTTGATGTGATGTCACCGATTAATTTCTATGCACCCAAAAGTAGAAGAAGAGCCGCTTTAAAATACTGCAGTTGTTGCAGTGCTGCAGTATCTGAGTTAATTTACGACCATATTAACTAAATCCGTACAGTGTTAGGTTTTACAAGAAAAGACTGCTACTGTCAAGCGCTGTTTGCAGGAACATAGTGCGCTTAAGTACACAGGTGTAAGGCTTAAAACGTTACTTGCTCTGATTTTGGTTTCCGATTCCTGAAAACAAAACGAACAGCAATGTATCACAAAACTACAGACAAACGACTGTGTGGAGTTCAGTGCGAAAACAACGAACAACGCAGTCATGTATTTTCTACTCACGATGTTAACCCGCAGCTTCTCATCGTCGATGTAGGTCCTGAAGTCGAGCGCGAACTGCATGAGGGCGCTCAAGTCGGTGTCGTTGTGGCGAAACGCAGTTAAGCCGGAACCGCTTAGCAGCTTTCTCCGTACTTGGCCGATGTCCTGGGATGCCAAAATAGTCAACGAGGTTCCAGGATTTCTGAATGTTAGGCCGTGAACCACAAATTTCCTTCAACCAGGTGATTCGCACGGCGTGTATCTATGGGCATACTTTTCATTATCAGGCGGCTCCTCGCCACCTATCGGCTACCTAGAGTCGTCGATCTAAGCGACATTTTCTCTGTCTCTTTTTTTTTTTTTTTTATGGCAGCAGGACACGAAGGGCGCAGTGTGCATTGGTCAATGGTGATCTTTTTTCTCACCAGTGATCAGCTCAAGGACAGCCTACTGGGCCTTATTATGTGTCCTACAATATATTTTAAGAACTTGAGCTCTCCTCACGTTTGGCGATTTCGCTTTGGTTTGTCCGGGTCTGTCACGTGACAACCAAGAGTTTGAGTTAGAGTTTAAGTTCGAAGCAGTGTTCACCAGGGTGGGTTGCCACTCTAGCCAACCAACATGGCGGCCATCCTAAGGCCCGCCCTAGTTCCGTGGTATTCCCCAAGATGGCGGCCACCCTGCTGATATATGTCACATGCTGATATATGTCGCATGCTGATATATGTCGCATGCTGATATATGTCGCATGCTGATATATGTCGCGTGCCTATATAAGTGATGCGTAGCTGTCGTACTTACCATGGTTTCGAGTGGTTCAATGTCGGTCTTGATGGCTTCCTCCAAGCTGCTGGCACATTTTCTGGAAACACAATGATGATATTTGGCAATATTCCGCTGGTGGATATAGCCTTAATGAACCACAAGAAACTCGCGATATATGTCGGTGTTAGTGAGTCCTCCAATTAGAGTTGCTGTGTAGTCGAAAGTGCGCGTTTTTGTAACGTTCTAGCAACCAAACTTGAAATAACTCACAGCATGCATATACTGGGCGACCTTTATTACCTATAATTGTTATTATTTTACTTTAAGGATGATATGAGATACGTCGATGCGCTTAGTTCAGGAGCATTGTGCAGCAAGCGGATATTATGCATGTGAAAAAGATGGATTAAAAGAAGGCTCATTAATGCGGTAAAGCCAATTAGACGAGATTTCAAAGCCGCACGTTTGGCGCTTGATATTTAGAATCGCAATGCTGACTAAGATAGTAAAAAATTAGTTTGCCTACCATGCTGACAGCTTTCAATTCTGCAAAATAATCTCGAGCCCTAAAACTGAAAACAACTAAAATTGTTTATAGCATCGTATTTTAATTGAATTATGTCATGACACTAATGCACGCTTTACTGCACGAAACGCATGCACAGACTGAGCCGACTGAGCCGATGTCTCGCTCACGGTTCTCGAAGTAAACATTTGTAAAGGTTAAAAATAATCACTTCAATTATAATTCAGTGGTGTGAGATAGTAGAGGTGTGCAGTGGCAAAACGAGAAGTATACATACCTGAAGTACGTCCCGGCAGAATGCAAACTATCACTAAAAAAGGCGGTGTGTCCCAACCACATGAAACCAGCATAAAAGCTGTTAGAAGTCGAATGGCCTAGTTTGCGGTATTTTTTCCTGCTGTAAACCTACTTAATTGTCAAAGGCTAAATATACTTCTTAATTATTTGCCTCAATGATTAATTATCTAATTATTGTATAAGAGTTGTAAATCGTCTTGCGATGCAGCTGATTGCATTGATGGCACTGTGCTAACGTTTGCGCAGATCAGTTTTTTTTACAGGATTTAAAACACAACTCGGACAGTAAAAATATTCACATAACAGAGGTGTCATACTTCGACGTTACAAAACGTCGAATCTGCTTATCTCTGGAATTCTCTCCGATTGGGTTCTGCATGCGCCCCAGGTGAAAGGTATAAGCCCGCAGCTGGTTCCGTGGCAATTTTATTTGAAGGCCAATAAATAAAGCTGCGTAAACTATACCTTGGTGCAAGCATTTCAGTCAGCCGTTATTCTAGAACTGCAGCTTTGTAATGTATATTCGGTTTTTAAAAACAATAATTGAAAAGTTAGCCAATTAGTATTTACTTATTTACTTTGGAGTACGAAAAATATTGCAGACGGACTAAGCGAGCCTTAATTGCCCCTAGTTGGTTTCACTGGGCAAGGGTTTTCTGTATCTTATTTTTTTTTTTAGCTTCGTGACATTCAAATGGAGATACAGTGTTGTGTCACTGGATCCTTATTTGGCGCTTCAGGTTTTTCAATGCGGTCATGTGAAAGTTGCGTCACCAGGTAGAAATTGCGCTGTTTCTTACGTGAAGCTGGATGGATACATAAGGTAGTCCAGCATGTGCGTGGTGTACTTTCGATTGATCTCAACAGCAAAGCGCACCTGCGAATCAATCAATCAATCAAT
>JAJIZL010123412.1:2163-100826 GCA_023969395.1 Amblyomma maculatum | reverse complement strand
ACCAGGTACGGCAAGTTAATTAGGGTATTAAAATTTTAAGCGAAAATTCAGCCATAAAAAGTTAGGCTTCCACGAAGCTAACTTGAAGACAAAGAGGATGGTCTGCTTGCAATGGTCCAACCCAGTCGGAAAAAACTACAGAACATTTTTTGTTGTTACGACAGAATTTATGTGCGGTTTTTGAAGGGAAACCTGTCGTGACAACAGAACGTTCTGTAGTAAAATCAGACATTTCGATGGTTACAACAGATAAGTGCTGCAGAACTAACGACAACAGAAATATATTACAGAAAAACTACAGAACTACAGAAAAGTACTGCAAAACTACAGAAAAGTCTGATGTGTACGACAGAACTACAGAATATTTTGTCGTAATTTTGACACGGCTCTGTAGTTTTTTTTTTTTTTTTTTTTTACTGGAAAATGCGTGAAAAAATGCTTCCCGAACTTGCACACATAGCTAAATTGCAGCCGAGTGAGCTGGCGCCATTGCAAAGAGCCATTTGAGATTGTTTTTTTTTTTTTTCAGGTTTCTTCGTTGAATAAGGTCCCCTGTGAAGCTACTGAAATGCCGTCACTAACTACTCACCAAACAATGGCAGTAGGAAAACAGCTGCAGAGTATCAGCACATTTCTTCATGCTCTTGAAGGACTCGGATGTCAGTAAACCAAATAGATCGTCATACCAAAGTCCTTTAATGCTCAAGGAGCATCTTAGGAATCCAGCCATACTTTAGAGACGTCTAATTTTATTTTGTTTTTGTAGAGTATAAAAGTTGCATTGTTTTATGCTCCGGCTAAAATATGGGTTCCAGCTAACGACCATACTTGCCGTAAAATACTTGCCTTATTCGCGTACTCAGCGACCGTTCCGTGAAGCACTGTGAAGAAGAAATAGTGACAAAGTACGATGAACCGGAACAATATTGGACCCTTTTAGACGGCTGCACAACTAACCAGACTAGGTTAATCATAACTATACGTACGTTATCTGCATGCCGCGTTAAAAGAGCATCGTTTTTTGTGAACATTTTATATAAATGGCTTATCCAAGGCCTGCTTGTGTTAACAAACATTCCTGCTTAATCGAAGTCCACTTATGTTTTCTAGAGCTAACCTTATGGCGACCAGGCCTGGCTCAAATAGCTAGGAGAGAGATGAAAAGAGGGCCAATAAACCGGAGGAAAAAAAATAACGCGCCCCATTCCAATCCTCTGCGTCCCATCACCTGTTTCTCGACACTCGTGTTGCTTGCGTAATATCTGTGATAGTAAAATGCTCGAGTAACTGCATCTTATTCAGGTGATCTTAACCAGCTCGTGCTTGCGATTCCGTGGCTAGTATAGGCAGCCTGCAGTGAAGTTCGCTGTGTCGATCGCAGCGCCGTAACACATATCCTAGTGAGAAAAACAAATACTTCGGAGGCTCCTTCGTAGGGGGCGTTTTCACGCCACCTGTATGAGCTTACAGGGATCATATTGCACGCTCTGTCGAAGCTTTGCATGACGTGTGTCAGATAACTGGGCTACATCGAGAGCGCCTGGGCAAGGACGTTATCTGTCACACGCGTATCTCTAATGCTGCTGAATATGCTCGGTAGTTTACCGTGAACCATGCGGCTAACAGCAGCATTTTTGAGGCTTGCTGTAGAACAATTGCAGCGCCACCTAGGCAATGCAGGTTGCCTATAATATAAGAAATTCTTTTCCCTTTCGGTTCTGATCTTTATAGTCCGATAAGACGATAGTAAGATTCATACTTTGGCGGTGGCATGACGTCATCTGAACCAGTAACAACTATGGGGAAAGCCCGAAAAGAATCTGTGAATAATAAATGAAATAGAGTAATTTATTATTTTAGGAGAGCTTATACGTGACAAATCTCTTGTAACTCAACGCACAGTAAAAAAAAAAAAAAAAAAAGCAGCATACTAATTAAGAAACACGAAATTGCACATCATATGTGACGAGATATTGTGTGCTGTAATCAGTAACTGGAAACGAATTGTTCCAACGAAGCCTCGAACTGATGCCCTCTCTGCTCGGCATTGCGTCTGTTCTCTCTAAAAAAAAAAAAAAAAAAGGTTTGTTTTCGCGCTTAGCGAATCAGAAACAATGTACTTTTTCCGCAAAGAAGCATTCTGAACGTCCTTCCCTTCTTGACCTAAAGAAGACTGTGCATGCATATACTGGCGTGCAAACAGAAGTGAACACTTACTTTCGACAAAGCTGACGTTGTACACGGCTTGGAGAGGAGTGTTGGTCATCACTGTCCGCACTTCATTTCCGAGCTGTTTTGGAAATGAGCTGCTGACTGCAAAAGTTGAATGGTGAAAAATTGTTTACAGAGACGCAAAATAACGCCGCCTGACTAACAGTTGACTGTGCTTGAATAAATAAGGCCGTAAAAGGTGCTTGAAGAGACTTCATTGTGCCCACACGGACAAACGACGCAGTTTAGTTGAGATGGCTTTTAATAGAAACCTTATGTGACTTTTATGCTGCAGGAGGGCTTTATATCCCGTCTTATCAGCACTAAGATAAAACTCCATAGATTAACACCAACGTCGCCAACGTTGGGAGGTATGACCGAGGACTGCTGATGTACACACTTCGTTGCACACGTGCACCATAAGCGACGTCTCCTGTTTCGGAGGCACGCGTGGTGCATAGTTACTATTCTTGCGTACTTTACTATCGTCCCATTTTCTTGGGTTTGTCGTCACAAAGTAAAGCTTCAATTTACGAGTCTCTAATTTACCGACGTATACTACGAAAGCGCACGCATACAGTTATGGCAGCAGCGGGAGACATGGCTATCGCGTGTTTATATGTGAAGCGCACCGCTATTTTCGACCGGCGCCAGCAACCGACGTGTTGCCCTGTGGCGCTCATCTGTGCCAAGGAGACTGTAAGCTTCAAAGGAAGGACTTTGTCATACTGCGGAACATGGAAAAGCTTGGGAAAGTTTTGTGCCACCCTAATGGTGCAAGCTCTTACGCTTGTACTTTAGGCACTTCGCACGGAGGTTGGAATTGACGCCAGGTACCGATTCGATATCGGCGCTACAGACTATCATAGCCATAGTGATGGTTTAGCAAACCGCGTGCCTACTTCGTCATGCGGCCAGGACCTCTGTCAAGCTTCCGAGCTTTTAGTCCGGTCTCCTTCTCTAATATAGAGAAAATAAAAAGCTAATGATTGATTGATTGATTGATTAATTGATTGATTGATTGATTGATTGATTGATTGATTGATTGAACGCAACAGTGTGAAAAGAGTGACGAAGAAATTATGATGCACCCACTTATACCTCCCCCGGACTCACGAAGGTCTGCCCAACACCTCACGATCGACGCCCTCCACAAGCCATCACCTCACCAAAAGACAAGCATCAACGGAACGAAAACGCTAAGGCGAAAGCAAATTTGAAGTTGCAAAGGTAGGATATCATTATAAAGGAAAAATAAAGCGAAATTTCAAACTATTACTGATAATGAAAATTTGCTGTCTCGCATGGAATGATAGCCCGTCAAACTTTATTTTAGCCCTACGTAATTAGCAGTGGCGTCCTGAATATTCTGGGGGTAGTGTGTGTGAAGCCGCAGTGAGGGAAATCTTCCCTTCCAGAAGACCCCACATAACAGGTGCACCTTCTCACCTAGCCCTCCTAACTAGCAAGCTGACAATCTATCCCCCTTTATCTGCCCACCTATCCCGCAGCCACATCCACCCTTCAGAAGCCCCACTGAACATCCCTCTCCCCCCCCGTCACCTCCAAGAACCAGTAGAAAAAACAAAAAAACAAAAAAAGAACAGCGTTGTCATGTGCGTGAAGTTTGTGGGCTGGCAGGTAGATGTAAGGTGAAGGGTGGACCGGCAACCCCTTGGCTTGTTGTATGGGGTGTAGGCATGGCTGGTGCATAGTGCTTCTAGTAATGGAGTCATCACTGTCCGGGACTATCCACAAAGAACGCTGGGGTTGAGAAGGTTACTGCTGTATACTACTGCTATGCCTGCTTAATGAAAATGCACTTGCGTGGCTGTTTTACTGCTCTGGAAGCAGTAGTGGTCAAGGCTATCTTGAGATTTGATGCGAGACAGACAGCTGCGACCTCAGTTAAATTACCTTAGACGATTACTTTTAGGCATTTACTCCCTAAATTCTACTCACAGGTTGAGCTTCACACTCGCGACACACGAGCAGGGCTTCTAGTGATGGAGGAATGAAAATATGAGTCGAGTATGGCAACAGGCGGATGGACATCTATGTAGATAGGGGGAAGAGAGGAAGAGGAGGATGGTGAGTGGTGCTTCAGAAGAGCAGCTGGCTTCTTTCCTACTGCATATCTGAGTTCTGTTCGCTGTCGTTTTTTCGGTCCACTGCAGCGTGGGCTTCCTGTGGGTGGAGGCCCGGCGGAAAGTTGAGGCGAGGGGTTTGCTGGTGGGTACCGTTTCTGGAGAGTAGTGTTCGTCGAGTGATGATGGCGTGCGCTTTTAGGGGGTGAAAGTGGACGGGTAGGCAAGTCGGATCTGATTGCGGTGAGTGGAAAACTGACCTACGTACGATGCATACGTGTAAGGCAGGAATACAAATACAGAGGGCCTGCGAAGGACCGATGAAAGGGCCTAAATCGTCAAGTTGCGCAGAACGCAGTTTTGTCACGCTTTCTCACGCCCGACAACATCCTGATCGCGACAGTAGGTTAAGCTGCGCTACCTTCATGACGTATTTGGCTTACGGCGGGTTGCGGACGAACTTCTCTGGCTTACAGTATTTAAGACGTTCGTTAAGACGTTTACAGTCTCAAGAGAGGAAGCGCGTGCAAGAATTCATTTCATTAGGTTTTGGCAAGTCAGTAGAGCGAGAATACTAAAGCCGCTAGCAGCGAGAGTGGTACCAAAGCTAAGCTAATCATATGTCTAGAAGGAATTATTCTCAACCTTTTTACTACGTGACCCCTCCCGGAACTGGCTCGAAGGGGCCTAACGCCATTCCGTTCCGAATAAAACGCTGCAATAAATGAAAAGCACGACACGTCGCATCATGCTGCTTCCGCGAAAGGACACTTCACTGCAGCAATTGCGTGTAGCGCAACGAAGCACAACATATATGGTTTTTGCAAGCAGTTTGCTTGGAAAATGCAAGTGTGTAAAAAAAGAAGGATGGTACGCAGAATGAAGTTCAGAATATGCTCATTGCGTTCATCACACACTTGTTTTTAAATGAAAAGGCAGGCTTTTTTTGGCAGTGGTGGTTGATCGTACATGCGTGCACGCCTTCCGTACGATGAAGAATGCGAACTTACTTCCTGAACTGAACGTGCCCTTGAGGGTTTCTAGCGTCGGCTTGATGTCAGCGTCGAGGAACTGGTCAAAACGCTGAAACCAAACACGTCACAGGTTGGCTCTGTCAAGCAGATGGAGACCTATTCTCAGCGGAGTTAGTTTCCTGCGCGTTCTCATCTGCAAAGCCAGCTTAGTCTAGGAACAAGACACCCTCGCTCTGCGTAAGCGTAAACATTCGTTCCTGCATTAATATATGACGTATAGGAAAAAAACTCACACAGTTCATACTGTTCAGGAAGGCGCGCATATCCCTCCGTATGTTCCAAGTCTTGCTCTGCATTACGTCAACGCCGTTCTCAGCACCGATAGACGAACAAATTTGGAAAACGTAGAACAATCTGAAATAATGAAGAAACACAAGGTTTCTGCAATTGGCACTGTAACGATACTTCTCTGGCGTCAGCTGATCATTATGATTCGCCACGGGGAGCGCAAATCGTCCCCACTCCTCCCCAATGCTTATGCATGAGTGAATCTTCATGCCCACCCTTATTTTTTTTTTCTTTCAGGACCAATAACCTAATTCATCTGTCACTTAGGAGCGCGCACTCACGTGATGAGCGCCGCAAACACGGCCGTGGAGATGATGTACGGTGTCATTCTTTCCCTGGGCGCTGACAGCGCGAGCCACTTTCGCACGAAGGTGCAACGAAACTGGGTCTGGACACGTGACATAACAGCAACGGGGAGCAGGATGAGTAAAATCACTATGATCGTTGTCATCAAGTACCACGCCTTGTTCAGCCGCGTCTGGTAGAGGGCAGCCTGCAAAAAGGCGAAAAGAGCATGGCTAAAAGAAAGAACGGAGGGGGGGGGGGGGGGGGGGAGCAGTTTTTTTTACAGTACGTAGCACTGCCAGTATGTATAGATTAGCAGCATGGTATAGTGTCGGCTAACTGCTATACAAAACAACGGCTTGCGCGACTCTCCTATGCGCCACAGATACTTTACATAAGCCAGAGCCCAGCGACCGATTGGAAATAGCACAAGCCTTAAATGCACTTGGCGGCGTCAATGCTAGGCCCAATTCCTGCATTAACAACGCTTGCGGAGCCGACAAAACGACGAAATCAGATCGTATGGTGGATTTTGGTCACCGCCATCACTGTTGTTAACAGTTGTTATGTACACCACCGAAAAAAACAAAAAACAAAGCCTATAGTGAATTTCATTCACAAAGCGATATCCTTAATTTGCGCTCGTATCCCCACTAGCAACTTTCTCAAAATCGACGCCACACTGCGGAGAAACCAAAAACTAGTCAAAATATGATCGGCGACGTTACGTACCCTATATGCAGGCTTACCACACCAATTTATGCGTTAATAGTATCCTTTGTTAGCGACAGCCCATTTAGGTCTGATTGTTTTTTCCTCTTTTGTTATTGCCCAGTACAACCTATAACTGAAATCAGCATAACGGGGGGGGGGGGGGGATTAGAATAAGTGGAACAATGATTGTGTCATAACGGTCTTACATTAATTGCCTAGATTGGGCCTGCTTACAAAACAGTATATGCGCAGAAAAAGGCGCGTGTGTTTTTACAAGTGCTCTTCTAACTACTTCCATCGAGCGACTGTGCTCTCTATATATTGCTCTATATATACGGCTATATAATTGCCGTGTTGCATTTCCTGCACCCCCCCCCCCCCCCACCCACCCCTCATTCGGAAAAAAAAAAAGCTGTCGAACGAATTATGGCAGTGGTACCTGAATAGCATCTACACCCCTTTTCTGGCCTTCTGTCTGTTTAATTATTTATTCATGCATTTTCATATAATGGAGCTTCGCACGAGAGAAAAATATGAGAATTGACGGCACAGCCTAGTACACGACAAATGAAAACCCAACACAACACAAGAATCCAAATTTTAACGACACTGCAGCCTTACTGCAAAGCGCGCGTTAAGCATTCATTTGCCAAATATGTCTGTATGCAAAATGTGTGCGGAAACTATTCACTATCGCAGTTTATCCTTTTTCCGGCGTACGTACACGTATACGTACAAGAAAAGCTGTATTGGACACGTCACTCCACCAACTTTCTAGCTGCACTGATGGACGCAGCGCATTAACGCCTTACCAGGCTGGACAGTCCCATGTGCATGTCGAAGGTCTTGTCGTCGAGTACCTTGTCTTGAAAAATAAAAATAGAGGAAGACGGAGTTTTGCTATTAAAGACATCGCCAAGACGCGGGCTTGAGAAGAAACGATAATCGAGCTACAGTTTAATAGTGCTGCTCACGTGTACTTAAGAACGACAGAAAGAAGATAAGAACGAGCAGGTGAGCATATCTTTTTCCCTAAAACACACTTGAAAGAAGGTATACTATATGCGCGCCATCAACAAAGCGCAAGCGACGCGATATTCACTGCCACCTGTTAAAAGCTACACTTCTACATGGGTCGGCGGCGATTGAATAAAGCCTCGGCTGTGCATTGATTCCTCCTGGCTTGCAACGCGATGCCTGCCACAAGGCATCGCGTTCAACGGTTCAACGGTTGAACATTGTCTGGATGCTGGTTTATTAATTTGCTTTTACTTCCTTGCTACATGGCAGGATGCGAATAGCATTCGTAGAAGTCTGTTCTGAATTTACTCCTTATAATATGTATTCGAAAGGGGGCGGTTCTTTGTTTGCGTTGTCATGTTCACCTCTTTGTTTTTAATTCTTTTTGCACCCTCATTGCAAAAATATTCGAATAATCGTCTTGAGCAAAGCTGGGGTTCCATCACTGTGGCGAAGATTTGACAAGCAGACATGTGGCCGTCACGGAACAATTTGCATTAATGGAAACGAGTTGACATCGAGCCAATGGCTCGATGCTTTACCCACGCTCAGTTCAATATTCGCGCTGAAGCTGCTCTTTACTTGTATTGTACGCGAAATATGTGTTTAGTGCGGCACTAAGTAAAGCGTCGAAATGTTGATGCACATTGCCACGAAAGTTAGCAGCTGAGCAAGGAAAAAAAATGTTATTTGGATACGGTAACGCAATCAAATCGCCTGAAAAGTCTAAATGTGCACGCGAACGGTCAAGCTGCATCACCAGGTAAACCAGGTGGCTGAACACACATTACATAGTTTTTTGAGACGTATATAATAGTATACATGTCTCACCGGTGTCGACATCATTGGTGAGCGAGTTGGCTATCCGCGATGCCAGGTAGTTCCAAGCGAACGCGAAGCTCGTGTCGGTGTACAACGTCACGTTCCGCTCGACCAGAGAGACGCAGCCCGATGATGCGGCGGCAGAGAGGTCGCCGCTCGACACCAACGACAGGGCCGCAAAGAGAACGGCAGCGCACATATGTGCCTGGAAAGCTTGGGCGATGGGTTCCAGGCAACAGTATATACCTGGGCAGGAATCCGGACGGCAGCGGGCCCTGAACCACCACGTGTACATGCGTCTACCACGGCTAACGTAGGGCGCTTTTAGAAAGGAAAGTAAGTAAATCACGTACAACCTGCTAAATACCACCTGCCAGAGTCACGCCTGTCATTCTTCACTCACAGCACTGACAACGCCGGATTTTCGACTGAACGGGGCCTTTAACGCTGTTGGGTTAAAATACAGGACGGGGTGTATAAAAGCGGGAGAGAGGGAAAAAAAGGTGCACGAGGATATGGTCTCACTTGCCAAGACTGCGGCCAGCGGCATTAGCCATACCCGGTACACGCCACTGTCATAAGCAGATGCGAAAAAAAAAAAAATAGTTGTGGTTTAGCTCTGGTTAACCCTAGTTGAATTGCGAAAACAATGGCGGAAGTTTCTTTTGCCTGCTACATTATTCCCCAACGTGCCTGCGTGTCGTAGTGGTAACGAGAATGCAAACGGTTCTGGCAGGCTGATTCTGATATCAACCTCCCGTATGAAAGGAGCGACCAGAGTTGGCAGCTCCATGCCCGTGGCACAGGGGTAACGTGAACTGAAACGTCATGGCAGGCTGATTTGTTTTATGAGGGACCACGGACACGGACGCGACAAACAGCGACGAGTGGTTAGACATGGCGTAGCATTGCTTTCGCAATAAGAAAGTCGTTCTAAACTAGAGTAAATTCTTTACTTGCGAGTATATGAAAAGGTAGGTGCAGTCCTTCATTCACTGCCAAGTGACCACGGTAAAGTAGGTGCTACGAGTTATTACCCCCTTGATTAAAACGACCAGGTGTAACCAGAGCTTCGGAAACCATTCACGCAGCTCTGTATGCTCAGCTTCATGCGCGCCTTGGAGCGCATATAGAACATATTACACCCACACGTCAAACCTCGTCTACGCATTGGTGCATCAAAGATGGCGCGTATGCAAGCAAATATTCCTTACGTACAGTGCGCCTACACCTAGAAGCACGAGTTCATCCGCGTCCAGCTTCCTGAAGTCTCGTGTAATCCAGTGGCCGACATCCTGGCTGGGCCCTTGCGGTTGTCGCCGTGCGCCTCTGCTGCCTCTTAGGCCTACCAACGACCGTTATTGCTCTTTATCTTCTTTGATATGTCATGATGGTGATATTTCGTCCTACGAAGAAGATTGAGCGACTAAAAAAGAACTAAAACGTTATTTTATGTGCATTTCCTCGCTTAATGTGAATTTACCTGCGTATATATTTATTACGCCATTGTTGCTCTCTATTTTTAAAAGTTATACGACTGACAAACAGAATGGTGAGTCAAATGACACCTCCTCCGGCCGCTGTAAATGTGCTTCGTGAAGAGAGAGAGAGAGAGAGAGAGAGAGAGAGAGAGAGAGAGAGAGAGAGAGAGAGAGAGAGAGAGTAAATTTTAATTGGCTTGCGGAATTGCGTGGGTGGTTTTTCTCAGTCCAGGGTTCTAATGGCTTGCGATGTCTCCCAGCTCCTGGTGAGCCCCTTGCGTTGTTCAGAGAGACCCGTGTGGGCCAGCTTCACCTCTCAGTCGATTTGGATGAGTGCTTGAATTTTTATAATTCTCTCATTGTTCTTTACATCTCCATATCATGTGAATGATGTCAGAAACTTCTCCGCATGCGGTGCATGTGTTGTTTTTGAATTTTTCGAGCCAGATTTTGTGGCCGTTTGCAAGATTTGGAAAACCGCGTCTCACGAGCAGCAAGAAACGAGAAAAAAAAAAAAGAAGAAAGAAATGGACTTACGTTAATGCACGTTAAATGAAAGAGAAAGAGAAGAGGCAAGAACATACAGAGTGCAGTGGTGTTTTGGGAAGAGATGGAGGAGACGACGACGAAGTCGGAAAAACGACATGAAAAAGATCCTGAAGAAGGAAATGAAGTAGACATATAGTGCCAGGTATCTACAAATCGAAGTAGACGTATAGTGCCGAGATCTACAAATCCCACTTGGTTCATCTCCTACGTGTGTTAGGATTTATCCTTTTTATTTCGGCGATTCACCTTTCATTGCGAAAGCAATAACGCCAGGTCTAACCACTCGTCGCGTTTTCCGTGGCCCGTGGAGCCATGTGCTCCTCGAGGATGAGAAGACGACGACGAAGAAGAAGACGACGAAGACGAAGACGAAGCAGAAGACGAAAAAGAAGAACGCTCGGTCACCCGCATCTAATGCTTTCGCTACATATTCGGTTCAGCAGCGTTGAACCCTTCTCATTTTTTGTTTTTTTTTCTTTCTTCTCCAGCAATGATTTTATTTTTGGTCATGTAAATGTACATTTCGGAAAATCTCTCTGCACTCCATTTCTTGGCCGATCCCACTGTGCGGGTACGTGCCATCTGTTATGAGGATAACAACAACAATAGCCGCAATTATGGTGATATCACCTTTCTGTGGGGGCAGCGCTCATCAGCTCCTGATCTTACTTATTCAACTGTTGGAGTTCTTGCATAATCGTGGGCGACCATAGATAATGGGACCACAATGATTACCTTCCTATAACCCATGATTTACTGCTTTCAAAATCTGACAAAGGGGCTCGTCCAAGACGAACTCTGACGCTCAGTCACGTGCGACATCTGGGGCGTCGTGGTTGCGCGATGCTGCACTTGTTGCCTCATCTTGTCCGCTGTCGAATTCCTCATGGTGGAATCCCGAATGTTATCGCGCATATCGGCGCCAGAAAGCTGCGTGGAAAAGTCTGCATCGTAATCTCTCCCAACTCTAATTGGTCACATTTCAAGTTTCACGCTGCCCTTTTTAAACTCGCTGTGACATCAGCCAAGCTAAATCATAAAGCTGACTTGTATCCCTTTTTTTTTATTCGATACTAAGCACCGGAGTGCTCTTTTAAGGCGAAAGCCTTTAATGGTTCATGCTGTCTTGGACAAAATGTGCCCCACTGTTGCGGTGGCTCTGATTGGCCGAGGCGGGATGACGTTATAGAGGTTTAAACCAATCACAGAGCTCCACCACAGTATGCACGAATGCGTGCCTTATATGGCTGCATGTCAATCAATTAAGTAATTACCAATTGATGACTAATTAATCAAGTAATTATTTACCTACTTACCAATGAGTAATTGTTTATTTAGTTAATGACCTAATAATGAATTAATTGCTAATTAGTTCCAGTTGCGTAGCAGAATGTGGCACTCAGGCTTTCGCCTTTTACTACTTAATTCGTTAAAGTCCCTCGTAATTTTTTTTCGTTTCCTGCGTCGTGCTATATCTTCGCAGCAGATAGTCTGGTCTTCCTCTTTGGTGGTGAGCCCTAGCAAGGCTGTTTATTTACTTTATACCCTTGTCAGCGTCTAGAAGTTCGGTTTTCGTCGTCATGCCGCTCACGTTCTCAGTCGGTGTGACTGACTTTTGCGAAGTATCTGTGCCAGCTAGCAACTGTAATCTCAAAAGCGAGCCCTTCGGCCTCAGTCTCTAATGGTATTACAGCTGGCGTGTTGAAAATAGTCAGTATTTATTCACAGGAATTATTGCATACTCTTAATTTCTCTTTCTTCACTTCAATTTCACGAAAAGAGAGTGAGAGGCTTCGGACAGACATCGGCGAAATCCGTGATTGCGGCTAGTAGTGCTACCCACTAAAAAACAACAACCGAATACCTGTCTTCATAGGTCAGACGGACGCCCTTATGTACGATGCCAATGATTTCTTGCGATTGTGATGTACAGAAATCTCTCTTGGACAGCTCAGGCCAAAATACTGTGTTAGAGAACTGCACAACATCACAAATTTTCGCTTTCATGTTGAGCACACATCGGGGCTGCAGCTGTTGGTGTTGGTTCCGCTACAAGAAACCTACGTTGAAGGAAAGTTACGGTATTGCCTATATACCATGTTCACATTGTGGAGAATGATCGTCCATCTCCCGCGGTAGTTACTCTAGCTATCGCAAAATGGCGCCAGCATTGGTGGCTAACATTAACTATCGAGAGATGACGCCAGCTTCGCGGCAGTTGGGGAGCGTCCACCGCAGGGTGCGGAGGCCAATAGTTTTCCATCCCAGGAGGCCTAGGCGCACCCAAAATTCGACATGGATGGTTTAAAACCGTGCAAGTGCATTTGCCACTGCTTGTAAGCCGCTGCTTTGGAGAACATAGCCATGAATGCTAAAAAAGATGTTCGCGATGAAACTTCTTTGTCGCATAATTTACGAGTGCAAAGAAGACACACGCCCACAATGTTTTGACAATGAATGGCCTCTAACTAGACCAGACTTCTATCCAATTGAAAGTGTGTGGCATTATTTATTGCAGAAACATTTATTCCCCCCCTTGCGCACGGGGGAAAGCCAGGCCTTTTCGGCATCGGAAACTCGACGTGAGCAGACTTTTCACTCCTGGTCGCCCTGTCCGGTCTCGGAGTTTATCCCCTGCCCTAGCATGGACGAACATTCGCCCGTAGCCCAATTGATGAGTCGGACGGCCTAGATTCATTAGCGCGTTTTATTGCTAGCTGGCGTTGTTACCACAGCAATAAATCCGTGTTTTTTTTTTTTTTTGTCAGTACGTGTTGTTCCTTTGTTCCCAAGAGCACGGCCCGCAGTGGTCGGCGTGCGCTCGATAGCACACGCGATCACTGGGTTGGGCCGGCGGTTTGTACTGTGAGCCGCGGCTAAGCGGGAAAAACGTATTTATCCCCCTATTAAACCTCACAATTTGTCTTCAAAAAGTCAGAGGTCACCACTGGTTCGACGTCGTGTTCGAAACATTCGACGGACTGACATGCTGGACTTGTTTCCGGGGAGTTCTGCGGCCCCTTCTGGGACTACACCGAACTTGTAATGTTCTCTGCCGTGCTGGCCACATTTTCCAAAAGCATCGGCATGCGCCAAGGACAATCGGCCCATATGGTTTCTGTTTTTTGTGCGAGCTAATGAAGGCTATGGTAAGTGCAAGGCTCACATGACACTTGTAGGAGCAGAACATTTTGATGCTGAACTATCAGAACTGGAACAGAACGACGCCGCCTGAGAACCGTTCACTATATAGAACCTACGGTCCAAGCGCGTTGCCTTGTCATAGGCCTACCTCGCTTCACTCGTCTCCATTCGAAGAGCCTCAGCATGGTAGATGACTTCCCTGAGCTAACCAAAACATTGGCTCACACAAGAAACGACAAGCTTTGGCCTGTGCAGGTTGACCAAGACACGCCCCGTCAGCCAGGTCATGGTTCCTCCAGGCACAAAAATTCTTCGCCACCCCTCATTTAGCTACCGGATAGAGGAGGCTATGCTCCAATTATCTCGATGCAGTCTTTTGTAAATGACATGGAGAAGTGCTCCTTCATTGTCTGAGGCTCACAACCAAGTTTTGAGCCTGCGCTAACGAACAGTCCGCCAGTTATGATGCTTAATTCGGGCATTCACCGCAGGGACAACTTCGTTATAGCGACCATGATTTCATGCTTAATTCCCTGAGTTCCCATAGTACATGTGTTACGAGAAGGTACGTGCACTTCTGCCCTCCGTGCACACGAAGGCTACATTCCTGTTCCTCCTGAAAAAAGCCGGCTCTTGGACAGCAACAGCAAAATCATTCTTGCATTACCGGACACCTCCCGACCTGAACTACCTATTTCTCTTTTGCTACTGCGAGTTCTTCCGCAAATAGACAGAAATGTTTTCAAAAATTCAGCCGAGGACGCTGATAATTACATTCAGTGATTTTCCTACGCACATCCTTGATGACGTGTATACACACCCTTGTTTCACTGAAGGCGCGCCTTTAATTCGTAACGAATTTTACACAGGAATTTCCTAACGGTGTAACCTTAAATCTTACATTACCGGTTAGAGGGAATACATGAACATCAAGAAATTGCGAGGAAACTTGAGCTCTACCTTTAAGAGCATATAACACGGCAGCGTTAACGGCTCCCGTTTGCGGCTCGTTCGCTCACATATATGTTCTGCTCGTTTAATTATTAACCCTTATATTCTGATAAAAGACAACCGTGGTTGTTGACGACGGTTAAGGAGAATGCGTCTCTGTTAGTACATACTGCCGTGTCCACGTGCTCCGCGTCTTCGTCAACTGAAAATATTTCATGTTTGTGCTCTGGTTATTCTTCTGTCTTATTCAAAGTCAGGATGGATGTTTTTCGGCTGAGAAGGGACTAGTAAGTATTCGCGCACATGGAATCGGCAAGGTATACGCGTACAAATTCCTTCGTATTGCCTTCCAGCTTTTTTTTTTAGGATGAAGACACCTGTTTCAGCACCTGATAGTCTTTCATATTGTGCGGTTAGATGTGCTTCCATCATTTTCGCTAAGGTGTTATGAATTTATAATTGTAAATGTTTTTCATTTTATTTATGACGGGGCGGGTTGAGTGCAGCTTTGTAGGACTGTCTAATTAGCGCATCCAATTTGTCCCCTTTCCTGACTGCGAGGAAATATGGTATAGAGTAGATGACTGCTAAGAACGCAGGCCTGTACTCCTGGTCTTGGCTTCATTAATTCTTCCTTGCCAAATTGCGATGCAGCTGATGAGAACTTACTGTGTTTCTCAATTTCTTAATGAGCATGCCGTTTCTTTGATTCGATTAATTCGATTATATGAAAATTCCCACTATTCCCAGTGTTTCCACTTCCGGGATGACTGCTCCTTTTGCGTATATTAGGATTTTGGGGGCTTTATTCTTTCTTTGACACTTTGGGCATAGTACACGGATTTGCGATTTTTGGAGGAAACACGCAAGTCCAGCAAATTTTGCTTCCTCTACTGCACCTGCTGCTTATTGTAGCGTGTCTATCGTGGCTATTCCCATTGATGGTCAAAATCGTAACATCGTCCATGTAAAAAGACTGTTCTAGGTCTGAAAATTTTGCATTCCTCTGTCTCTTAAATACAGGTGTTTGATTTGATCGTTCCAAATTGGATTTTAGCCTTCTACCCGACAGGAAGTTTGATGTAGTTGTACGCTATTTCACCTACGTTTAATGGTAAAAGCCATTCTAGGATAGCTTTGTGTTTGATGTTATCAAATGCTTTGGTTGAATCTAGAGCTAGGATAGTGCCCTGGTGAGCTTTTATTGCTCCAGCGACAAAATATACAGTCAAACTCACTGAAGAAATTCAACACTACTTCGCAGAACTCGTGAGACAGCAATGGAACCACATTTTCGAAAATATGTAAATGACAATCTAAGCACGAGAGATACGTGGAACCTTCGGCAGCATCTCCTTGACGCGGAACCTAAGCAAGATACAACGACCCGGGTACGGATCAAGAGATCTTAAACACACTATGCGGCAGAAATACTTCTGCACAGCCCAAGACACAACCAGAATATGACGAAAAACCTAAACCAATCTTGGACACGGGCATAAAAAGGGCGGAAATAAAAATCCGCACACCTGCCCCTGGAGGATGGCATAACAACAAAATACCAAGAAACTTAGATGATGCTTCTATCAGAGACCTAGCAGAATTTGCAAAGATATGTTGTAGAAAGGAAAAACTTACAGCCTCTTTAAATTCATCCAGAAACAAGGGGAAAAGCTCGCACTTGAAAACGTGCGACCTATTTCGCTTTTGAATCTTTGAATCTCCCGCGTTCAATCCTCGTCGCACACTGTAATGTATAATACAGATTTACCCCGATACCTATAAATATAAGTCATCATGCTCATAAATCCTACAATATTACACAGTTACTGAGAGAAAAAGGCACTGACATGTAGGTTTGTGCTCTTCTGTTTGACGACGGCAACGACGGGTTGACGATAAATATCGTACAATCTGGCAGCAATGAGGACCTGGATGGAGTTTTGTTTGTTTTGTTATTGTGCACGATTTGGAATGGTCGGTTTTGCGCCAAATAACCACAGTTCGTCTGCTGAAGTGATAAGGTAACTGCAAGCATGTATTTACGAAAAGTTTGTGCGTAATGTACTTGATATTATGCACAGGTGTTGCTTTTTGAAGTATTCATTCCGTGCATGCATGTCAATTGCACGGACTCTCTTACTTGTGTATGCCAGCCAGTTATCAAGTAATTTATTCGTTCCGGCGTTGCGGTAGAATGAAACAGCAAAGGCATATAATGTTATATTCTTTGTTACTCTGATTCTTTATGACAATGAAAAAAACTTTTTAACGACGGTAGAAGACACCGTGCTCAAAACACGTTGGAAATAAGCGTTGCCATCCTTGCGTTTATTGCGGTCTGGCCCGAAGTATACCTCCAGAGTAACCCGAGTTCATGGTCTAATCAACGGTCCCTTGCTTTTTTTTGTTTGTCTGTAATGGGTCCCAAAAAAGTTATCAGTAGAAGTTTATATGCCATTTAACGTCCATTTTCGGAACGCCGAGCCTGACTTGCGCTCGGCATTTTTCATGACTCGGCAGTCGGCGCAGTCTTCGGTTTCCTATTTGTTTTGGGCAGTGTATATTCCCGCGGCATTCGGTTGTGATTGGCTGCTGAAGGTCGCGTGGTATTATAGCGATACTGCTTTAGGCCCTGTTCTCCAGAAAATCCGGCGTCGGTGATATGAGCGGCAAATCACGGGCATGGCTCTGGCAGCTGGTAGCTCGCAGCTGACATGACCCGGCGCGGCTTTGTTTCTATGTCGGGTGTTCTTTCACGTAAAATGGTAGCTTACTACTATATGCTGAAAAGTATTTGCGAGATAATGGAGTGCAGCTCGATGAATCTGCCACAAAAACTTTTCATTTTAAAGAAACCCGTCGTTTTTAGCTAGCCTTCACAAGGACGTGGCCCAAGTGAATGGTGTTGGGAGTAGTGGGACCAGGGAAAGTGTAGAAGTTGTTCTTGCAATGGACGAAGGGGCCAGTCAAGGGTGCATGCTGGCGGCATATCACCCTGTAAAATGTTGCCGGCTGTCAGCAAAATAGACATTGCCTTTGTTTTACCTGTTCCAGAACTACACCCTGTAAATTTTTCACTCATGGATGGGATTAACAATTCGAGGGGCCACTTTGGATCACTAAACTGCGATGAGGCGAAAGCCTCTATCTTTGAGGTTATTGGTGGTCCGAAGCCCTCCACTACGGCACCTCTTTCTTTCTGCTTTCACTCCCACCTTTGCGATGACGTGATAGCGTAAGCTGCCAGCCAACATATAAAGTCCCGCTTTAACCGAGTCGTATGAACGTGCATGCGTGGAGTAGAGATAATGTAAATGTAAGGGTTTTGGCAGCTGATTCTGATATCACCCTCCCATATGAAAGGAGAGGGTCGAGTTGGTAGCTCCTGCTAAACGTAATGTCAGGCAACCCTATGTACAGTTAGTGCTCGGCCATGTCAGCTGCCAGCTGACATTCTTCTTCCAGCCTTTGGATGTAACTCACGGAGGGTCATCAAGAGTATGAGCACATAAAGGCTTTCGCCTTAAGAACTGCAAATGGCTGGTGACGGAAGAGCAGTGTTAATAAGAAATGTTATGGCTTTGTGTGCATTGCTAAAGCCAAGGAATAAAATTGTGGTACAAATTTTTTTCTGCGGTACTACCCACTCTTGTCCTGTTGAAAATGACACCGAGTGCTTCAATATTCAGCGAAATTGATGCTGGTGTAAACCTACCTTGCCTTGCAACATTGTGAATGATGCAAAACATGCACCTGATTTATAGCGTATCTTGATGTGTTCAAAGGGGTCCAATTATCCTTGGATAATAGACTGGGAGTGTGGACTGTGGGCGGATTTGGCATTGTGTGGACGCTTGCTCCTTCACAGATGACATAGAGGGTGTCATCGCTGTAGCGCAAAGTGTCCTGATTGATACTAACTCTTCAAATTCCTAGGCTATATATTATGGCACGTCTGGCTTTTGAAACTTTCATTGTGAGTAACCTGTGAGCTGAGTAAAGAGCGCTCGCTGTAAGTCGTCATATTGCTCAATGGGCTGTTGAGTACACATGCAACAAGCGTAGAGCGAGCAGCAGTGTGAGTGTTGTGCGCATTTTTACTGATGAATACGGATTTTGATTTCTCTGCGATTCCTAAGGCATTTGGTATCAGTTATCAGTTAAAAACGGAATCATCCTTTAAAAGATGGTTCCTAAAACCTAGAGCCTGTTGTCAACAGGTTGTTTGACAACATGACTCAGTGACCGGTTTGCTCCATGGTAAACAGTGTTGCTGCCATAGTTGCAACATGTTGCAACGTAACAAGACCCGTATTCATGTGCGGTCTATGGAGACTTAAACTGATTCTTGAGTTGCTGTTGGAGGCAATGGTAGAAGGTGGTTGCTCTCATCGGCTGCCAATTCTATGGACACTTAAACTGATTTTTGAGTTGCTATTGGAGGCAATGGTAGAAGGTGGTTGCTCTCATCGGCTGCCAATGCCGCCATCGGTGGCCAATGCAGCTGCATTGGGGTGTTGCTCACGGCAAGCTGTGGAGGTGGCATTGCATTGTTGTGTCTGCACAGCAAGCTGCCAGTGTCACAAATGGCTGTCTCCATTCTTGTTGTTCTTGTTTACTCCCAGATTACTTTTCCTGGCTATGCAGCCAAGGCTACGAGGATGTAGCTTCTGTCATGGTGTTACTACGCCATGTAGTTCTGGCATATCTGGCTTCAATTACGGTTTTGGTTTCAGTTTCACCTTTGCTTGAAATTATAGTTTTCAAGCCACCAACGACACAGAAATGACTTTCTTTAGAATTCTTATGGCCTAATTGAACATAAATTCGTGGTTGATGAATATTATATGCTGCATACTTTGCTGAAATAAGTATGTTGCGAAAACATGCAGAAACCGGTGAGTAGACGCAGCATAAGCTGCCAACCTACACTTCGGGAGGCTTCTGACAAATGGCACAACCATCCCGTTAGCTCAGTATACTGTAGTGATTTTAAAATGCACTACACTGATGTTGTACACGCTTGTATCCTGGCACAAACTTGATATAATACTGTCTATATTTCCGTAATGGTATGCAGTCGAATGCCTTTATAATGAAACGCTTGGAACCTGTAAACGTCTTCATTATACATGTTGTAAACGTCACGGACTGTATCGCACGCATAGAGCAAGTTAACCCGTTCGAGGGCTGTGTCGCTCTACTGTGACAAGAACTTTGTGCAGCCTGTTGTGCAAAATGACAATGCCCCATTTTGAATGTCTCAAAGCATGCGCCCTGAGCCACTTTATTGCACAGTTGGTACCATCTTACACGAAGTAAAAGAAATCCTGCCTGAAAAGTGCGGAAAAAATGGACACTGCTACGTTCTACGGAGCTAGCAATAATTGCTTCTTTCTTTTGTCATTTTCGACTGTTAAGAATCTGCGCTGACCAAAATATTAGCATTTATTTGTCTGAGGAAGGGCACATAGTTGTGAAATAATGGCTATCATCCTTGTTACGAGCGTATTCAGCCTCGCATGCACTTTTGAATGTTAGCGTCCCTGTTCGAGGACAGGGCGCCTCAAAGCCGTCTCTGCGGCTACACTTCTTTTCTGAGTGTTTGGTGTCACTTTATTACTTTGTGCACTGTGCTGTGTAAAAAGGCAATAAAAGCATCGTTTTGGATGTTTCAAAACACGCCAAACTCGACTTCTTTATGTCACTGTACCCTCTTAGGTCAAGAACCAGAAACTGGCTTGTCAGGGTAATTTCTCACTTTCTATCTTTTGCTCTTTGCAACAGCTGGATAGAGTACCTGTCAGATGCAAGTGCTGAGAAGCTTACACAGAATAGTATGTTGCACATGATGGCCTTCCAAACTGACGTTGTGAACAGCTTAATCGCATGCAGCAGAACACCTGAAAAATAGCGTGGTCGGCCAAGTAGTGAGCACCCAGAG
This sequence comes from Amblyomma maculatum, assembly GCA_023969395.1. Classification (NCBI taxonomy): domain Eukaryota; kingdom Metazoa; phylum Arthropoda; class Arachnida; order Ixodida; family Ixodidae; genus Amblyomma; species Amblyomma maculatum. The sequence goes on along the minus strand of JAJIZL010123412.1, from coordinate 80,293 downwards.
CCTGTTGCGATGAAGGCCAGACCGCATTTGCTACTGACAGCTACCATTAGGTACAACGGCTGCAATCAGGAGCATGTCAGCACATCGAAATCACAGCGCTGCCGCCGTGAAGGATACATAGTGTCGGATTCGCTGCCAAAAGTGCCACATCTTTTGTGCATGCCTGCTCAGACCAATAGCTTTAACCTTTTTCACAATAAATATACTCTGAAGTGATTAATTTAGTTAAGAAATCAAGCAATAATCTTTTAACCATCTTTTGTGTCCGATATATTTTTAAGGACACTATCACACTTTTTGCTAGTAGCATGCGTTACTTTTTCTGTATTGAGGTGCCCTGTCCCTGAATGGGGACATTGCAAAAGAAAATGCAAAAAATAAAATTTCTTTTTCAGTTCCTTCAGGAAACCTCATTTGAAGCATGGGGAACCAAAAATGGCCCTCCGATATTTTTATTATTGCAAAGATTTTTTTTCGTGCATGAAGGGGTTAAGCATGTTCAGGACAACAAAAGCTTTATTTAGCATTAATTCAAGCGTTACCGTCCAAAGATTACGTCATTTTGTAGGCTCCTAATTGGAACGGGGCTAAATCCGCCGCTGCAGACACCGGCTTTTTCGCCGTGTTCGCGCTTGCTGTTCACTGAGGTCGTCACTGTTGGCTTCTATGTCTACAGTTAACCACAGTTTACTATGGCTCACTGCAGCTCGCTACTTAGCGCAACGTGTGGAAGGAAGCACCGTTGTGCATTTAGATTAGCTTTTTGCCGGCAGGCTACTCTGGCACCATTCGTCAAATATTTCGGTAGCTCTGCCCTCCGCACACTTTTTTTTGCATTGATGTGTAGGTATCATGGCCACTGCGAAGTTCGGAATTTCTGGCGCGATCTTCGCAGTGGTGTTCCCTACACGCTCCCGTAACTCAGTGGCGGCTGCGGAGTGCAATGACAGCGCCGCTACGTATGCTCGTTGTAAAGGAGTGAACTAGCTACCGGGAATGCCTGAATTTCTTCGTTGTATAGGCAAATTCTTCGTTGTAGAGGCATTCACAATACATATGGAAGATAGGAATGCGGCTGGGACCTACAAAATTCTTCATTATACAGGTCATTTCGCTGTAGAGGCGTTCGACTGTAATATTCCAGAGCACGATCCGCGAAATATATGAAGGAACTGTATTTTGCTGCACAGTGAGCTGATGCATTTTGGCTCTTTAATTTTGGCTGCATAGTCAGAAAAAGCTGTCCGAGAGTATAGTTGCTTTTCTTTGCATTCACAGTGCCAGATTATGCGGTTCTTTATTGGACAATTGAATGGAAGGCTCTGTGCATTGCTTGAGCTTGTATTTTTCTGTCATGATAGAAAAACAGCGCAACAGATGTGGACGGAGGTGAAGAACAGACAGGATGGGCGCTGAACTCACAACTCAAGTTTATTGAAAAAAACACAGATCCACGTTTGTTGCGCTGTTTTTCTATCATGTTACCATACCAACTCGCCCAGATGTCTCTTCTATTACAGTATATTTTTTTTGGTTTACTTGTAGGCGCTCTTGTGGTTCTTTACCTTACAATTCTTTGGCCTGCATCAATGTCTTGTTCCTGTTTTCTAGGCTTGAGGACTGACTCGCAAAGCTGCTCATGGCAACACGAGTTTACATCAATGTAGACCTAGATCCGTTCTGCACGGAACTGGTGTTCCCCAAAGGCCTCGATGTTGGGGGCTTTGTGTCCCTTGTTTTTGGCCGCTTCAGCCAGGAGGCCCCTCAAGACAAAGGAGTGCGGCACATTTCGCTTCGAACCTCTGCAAGATCTAGACCTGGTAAGTCTAGATTGAATGAGATGACATAGGAGCACTATGGTACTAGACTGCACGATGCAAAACAAGAAAAAAAAGAGTGAAACTATTAATTCTCCTCGCATTACATTTGGACTGCTTTCAGCTTTGTTTCAATGAGACCTATAAAGCCAGTTTTAATTGTTTGTAGCACTCTTAACCAAAAGTAATAAATTTGAACTCTCCTTTTCCTTTTTTCGGTCATTTTGGTCTCCATTGATTTAATTCTTATTTGTTTACTTAATTACACACATGCCAAGTTCAGGTTTGCCCCACTGCAGTGGATTAGCGGTTAGGACGCTCGACTGCTGAACCTAAACCTAAGGACGCGCGACCGAATCCCGGCCACGGCAGCTGATTTTCGATGGAAGCTAAAAGCATGGTGCCCATGTGCTGTGCAATGTCAGTGCACGTTAAAGAACCCCAGGTGGTTCAAATTTGTGGAGCCCTCCACAACGGCATCTCTCATAGCCTGAGTAGCTTTGGGACGTTAAACCCTATAAACCAACCAACATATATTTAAGTTCATGGTCCTTTCATAATCATGGACAAAAACCCTGTAATAATGGATGAGAAAAGCCCACATTGCATTTAACACTCTTCTTTCTCCTTTAAGCAAAATGTCATAGTTGTGTGCCTTATAGCAAGTAATTTTAAACCTATGCTGTCCTTTTGTGCGATGAAATATCTCGATATTTGGTTTATGGCTTGCATGTAGGCTGTAGCTGTACTTTTATTCCTAATGTTCAGCATTTTGTACGTACAAATCGCAAGCTACTAGCACTGATTCGAAGCATTCTAATTCTAGCGTGGCTTCGGGCCTTGCTTTTATATTTTATCTTAGACTGCAGCATTTTTGTTGTGAATTTCTGTTTATATCACGTGAGGACACATTAATTGGAGCCATGAATGCAACAGGATATGAACTTGTAAAAATTCACAAGTGCGAGATGCCGGGCTAGTTGTTAATGTATTCTCAAAAACAGCACAGCATATGATATACAGACACACAGGAGAAAAAGACAGGGCACGAAGCTGAACTGAAAATTTTATTTCTTAGCGCAATACATATAAACATGCATAGAGGGGTGGAGCCTAGGCGCGATCACCGGATTCAGTGTAGTCACTTCGGAAATAAACAGGTAAAAGATCAAAAGGCTAAAAACGATAAAAATATGGTGCAAAGGGCCGGGACAAAAACGAATAAAACCAATAAAAGGATGCGTACCAGCCAAAACTGTGCATAGAAGCGATAAAAATGGAAGTGGAAAACCAGAATGAGATTTGCGGCTTAAGGCTATTAAAAAACAGCAAAGAGCACGTGGGAAAGGCTAGACAATTCCTGTACACAGGGGTGGAAGCGCTGCTCCAATTTCTCCATTCTGCTCCAAACTGCTTTTCCTGCTCCATCCTGCTCCAAAACGCAATATTGCTCTAAAGCTGCTCCAAACTGGCTGCCTCGATGTTCTGACATCAAATTTAGCAGAACACTGGAACAATGTTACCGCACCGGGGGCAAGATGCAACTCATCTTGCACTGGGCTTAATACAAATAATATTTTGTGAGAGGGGAATGGAGCATAGTAAATATTTGTTTGCGAGTAAATTTAGTATATTGATTGAAGAGAATTAATTGCAAAAAAAGTGCACTGGGCATGTGACAGCACGTCCTCTCAGCCTTTTGAATCGCCGGGGGAGAGACAGAAGTGAGAGCAGCGAATGAAGCAGTCACCATGGGCTACTTTGAGCCGTTAGGAAACTGATTCAATACAAAGAGCTACTAGAGTTTATTTAATGGTTGAAATGTGAAAGCAAGCATGTACTTCACCATCGAGCCTCTGTTAGGAACGAGCCTGTCAAGCTGTCCAACATAAGCATACTTGAAACATAAAAGGGCGATGCACAGTCAGAAGAAATGTTCTCAAGTGTTTTGAAAAGCTATACAGGGCTTATCGCAAACATGTTTAAATTAAGGAAGCGTCAGCGTCGCTCAGTTGAAAACCGAAGGAGCCACTGGCAGAGAGCTATGAAGCAAAAGAACGCCGTCTATCCTCTGTGAAGGCACTACTGACCCGTGCCCATGAATTTATTAGCTCAGACATGAGATCATAAAGAATGTGCACAAGGTAGAGAGTAGAAATTTGCTGCTCATTGATGCCACAATAATGGTGGTGCTTGAGCGCGTCAAAGTAGTGGACACTGCGCTTGTAACTGTCAAGTAAAAAAAGTGAAAAACTTTTAGTCATATTCATATGCAGTGTAGAAGCAAGCATTCCGTTTGCTGCTAGTTGTGTTCCGCGTTAAATAGAAGGGAATCGGACTGGATATTTTTGCACGACTGCAATAGAAAATTTTTTAAGAGTTTCACCTCAGGAACATGCTCCAAACTTTATTTATTGCTCCAAAACTGCTCCAAAATGGCTTTATTACTGCTCCCTGAGCTGCTCCAAAATGCTTGAGCCAGCTTCCACCCCTGTGTACATATAAGAAATTCTAGCTCTTTTTTAGACAAACACAAGGAATGTGTGCTTACACATTAGTTATTTGTATGGCGGATTTCAAGGGCCTCGGTAATTTCCCTGGACAGCCTATCTCGCCCTTTACCTATGATTGTGCAGCGGTTGAATATGTCGTCATAATGCCCTACATCCATGACATCAGCCACGGTCTCAAAAACGTGGCTAAGCGTTCAGAGATGGACATTGTCCTTTCTGTGTCGAACAAGCTTTCAGCCCTCTATATGAAGGTAAATGACCCTCATATCGCTCATTGGTGCAGGCAGAAACATTCTGGGTAGTATGTACCTTGTGACACAAACATTGTATACTCGCTGCCTGTGTCATGTGGGAAGAGATACATTGGCCAAACAGGCAGGTGCATCAACACCAGGCTTCAAGAACACACAAATAATGTTAGTAGTATTGCTATTTTTGGGCACCTTGCCAAGCATTGCGGGAAATGTAAAAGTATGAACAGCAATCCTGAAGAAAAGTGCATACCACAATTCAACCGCTGCACATTTATAAGCAGAGGACGGGATAGATTGTCCAGGGAAGTTACCAAGGCCCTTGAAATTCACCGTGCCAATAACGAATGTGTAAGCACACCTTCCTTGTGTTTGTGTGAAAAAAAGCTAGAATTTCTTAGATGTAGAGAAATTGTCTAGGCTTTCCCACGTGCTCTTTGCAGTTTTTAATAGCCTTAAGCCGCAAACTTCATTCTGGTTTTCCACCGCCATTTTTATCGCTTTTACGCGTCGTTTTGGCTGGTACCCATCCTTTTATCGGTTCTATTCTAGTTTTTGTCCCGGCCCTTTACACCATATTTTTATCGTTTTTATCCTTTTGATCTTTGATCTGTTTATTTCTGACATAACTACACTGAATCTGGTGCATGCGCCTTGGCTCCACCTCTGTATGCATGGTTATATGTGTCGCGCTAAGAAATAAAATTTTTAGTTGTTAGTCAGCACCGTGTCCTCTCTTTTTCTCCTGTGTGTCCATGTGTCGTACGTTGCGCTGGTTTTGAGATTGTCAAAATTGTTGATGCAATAGTGTTAAAGGCCCCATTTTTCAAAGTAGTCCGGTGGCAGCGGCATTGTCGCCATTGTTGAGCAAAAAATCATGCTTGTGGTAGTTGGCAGGTGATGTGACTGGTTATTGTGACATCGCAAGACCACATGACATGGCCAGGTTTGCAGGAGCTGCCAGCTCTAGTAGCACCTCTGAGAATGGAGGGCAACATAGGAATCGACCTGCCGGGACCCAGTTGTCCTGAATTATGTATGCTACCCCTAGGTCATGCAAACACGTTTGTAAGGTTTTGTTAAAGTGGGACTTTTATCTGTGTCAGGTGGTCTTGCACATAATGGGGTAGCTTAGGAATAAAGGAGGTAAAGCTAATGTAGAATAATATTTCGGCTATCTGTGATTCCGGAGTAACATTGTCTTGCTAAATAGCTCAGGAGATGGATGATAAAGGATGATTTAATAAGCTTAAGAAGCAAAGTAGATCAACGTAAGCTTAAAAATTAGTAAGCAGGAAACTAAAGTAATGTTTAACAGCCTCAGAAAGGAACAGCAGTTTACAATATGTAGCGAGGTATTGGAAGCATTAAGGGAATATGTCTACTTAAGACAGGTAGTATATCACTGATCTGAACCACGAGCGTGAAATAACCAGAAGAATAAGGTTGGGGTGAAGTGCATTTGGAAAGTACTCTCATATCATGAATGGTAGTTTACCAGTGTCCCTAAAAATATATATAACAGATGCATCTTACTGGCACTCACCTGTGGGGCAGAAACGTGCAGGCTAATGAAAAGAGTTTAACTTAAATTAAGAACAATGCAGGGAGCTATGGAAAGGTGAACGATAGGTGTAATGTTAAAAAAACAGGAGGTGTATAGAGTGGGTTAGAAAGCAAATACGAGTTACTGACATACTTTTTGAAGTCAGAAGAAATGGGCATGGGCAGGTCATGTAATACGAAGGCAAGATAACCAATGCATGCTAAGGGTAACGGAGTGGATTCCAAGGGAAGACGGACATAGAACGGGACAGCAGAAAGTCAGGTGGATAGATGAGATTAGGAAGTCTGCAGGAGTTAGATGGAAGCTTTTGGCACAAGAACGGGGGTAATTAGAGGCCTTTGTCCTGCAGTGGGTGTAGCCTGACTGATGATTAGTATTTGGGAGGTAATAGATGCATGAATTAAAGAAATTGTGGTTAAGCAAGCAACCAGCTGCACGTGCGCTCATGAGAATCTGTAAGGCCAACACCAGTGCTATTGTAGGGGCAGCAGCTTGTTTTGCTTTGCTATCACCACAAGAGGTGCGAATATCTGACTTCTTCCGATCGAATCTGGCAAACACCCGAAACAAATGTTGAATAAAGCGACACTCCCACCAAACGCCATTATCTTGGTTATCAAACGCAATTTTGGTGAGAAATTTTAGCTCGCATGAGTCACTGATTGAGCTGGAATAAGCATTCTGTAGTGTGTGTAAAATTGTGAAACATGCTGTATGCTGCTGGATTTGCTCGAAATTCTGAGATAGAGCTGGCCTGTCTAACCTGAAAGACTACTTATGTTGATGCCACATACAGAAAGTTGATGTTCTGAGAAATTTTTCCTTCCTTGCTTGACTGTGGAGATGATGCAGTACTTTATGCATTTCTGGCTGCATGTACATCCACAGAAGATGAAGTGCCTGTAAGCAAAAAGGTGTTCATCAGCGTGCCTTATGGTGAGCGCAACCCACTGTGCACTTTACGAGATGCTCCACTGCCTGAGGACCTTGAGGACATCCCAGATGCGTCTGATGATGAAGCTGTGGATGACCTAATCCTAGGTGAGGATTGGTTGCATCTCAGCATATTATTGGCGAGCTGTGTTTATGCGATAGCGCTAAGGGCTCTTTGTCTAGAAGGTCCGGCATTGTCAGTGTTAAAGTGGCCGTTGTAAGTGAAAAATCACTGGCCTGGGTCTGGCAGGTGCTAGTTGGTGAGTGACACATCCAGATCATTGCCTCTCCCATGATTGGAAGTAGATGTAAGAATAAAGTGAATTTATTACCAGCGATGTCATTTGTTACGCTCATCGCCTTGCCTGCTTCCTCGAAACAATCTTGTTGCAAAGACACCTGCTGGCGGAGAAGACACCCAGACTGACAGCAGTGAGCGCTACTTCATTGCCTCTAAGCTCCACTGTGGATCAAACCCCGAAGTTGTTGTTCAAAATGAGGGTTTTGTATGAGAAGCCTTGCCAGCAAGTTTGTGCATTTGTGCTGATGATGGCATCAGGACCAGATGCTGACGCGTAGGTCTAATGCAGTAAGAGCTACAAGAGATAGCAATGCTGACTTAAAGGTGTACCGCGCTCAAGGACATCTAATTTCTTCTTTAGCACTCACGTCCTCTGACAATGTATTTGAGGTGTTCACCAGGAAATTAGACTTTTGTGTCTTTTCAATTTTACGCTACGAAATTTGGACGAAGTGAAGGAAGAGAGGATAAGTGAGAAAAAATTAGTAACGGGATGTGCATAGTTTATAGTTTCCATCTGTAGTCTCTTTGTCTATAGTCTATAGTTTCTGCTTTCCCCAGTGTGGAGTAGAGGACCAGGGTCACTCTTTTGCCAGCCAACCTCGTCACCTTTCATGTCATTAAATAACTTTCTCTCACTAGTTGTTGAGATGGTTCAGAAAAAGACTATGAGTATCAAAAACCTCATGTTTCCTCCCATTATTGTGGTGAAGAAATTAGTGTGCGCAGAGGTGTATACTAAATTGCCGCTAGCAGTGTGGCTTGACTGTTCTTCAATGCTAATAACACTGTGTATATTAATAAAAATTGCCAAGGGACATTTTATATCTAGGTGGAATATATCTCAGCGTTAGCTTTTTTTGCTTGCTGCCGTATATTCAATATGCGACAACTGTGTTGCCTTATAAAGTTTAGATTTGTTGAGGACTTTCATGCATAGTGCCCAAAATGCTGCTTTTTGTGCAACACACCTCTGTGTCACACATTTTAAAGCTGTACATGGAAATATATGCATAAAGGGTAGTGCACGTCAGATATGTTTGGGAATGTCTTAATGTTAAGCACCCGGTTAGTCGTGCTGTGGTGGAATGACTAGAGTAACAAAGAAACGGTGTTGCCCTAAAGCTCATAAAATGCTTCAAGTTTGCATGGTCATTGAACTTTTCTTGTTTACCACAGTGCAGCATAGGCTAGCTAACATGAAACAGTAGAGTGAAAAGAAAAAACGGCTGATTGTACCATGCAGCTATGAGAATAGGAACCAGTTACATGAAAACGCTGACATGAGAATACTGACTAGCATCCATAGGTCAGCACGGTCGGTACGGATGCCATAGATCAGCACAGAATGTTTCTATGTTGCATCTTGTGTCATTTTTACGGCTTAGAGCTTCAGAGCACCTTATTCATTACACTTTGCTTCTGGCACTTAGCTTTGCAAATGTGGCTTCAAAAACATGAATAATTCCATTGAAAAGGAGACGTAGGCAGCATAGAATATTGGTGTTTATCTCATTGCTGGTTTTTATTTCATTTTTTTTTTTTTTTTGTTATATCGTCTTTAGCTATCTTTTCAGAGCATGTAGATTCACTCCACACACTGTCACAATTATATCAGTGCTTTCAGATTTGTCAGCGCAAGGTGAAAAAATTCAGGTGTTAATTGGCTGTGTGCTTTACACTTTCTGTGCCTACTGGCGTCCAGCTGTTGGATCATACAATCACATTTGAGGCGGCCTTCGAACAGTTATATTTATTTGCCCTGCTGCCCGCGGCGGCTGAGTGATTAGGGTGCTCAATTGCCGATCCTATCAAAGCAGACTCGATCCAAGCCGGGGTCACTGCTTTCCGATGGAGACGAAAAGCAATGCATCTTTGTACTATGATGTCAGTGCATGTTAAAGAACTACACGTATTAGAAATTTCTGGAGTCCTTCACTATGGAATCTCTCATAGCCTGAGTCACTTTGAGAGGAACCCTATAAACCAAGTTGTATTCATTTGCTGTGTTGTGAAGGGACATGTGAAGAACAGATGATAATTGGGGTATGTCTATGCATGCAGGCCCTGAGAAGAACGACAAGCGGCCATCCAAGCCCGTTGAAACTGAAACTGAGACTCCTAGCGACATCTCTGGTCTCCTTTGCCCATCCTGTGGAGGTTGGTTTTCCAGCTCGGAGGTGCTGCAGCTTCACAAGGCCATTAGCCACTGTCGGAACAATGCTGCTAAGCCTAATGGCGTCAAGACCCTGTACGGCTGCAAGGTCTGCAAGCAGACCTTTCCTACCAGCGCAGAGTGCCTGCTACACAAATGGAAGCATAGGTACTGGCTTCGTTTATCCACCTGCCATTTTTCTTAGTTCTCTATTTTTTTTTTTTTTCTTGAGCTCATGACTTTCTGGAGATGTGCAGGTCTAATGATCAAGAGAGAGCGAGAGAAATGAGGAAACGCAAAGTGTTTAACCGTGCAATGGCCAGTTGGATATCGCACACAAAGGTGGAGGGATAAAGTTAGCGAAAAAGCTGAAGGAAGAAATGCTCAGTAAAATTGTCAGAAAGCCAGCAACAATTGGTGAAAGTCTGCTATGAGTTGTGCTGCATTCGCAAGCAACAGTAGCAGTGGTTGCAGGTGTGCATCACACTCGAGCTTGGGCCAGTTACAGCCGCAGTCAGAACGATACGAAGACGACTTCAGCACTAAAACTTTCCTCATTCATCTGTAAACAAGAATTGACCAGCGTTTGATACTGTAATGCAGATGATGTGCTGTGCACAAAGGCAGCAAGGTTTCCTGTTTACTCTGTTGGATATTTCCAAATTTTATTTAGCAGGCACGCAAAGGGCAGTGGGGCAGGAGAAAGTAGCAGTGCAGATAAGTTCTGCTGCAAAATTAACAATGTTTGTTGACAGTGTTACGACTGTTCATTACTGACTTATCATAGTTGTGTCCACAGTTACACCGTAGGCCCACCATCCTGAGGAAGTATTTGTGCCTAGACACTGTCACAGGGCTTGCGAGGTCTGTTAGAAAAGTATCAATCCTTCGGCTGAAGAAAAAAAACCTGCCATAACAGGAGCGTTGGAAACCTAATCACCCTCAAAGTAGTCTCCTTGGGACTCCACGCACTTCTCCCAGCGGTGCTGCCATTGTTGGAAGCATTCCGAGAAGGCTTCTTTCGGAATGGAGTTTAACTCAACTGTCGTTGCAGCCATAATATCCTCTCTTGTCTAAAAACGCGCTTCTTTCAATGGCCTCTTGATTTTGGGAAACAGCCAGAAGTTTCAGGGGGCCATATCAGGAAAGTAAGGAGCTTATTGAACTACAGGAGTCTGGCTTTTCGCCAAAAAAGTCTGAATCAAGTGCGAGGAATGTGCAAGAGCATTCTCAAGATTAATGCGCCAATTTCCTGTTCACCACAACTCTGGTCTCTTGCCTTGCACGGCATCACGTAGGCGACGGAGGACATCCCTGTATTACTCTTTGGTGATTGTTTGACCCTGAGATAAGTACTTGAGGTGTACCACACTGCAGGAGTCAAAGAAAGCAGCCAGCATCAGTCTTGGTGGGCTTTCTTTGGTCTTGGTGACGTGGAATGCTTCCACTGTGATGACTGGGATTTGGTTTCCGGGTCGTACATGTACACCCAAGACTCGTCACCAGTGATTATGGTGTTCATGAAGTCGGGGTAATCCAGCATGTCCTGTGAGATTTCAACACGAAGTTTCCTTTGCTCCACCGTGAGCAGCTGCGGCACGAATTTTGCTGCAGCCGTCTTCATGGCCAAATCTTCAATGATAATGGAATGTGCAGAAAAAGGGTTGATGCCCACCTCTTCCGCAATTTCTCGGATAGTCACACGACGGTCCCGCACCACCACAACGTTCACTTCGGCAATGACCTGGTCATTTCGGCATGTTGATAGCCGACCAGAGTGTGGCTGGCTCTCCACTGATGTGCGGCCATCTTTAAACCGGTTGTATCACTGCTTAATCTGTGTTCTGCTCGTAGCATCATCACGGAAAGCTGTCTGAATCTTCCGAGTGGTTTCCAGTTGGATGTCGCCCAGTTTCTGGCAAAATTTGATGCAGTAGCGCGGCTCTAGTCGCTCCGCCAATTTCCGTGCAATATAAAAAAAAAAAACGACGAGAGCACTGCGCACTACCTCACTCAAATGCTGCGTTTCAGTGACTGATGCTATTGACAGGCGGGAAAAAATTTTTGCATGCGCACAAAGGTTCAAGGTCGCCTGATGTAGGTGCACTTTTTTCATATATATGTTAGGTGTTCGCAAAAAAAAAATAAGGTCGGATACTTTTCTAACAGACCTCCTATCCTCATGACAGGTATCTCAAATCGCGCATGCACCAAAGGGGAGGACAGGCAGATTTTAATTATATATAGTGTTGTGTGCCATGTCTTGATGTACGGTTAGGGCTAGATAAGGTAGATAGGGCCAGGGGGATCCCCTGCCTGAATGGCACATTGCCTCCTTCTTCCAACTAATACTACGAGGGGAAGGGTATGAACACAGAGAAATTAATCCATCACTGATACATGCACCCCTTTGGCATTAGAACTTCAAGCAGAAATAAAGGGAAATATATCATTCAGGGAGGCACAGAAATGATTCTTGCTTGCCCAGAATAGATTTTATGCTTATAAGCTTACTTCCTAAACACCGGTATGTCTTATAAAAATACAGTGACTAATTGACCTCTGTGACCAAGAGCTGCAAATAGGCTCTCTAGGGGCGTCACTTTTATATCACAAAGTGGTGTTGCAACTCATGGAATTACTCAATCCATTCTTTTAAAACAACAACGATATGTTTTATATACCTCTTGCCAATTTTAACTAACATTCCACAACTTGTAAGCACTCTTAAAACAGCTCGTACCAGAATCATATCTGGTAGTTGGGGATTTTAGTACTACCAACTTCAGTTTTTGGAGAAACGAACAAGCTGGCATAAGAGGCTGTACTTTAGGAGATTTTTTTCTTAGCAAAAATGTCTACCTGCTTAATGCTGGCATTCGAACCTATTGCTCTCCGAGCTCAAGGAATGAGCTGTATATATTTTTCCTTTAGTGCACCCTCTGTTTTTACATCTTTTTAGTGTCTACTTGACAACCCATATGGGAGCTATTATTTCCTCATGGTAATCATTTTACCATTTTCACCGTAGAACCTCCCATGAAAATCTCGTCCTTGGAAATTGCACTTTGCTGACTTACCGTTGCTTCTAAAGAAGGCCAATTTGGAAGAAGAATTCCAAGTACGACTTGTTTTTGAATGCAAATACTAGAATATGAATATGGGGGAAAAATGCCTTCGAATATTGAATCGAATATTGGATATGTAATCAGTGAAAAAAAGAGAGTAACGTTAAAAATTAGCTAGCACTGTTTGCTTTGTTCATTTCAGAAGTGGCACAGTATTTGTAAATAAATTGAACTAGAACTGCACAAAAGTGTATACCCTTCGGAAGAATCTAGCATAAATTTTATGCTTGATTCCTTATACCGGTTCTTTGCACAGGAAGGACGGGCATAAAACAGAGTGGAGCTGCCATGTTGGTGCTGAATACAGTAAACTATCATTAATGCATCTTTTAACTACCAGAAAAATTGTCCAAATTAACCAAAGCTCGAATTATTGAATGGGCCTGAAACATTTTCCGCAAATCATTTGCATCGCAGTAATTTTACGTGATGAACTCCTGCACGATTGTTGTCTGTATTTGAGATGAAGCCTAAGTGAGGCCCTCTTCACAAAACGGCCCCGTTGCATTTTGAGAGTGCTTCATTGCACAGTCAGCGCGGTTAAGCGTTGCGGTAAAGAGCACAGTGTGGTGAAACTGCAGTGAATTAAATAATCTTTGCTTTTTTCAGTAATTTCAAATATACGAAAATTTCGAACAGCAGTTTTTTTTAATGTGAATATGAATCAAATACTAACAGGCACTGTCTATCCTTATTTGAAATTTTGAATTTTTGTACACATAATTTTGAGATAATATCAACAAACTCAATTAAACGTTCACACACCCCTCTATTCTTGAGAATGGTACTACAATGCAACAGAACATGGTGTACGCAATAATGTAGAGAAGTAAGTAAAAAAAAAAGAAACAAAACATAGTGTGAGCAATAATTCATGGTACCTAACACAAGAGAGCACAGAGGTGAGCATTGTATGGCTTGTGGGTCTTCTGCGAACGACAGATGGCGCAACCACTGCCCTTTGGCAACAACTCGGCGCTCCCAGTTTTTGGTTCCTTGATTTCAGCACAGTTGAGTACATGTTTGCATGATGCACGGCCAAGCTGACTAATTAGTACCATTGATGAACTTTTACAAAACAAAAGCTAGAGCAATGCGCAAGCTCCATGTGCAGTTTCACTGCAAATGAGCCAGTCCTTGAGGCGGGAGAACTTTTTAAATCTTCGCAATAAAAATGTACGATACTGTAGTAGGGGAGTATTTCTAGTTCATCACATTGCACATGAGTGGTTTTGAAGCACAGAAACACAGCTGAAAAACTGACTTCCAACAAGTGGCTGCACTGTGAACTCTACAATAATTTTCTTTGGCCGGTAAAAAGGCTGCATCTGGACCTATCAGATACACTACAAAACACTATATTTTTGAAACTGTATAAGCACTTTTATAATAATAATTAAAAAAAAAAAACGAAACCTGGAAACCTGTCACTAAGTTCTAGACCAATAGCAGTTATCAGTTGCCTTGCTAAATCTTTTCAAAGCATACTAAATATTAGGTTAACTTTTATTCTTGGTTCCTATAGACTTCTTGACATCCATCAGAGCAACTTAAAGGAAAAAAAAGACAAAACAGTCAACCATCTTGTCCGACTCGAAGACACTGTTCGAGAAGCAGTTTTTTTATTATTATTATTATTATTATTATTATGTGGAGCAAGCTTTTGATGCCACTTGGAGGTTTGGGATTCTCTGTGACCTAGCCAACCTAAGTGTCCATGGCTAAACTGCTTGAAGGACTGCTTGTCTGACTTCATTTCTAGTCCACCGGGGCTCATCTCTGTTGAACTTCATCCAGGAAAATACAGTACCCAAGGGTGTATTTTAAGCACTATGTACACTCTTCGTCGTAAAATAATTTCATAGCTAAACTAATTGTGAAGTATATTATTTATTCAGTCTATATTGGTGACCGCCAAAATGCATGCACATCATTGAGGTTATTAACATGGGAGAGACAGACAACTTACAGTAAGCAAGATGAGTGTTTGGGCATACAGAAATAGATTTAAAGTTTCCTAAAAAAAATAGTTGCTGTTCTTTTGTCTCTCCCGACTCTCTCGAGAGGTTTGCAGATCGATCCCACCTTATCTGGACAGTTTGGGCAGCCATTTGCACGAAACTGTGCCAACTTGCAGGGGTGAATCGTTACTGCACAGCGAGTTCATTAATTTAAGTTAAGGCAGTGCATTTTAATTGTTGCTTTGCATACTCTCTGGGGTTTCGATATTGTCATTTCTAGATCGTCAGCTCAACCACCTCCACTGCCAGACAAAGGCTTCTCGTTTAGTCTCCAGCCCGCACCACCTGCGGCCGCCTCATCCGAGAAAATTTCCAAATCTCATCTTCCTACCTGACTTCCTTTCAACCCCAGCGATTTAGAGCAGTGTATTTTCCCATAGTTGGCTGATGCAGCTGTGCTTATTGGCTCGAATTCTTATCTGAATTCTCATCTATTTTTCTACTGTTTATGTGGGTGGGGTGCAGGCCTGAGTCGGAGTGGCCGTTTCAGTGCAAGTCCTGCCAGCGGGGCTTCATCCGACAGGTGGCGTTTGTGCGTCACCAGCAGAGTCACACCTTTGAGTGCAAGGAGTGTAACCTCACATTCTCCAACCAGAAAGAACTGCAGGAACACAACATGGTGAGTCTCGCTTTTGGTTTTTGTACCCAGCACGGCCCTGTAGTTCTGGGATTAGTGAAAAAAAAAACAGTGTGCTCCAGTGGTCCTTGCTTGCTTAACGTGTTCTCGATTAAAATTTAAACAGTCTCGAGGCACTTTGTTCTTTGTCCATTAAGTTTTATTTTATGCAGAAATTGTGAGACTTGTTCCTGGATGCAGGTCCCTTGAAGCAAATACCACTCTCCTTATCAGCATCCTATCGCACATATATTATTTTTTACTTGTGTTTCCGCTTGGGCGTCTGTAAATGCACACCATTCTTTTTTCACTAAGGTAGCCAATGGTAGCATTTCGTTTTCACTGGTACGGCAGAGGCCGTGAAAGGTAGCAATTTTTTGAAAAAAAAAACAAAAAAAAAACATCAAAATATGTTTCACGGCTATATTTTTGGGCAACTGGTTAATGCTCTTGGCAGATTTTGTGTGATGATAGTTTCATTTATTGGTGTGCACTGTTCGGATATGCAGACGCACCAACATGGGCGTGAGACATTCCTCTGCGTTCATTGTGAGCAGCTTTTCCTCAGCAAAGCTGGCCTGCAGCGGCATACTCAGAGGTATGCACATTTCCTTTTTTTTTTTACTTTTATGTCTTGCAGTGACTGTGTAATGTTCTAACTTGATCTCATTTTTATGTTTGTGCATCATTGCGTATGTGTTCGAAAATTTCGTTTTTTAAACCAATCTTCTTGTTTCAGTGGTTGCTAGCTTTACTTTGCTTAGGTCACTAACTGAGCTAATTTATATGTCACAGAAAGATAAAACTTACCTTGCAAGCTTTGGCTTGTGTTAACTTTACGGTTAGGTTGAATATTTCCACATGTGCAAAAAAATTTTCTGCTTTTCATGCATCTGCGACATTCTTGTCCTGGTACTGAGTGGTGATACGCCTGAGGCCACTTTACCTTTCTTTGAAGTACCCGCCGTGGTGGTGGAGTGGTTACGGCACTCATGACTACTGTGCCCGAGGATGCGGGATCGAATCCCGGCGGCCGTCACGGCTTCTAGATGGAGGTGTAAAGCTGGGCGCCCGTGTGCTGTGTAATGTCGGTGCACGTTAAAGAATCCCAGGTGGTCGAATTACTCTGTAGCCCCCACTATGGCATCTCTCGTAGCCTGAGTCGATTTGGGATATTGAACCCCACAAACCAAACCAACCCAGACCAAACCTTTCTGTGAAGTCATCTCTTGAGAATAAGCATTTTCTGAAAAAAACAGTGCGACATTTTTTTATTTCATTTTAAAAGGCACTTTGAAAAACATACGGAAGAAGCCACCGGTGGAAACCTATGACAAAAGAGATGGCTAGGCAGAGTGTTCCGGATATCTGTAGTGCACCTTTCAGATGAATAAGAACACCTTTAGCCAATGCCTTTGAAAGCCTTGGAGTGCCCCAGTTACAGCGAGTGCTTTTTGCTCAGGTATCACAAGAACACACCTGCTGGAACCACAACTGGGGATGCAGCCAACGATGCGGACGGGGCAGATCCAGAAACAGCTCCGGAGACGGCCGCAGTGTTGGACTCCATTCCAGTGGCCCTCACTTGTGACCAGTGCACCTTTGGCTGCTCTCAGCCCTTGGAACTGGCACAGCATGTGGCATCCAACCACCCTGCGGTGCCCATTTTTAGGTGCGTTTCCCAAGGGGGAGGACTGCAGGGAAAAAATGCATGGCACAGAGGAAACATTGCTCCGCGGTGTTTACAGCTTTTACAGGTGCTGCAAGCAGCTTGGAGCCAGTCGCAGTCTGTCATCATCGAGCTGCTGGAAGGATAGTTTAGTCTAGACACTTCTCTGCTTTGTGGGGAGGGTGTTAACCTGAGGGACTTGCTGACCTTGTGTCGGAGAAATTTGATGAACATGAAAACATCACTGATTGTGAGCAAATGGTTGAATGGCACTTGCGAGCATGGTCATTCCACAGGATGCACTGTCCTATTACTTGAAATGTATTTAAAATATATGCGAGCAGTTACATTGTGTTGTAGCAAAATGCTAGTTGAGGACGTTGCTTAGTACTTTCAGAAGCTGTCAGTGCACCTTAACTCTTTTGTTACCGCGAGAAAATGATCGTTTTTCATAGCTCCCGGAATATATTTTTTTGCCAGTACAAATAATACTGCACCACACATTGCAGCATACAGAATTGCACATAATGGATAGCTCTTTCCAAAAACGTAAGTTACAAAGCAAAAACTTTATTAGGAAACTCGCAAAAAATATAGGAAAATCGCCATACTTGTGGCGAGTTGCTAAAAGTAAGATAGAAGAGGCAGGATATCTACAGATGTATTATTAACAATGAAAATTTAGAATATACATTTTGAAAATCAATTGCCCAGGAACACTGGGTAAAAAAATAAACTATCCGTACAGTGCCGTTCTTCAGCTATATAAAGAAAACTACAGGTGGAAACAGCTTCATTTCTCATGCCATACTGTGAAGCAGCTCCTGGTTTTCGTGAGGCACCAAAGCAAAACTGCTGCAAGGTGGCTGTAAAGTCTTGGGAAAGAAAACAGTTCACTCGTGGACATGGACAAAGAAAGAAACGGCAACACAGCGTTGATTTTTATTCTTTTTTTTTTTTTTTTTTGTCGTTTGTGTTGTCATTTCTTTCTTTTTCTTTCTTTGTCCATGTCTCAAGAGTGAGCTGTTTTTTTCCCAAGATTAACTACCAACTAGCCTGTTTTTCCACTCTGTCTGTAAAGGCCAAGTATACATATTGGACATGCGGCGGACCTTCATGAAAGCGTTTTCGTGGAATAAAGCCACCTGGACTTGGAGTCAAAGCTCACTAGTGAACACCTGGTGCCACTTTCGGGTAACGCCGTCAGATAACAAAGCCGACAGTATAATTCGATATTTGACTTGCTGGAAATCTTTTGATCACAAAAATTTGATGTTAATGCTGCATTACCACTAGTGGGACATTTTTTTTTTCAAGCACGACTGCTACGCCCACTTTCGAAACAACACATACACATTAGTTCTCAAAATGGTCCATAAAAAATCGGAACATCACCAGAGCGAGAAAATTTAAAATGATTCTACAAGTGCAGTATCTAGACTAACCACTGGGTGGCGCTAGGTGCACGAGAAACGATTTCAACATGTCGAAATTGATGATTTAAAGCATCGATCACCGGTGATCATTCTGAACAGGTGTGGTAATGAAAGAGTTAATGCACAATCTGGCCATTTGTATATTTTATTTTGATGCACTGCATACAGCCAGCACTTGCCTAAGCAGGAGAGTGTTACAGTGCATGAATAACATCTCTTCAGATTTGTTTGCATTTGAGCACTCAGTAATACATAAAGGCAGAACACACCGTTCCACTGTTCAGGTGTTTGGGGAAAAGCAATTTCTGAAATTTTACGCACACGCGTTCAAGTAAGGAACCTCGTAGCCTGCAGTAAAAACCCGCGTATATAATACAAACCCTCATATAATACGAGGCGCAATTTCGGGATATCAAAAACGAAAACAAAAGCTTCTCATCCGCGTTTAATGCTAGGGAGGAAAGATAACCAGAGTATTGATTTGCACTACATTTTATGGTTGCATGATTGGTCCTCTTCTCGCGCCGACGCGCTTGGTTGGAGAATTTCATGCACCGCGAGGAGAAGCACAGCTCATGTTTGCCTCGCATTTGGAGGTACATTTTTTTTGTACCTCCAAATGTTTTCTGTATCCCGCATTTCGCGAAAAAGCAAACGACAGGTTCCTTGGGAATAGTAGTGAAGCGTCTGCGATTCAACTGTAGCATGGGGCCAGCATAGCTGGGGAGGCTCGTGAGAGACCTGTGCAGCATGCCGAGTGAGCCTTTCACCATCCTTGCATCGTACAAGGTGTGACAGATCTCCTTCTGGTCGCATGTGCGTCGCGGGCACCATGGTCGCGAGGATTACATGGTCAGCATGGTGAGACCAAAATCACCGAAACAGTCGGGCATCGCCACCGCCACTGCCTCCTCTCACTGGGAGCCTGATGCTCATGGCGCTGGTTGATAGTGAGGCTGGAATTGTGAATTTAAACTGAAATTTCTTCAGACCCACTTATAATATGAGGCAGAAATCTGATGTGATAAAATTGCGAGGAAAAACCTTGTGTTATATGCAGGTTTTTACAGTATATGTAATGGAGACAGCCAATTCTCTGTCATAATTCACATTGGACTGTTCCTTTTCTTTTTTGTTTTAGTTATGAAGCTAAGTGCCAATGTAAATATTGTGACATTTTATTTCCTTTTATGTGACATAATAGGATCGAGTGGTTATGGTTCTTTGCTCTAACACTGTGAAATGATTCAGTGCTGAACTACACTAGAGCATATAGCATTTTACTCTTACAAAAAAGTCCACGTGCCCATGTCCACAAGTGGGCATTGTTTGTCTAGTATCTCAGGCATTTCACAAGTACACATAACGCTATGTTATAGACCTGGAGGAGCCTTCACTTACTGGCATGCGGTGTCAATCAGGGATTCTCACACTAAAATTCCACAAAGCCCTTAGGCACTGTGAGAACCTAAATTTATGCATGCCCCAGCCACCATCTCTACTTTGCCCACTTCATTTTTGGACTAATCATTCTTTAATTGCAGATAGCAGACTGTTTAACCTTGCAGCCTGTCACTATTCGTTGTTTGGACGTTTTTGAGGGCTCTGCATCTGTGTGCTATGTTTTGCATCCATATTAGGCAGGAAGGAGTGAATGACAGAACACACAGGGTTTCTCAACTCTTCATCGAAACTGTTGGGATTCCCTGAGGCTAAGAAGATTTAGACCTGCTATGAACCTGCTATGAATCTTTTATGTACCTTTTATGAGCCTTTTAAGAACCTTTTTTAGACTTATTATGAACCTTTTTCTAATTTAAGTAGTCAGGATGCAGTGCTATGTCTGCTGCCGCCTTTGCAGTATGTAGTCATTACTTGTTGGCAAACAAAATATGGCCACCTCCTTGTATGGCGCCAGGAAGGTACTAAGCCGCTGTGTAAGGCATTGCAGGTTTATTTCTATGTTTCATCAAAAGGAAGGCTACCTCGTTTCGTGAAAAGATCAGTGACATCTGCCGTTTCTCCTTGCCACTGCTTAGGTGTGAAAAGTGTGAGCAGCCATTCCTGAAGGAAGCTGAGCGGGACGAGCACATGCAGCTTAAGCACCAGCTGCTCCATGTGGAACCAACCTCAGATGGGAATTATGTCTGCCAGATCTGCGATCGGAGATTGAAGACGTTCAGCGGCTACTGGGGCCACCTCAGGGGCCACACCAAGGCAGGTGTCACTGAGCACTTGGTGCGACTTAGATTGCTGTGCTTAACCCATGCATGGGCTGCATCTCTCTGTGCGTAATCATTATCTCTTGCCAGCTAGCACTAAATTCTTTCATTATGATTTGTGTAGTTTTGCACTCAAATTGTTTTATGTTGGAAATGTATGGCATACCTCATCGCAGTGATTTAAATAGGTGAGAAAGAGAAGGTGTTGTTTATGAATATAATTGTAAATAACACAATTTTCGTTTTGTTCATTTATCTTCTTGCCACTTATATAGATTTGTGTCTCATGTTCGAAGCTGATATTACAAATCTTGCTTAGAAAAAACTAGAAGATATATCTTTACCTTGTATAGTCGTATAAGGGCTGCATCCCCAACACAGCGGCCAATAATTTGTGAAAGGAAATAATGTCAGCCAAAAATTGTTTTATTGGGCACAAATTTGGCCTTGTAGCTCATTCCGCTGGGAGATAGCAGACAGTTATAACTACCTGCGACACTTGCTACGACCCTAGATGCATCGTCCTCTGTTCGAGACTTAGCCTGGAACCTTCAACACATGATGCTTCAATGCTACCAACATATCTTGTACAAGAGTTGAGGTGCCGGCTAGTTGGTAATACATTTTGGAATAACAGCGCGAAGGACGAGGACGAAGATAGAAGGACACAGGAAGATAGAAGGTTTGTGTCCTTCTATCTTCGTCCTCGTCCTTCGCGCTGTTATTCCAAAATATCTTGTACACACGGCATTCGCACCAAAGAATAAACTATGCATCATCATCATCAAAACATGCTGTGCAAAAGCTAAAATGAGCTGCACTCACGCGAGGGGCACTTTCTTTTTTTTGTGTGCGGCATCACGACGTCTGACAGGCTTGGGTGCTTGAGGACTACACTTCGCATTGGTACATTGTTCGCTCGTTGTCTTGAGGCCTAACATATCACAGCCATAGCAAAGGCACTTTCAATCTAATCACAGTTAATCATGTTACCTGCAAGCACAATCCAAACTGTCAGCGAAGCCATCACAAGCACTGGGTCTTAAGGGGATCGTAATGACATAGTATCACATGACGTTTGCCAGTAAAGTAATTCAGGGATCAAGCAGCTGCTAGTAATCTGCTTTACTTTGGGCAGTTAACTCATGCCAATGTCAGGCTCACTCCTTATCACCCATACTTTTAATGCATTATGTATATAGAGGACATGCCAGGGCTGTGCTAGCCCATCATAAAAGCGCATGCCGCTGCATAAAAGGGGGATCTGCAATTGGGGCTGTGCTGTGGTTGGAAATAGAAAAATGTCATTCCCAAACAATGAAAAAAAAAAGTGCAACTCCTGCACAAGTATAACCTCATTGATATGTTTTTTTAAAAATGGCGAAAAAATGTATTATCTGGGAAAACGTATGATCCGAATTGCCTATTATTTAAAAATTTAACTGCTGAATGAGGTACAAGGACATTTAAAATTGAGACTTTCACTGCATAAAAGGGTAGATTAGCATTTATAGACATGAAGTATGCACAGCTCCTTTTTTATCTCGCAGAATTCAGTCTGTATTTGCATTGTCCTAAGGGAAGAAATTTATCAACAGATCTGGTGTGCAGAAGGAATGATGAGCCGGGATCATGGTAGAAGAACAAATGGTAGCGTAACTCCCATAGAAGCCTGCGTGTCGACTCTGAGCGAGGCTTTAGTTTCCCAGTGCCCCCTGCGAACTGTGAGGCACAACAAACACGTGACGTTGCTTGTGACGTCACAGTAACGTACTTTTGGCGGGAAATTTGATTGTCTTTTTACTTATGAACGAAAAACAAGGCCAACAACGACGGAGGCAGAACGATGCTCGGATAAGGCAGAAAAATGGACACCGTAACTGTTCAGCCAACTTTACTTGACATGGATTTCTATTGTCAAGTTTTACGTTAACTGAAATGTTACGGCATCTTTAACCACCTTATCATAGCATCGTTCTGCCCCCGTCGTCGTTAGCCTAGTCTTTCGTCGCGCGTCATGTAAACGCATTCTGGGGCTTATTTCTTCGGGCACGTTTGTGAACAAGGGCCTTCAAGTGAATTCGGCAAGCACATGGATAGAACCACATGGCTTGAGGCATTTCACTAAGGGCATAAATGAGTGAAGCTGTGCTGCATAGAAAGCCAGGCTTTATTAATTCACGATTACTTACATAGACGCTTTACGACAATGAAATCTTTAAGTGTAGGAGAGCGACCACCGCTCATTCGTCATGGTCTTCATGAAATCCTCGTGATAACAAAATTTCCTGAGCGTAGGTCTCCAAACGAGACGCGGTGAGATTATAAAAGGGTGAAAGATCTTGCTAACAAACAAAGTACACATCAGCGTCAAAGAACAACAAAAACAAACGAACGGAATAACTAACGCTAGTGCTAGAACGCCAACCTGTAAGAGCTTAGGTAAGCAATTCAAATTGGGATTGCTAGTATTTAGAAGTTAATGCGTCTGAGAAGTGAAAATATCTACGATATAGCTTCGCTCCAATAAATCTCGCCCTGTTCACGATTCCCAAATTTTACTCGCGCTTCATTTGCCACTGAAAGGAGTCAATGTGAGGTTACAAATTTACAACTTAAGCATTTAACATGTTCATGAGAAAGATCCCATTGACAATAGGAACATCACTGTAATAACAGCTAAAGCACGTTCAGCGAACGTTGGTGCGGTAATACGACGCAGTAAGCAAAACACGCAGCAAAGGGAGCGGAACGGAAGGCTCTGAGCAATGCGACACGCGTCTTGGGGGCAATAAAATCTCACCTTCACCACTCAACTAAAACATGCAGATATACGCCGCTCATGCAGACGTGTATCCGTAAAACAAGCCACCACTTTTGCGACGTGCCTGGGAGGCCGAGCCGAGCCGCCGAGCTGTGACGCAGCATTGTCCCATTGTCCGGAAATGCGCACATGCAGCGGCAATCAGTTTCTCATCGAGCACACACAGTCTTCGCCTTGCTGTAAAGCTCTACCACAACCAGCAGAATTAAATACTGACTGTTTGTTACAGATAACCCACTCTGTACGCAACACGCAACGATGAACGTTGAACTGGGGCCGACGACGCACCCATTCCGCGGATGAAAAAAGCTTTGGTCTGAGCTTTGGGCAACTACGCAGCGGATAATAAGTGGCCGAGAGAGGCCGTTAGAAAGAAGTTAAAATATTATTAAAAATGTGACACGTTTTTTCTTACGCAAGAAACGAAAACTGCATTCATTCCTGAGCGCGAATATTATGTTTACTTTCTAGTTCTTTGGAGTTCTGGCAGATCTTATTTTCTGTGCGCTAGTAATTTGCCTCACAGTTCGCAGGAGCCCTCATCATCGAGTTGATGCCGCTGGCAGTAGGCAGCTGCACGCGTTTTCTTCCAAGTTGCGCGACCAGTTGTACATTGACCTTGCCGGGATCGCATCCTTAATTGTTTCCGGATGCTTCGCTTCCTTACACCAGGGACATGGAGAGAAGCCATTGCGACGGCTTGAAGTCGCCACGCTTTTACTCATGCTGCTTCCCCCAGATTTGGCCCGCTTGTATGCAAGCGAATAAAGTAAAAGCTCGTTAATTTTAACTTCACGAGACCGCGAAAAAAGGTTTGAATTATCGAATGACCTCAAAATACTGACACGATCTATTTCCATTGTGGTAAATTTACCCTATTTACTCCTACTGCGACCCCCTCGAGTAATGAATCGACCCCCCACTTTGCCACAGAGAATTTGAAAAAAAAAAGAAAAAGCTTTCGTTAGCGCTTCTCTCCATTTCGCCGGTCACTGTCCCATTCCACCCCACATTTCTTGGCAGTGTGCCAAGATGCTGCGCAGTGATAACATCATGGTGTGTTTACCTTTCATGCTAGCTCTATAGGGAAAAAAAAAAGAGCGGCGAGGGGAGGGGAGGGGGGACTTGGTAGAGTGCCAGCGCTCGTCGGGCAATGCGGGCCTCGTTTTCACCTTATCGTGTCGCGTTTGGGGTGGGCGCCCTCCTCTGCCACATAATCATTGGAAAGTGTGATAGTGCAAACGCCTTGAAGCTGGCGTCATGATCGCGACTGACTGTGTGCTTTCGTTGATGACTTATGGGGGAAGAATTGACGGCTGTCACAAAAAAAAAAACTTTTTCTTACGTAATCATTTTTTGTGTTTTTTTTTATTTGGAAGCCCGTAACGCCTGTCCGATATTATAGCCTTTTATGGAAGTTGGCTCGGATGCCACCGACAGAAATACTTATCTGTATTTCCGAATTGACGAGGGTTGAACTAACGAGTATCTAGTTGCACGCTTCGGAGGCCGCACAGGAGAGAAGAGCAGGCAGCCGCTGCCGCCAACCCTTACCCTCTGGCGCCGCCGGCTGCTGCGCCAGTCACAGTGCCATATTGAATTAACGAGCTTTCACTGTAGTTGCAGTTATTAAATGGTCTATCCTTATGCACCTTAGGTACCGCAAAGAAGCCACTGCATTTCTCCTTATGAAGTAGTGTTTCCGCGGGAAAGGGCGCCTTGTATGTTGGCTGGTTGGCTTTCCTTGATGCTTCTTCCCGTTGCACCTAGGCGTTGCAGGAAAGCAACTGTGGCGGGTGACCGCCGCTGATCAGTTTTTTATGTTGCGAGTGCTCATTAGCATATGTCCAGTTGATCGCAAAACTTATCATACGACCAGAGTTTGTAGAAATTTTGAACATTGTAACCTGAAAATCATGGTATCCAGGAACCTATTAACCGGGAGAAAAATTGTGTAACTCTATGGAAGATGTTTTACAGCCCGCGATTTTGAATGTATGAAACGGGAAATTGTGTGAACCGGAAACGTATCAATGAGGTTCTACTATGGTAGTCACCTACTAATTTTTTCAAATTGTCTGGGGACTGGGAAACATCTGAATAAATTAAACAGTCAGAGAAATCTAATTTCTCAGAAAAACTCAGATTAGTACTTCAACTTCTAATTTAGAAGTTTTAAATCTGAGATGAAGGAAGAGGTAAATAGTTTTGTACACATTCTGAGCTTCACCTGACTCTAAACCTTGCTGCTTGTTGTGTGTGCAGTCAACTGTGGGGACCACTTTCCTGAGTTCAGCCATTCAATATCTGTACTGCTGTCAGCACATCTCAAACTAACACGCTGGCTGGAGCAAAGCCAGGGTGTAAAGTGAATTCACTTTCAGCAGGAACTGCACTGTGCCTGCCATTAAGAGGGTTCACAGTGATAAGGCGAAGGGGGCAATGAATGTAAATACAGTAGAACTTTCATTATACAGCTTTCAAGGGACTGCATAATCGTATAATTCAAGCGTCGAATAATTGGAAATCTCTCAAAACTGATGCACATGTCTTATAAATGAACCCGCTACTCTGGTTGCCAAAATTATGTTCCTTGCAAGTATCTTATGAAAGTGCCCCTGTTTTCGCCTTGCGAGAGTAAACGCATTTACTCGTGCATTTTGCACACGCATACTTCCATCAGATTAAAGCTACCAAACAAAGGTGCGCAAATTACGCGATTTCGCGAGCTAACCTTAAGAGCTCTATAAAAGTGTCAAAATGCACAGTCAGTCTCTGAACTCATACTGGTCATTCTGAAAAAAGAAAACTTTGGTCCAAAATTATAAGTCAGCACTGACGCATACCTCCCTCTCCGCTGCCTTACTCTTTTTTTGCAGAATGAGGGCATAAGCGCTGCTCAGAGCAATCAGTGCCAATCAGTGCGAGCGAGCTGGGTGAATGGCACACATTTCGAACTCTTTTTTTTTTTTTTCTTCTCTCCTGGCATCGGCATACAAATTTAGCTAGCGTCATAGCAAGCATGACGGCGTCCGCTCTCAGCTGACACCTTTCACACCCGCACATGATGACGCAGCCACGCTGATCATTCAAAACCTGCCTTGGACACATCTGTGTGCATTCTGGTGACTTAGTGGAGAAAGGAATGTAATATAATGTGAGTGTATTTTTTAAATGCATTAAGGAAATGCATTATGAGTTTGGGAATTGCACGAGGTAGTGCTGTGACTGCGCAGCCAGACCTTTTGGCATCGAGAAGGCTACTTTTGACGAAGCTCACATGCATTCCAATCACTGCCCAATAAGTAGATGTCACATGTACCTTAAGATGAAAGACTGAGAAATGCGCCTTATGATGCCTGCTTCAGCTATTCGAAGGCTTTTTACGATGAGCAGTATGGCCAATGCAAACAACATTTGTTTCTGCTCAGACTCCCTTTAGAACCACAGTCACCCCCGCTGCAGCATTGTCTGTATTAGGCAGTTGGCTCATTCTGGTGGGAAAAAAAACTAAATCAATCTTGTACGCCTATGGCACGAGTGCACCCACGCTGGCGGCGGGCTTCCTGCAGCGACGTACGGTCCCGCCGGGTGAAGGCTGTGATGTGACGCTGCAACGGAAGGCGCTTTCAAACTAGCCACTGCTGATTGCTGACAAGACTGATCTATTACTGCCGACAGAGTAACTTCATTGTACAAACATAAAACTTGATTTCAGTAATGCCGACACGTGCGTAAAAGTGGGCTAGGTGCAGACACCCGCCACGCACCAATGGCCGTGGGTCGCACGTATGGAGTCTGAGCTATCGGCAGAACTGTCGCTATGGGCCGTCGTACGCTGGATCACATCGCTGCGCGCACTTTTCCCTGTCTAAATTGCGATTTGGAATGCCTTAAGGTGACATGACGTCTGTCAGTGAAGTGTTCCACCATCATCTCTCATTCTGGACAGTTCCCGTCGGCGGTGGTACGAAGCAGGATGTGCATAATTTTACGCCGTATAATGAAGGTATTTAATGCGTTATCCCTATGGTGGACAGCCGAAACAAGCATTGCATTTGCCCTAACACTCATAGTTAGGCCAGGCAATTATTTTGAAATCAGTCTCAGAATTGACAATACGTTTTGTGTGTACTCCGCAGCAGTTTGTTCAAGGTGTTTTATTTGTCAGATATTGTCATCAAAACATCAGTTTTAATGGTTGAACATTGGAACAGTTGGGGCTGCTTGCTTTTTCAAAAGCAAAGCAGGCATTTTTTTCCCCCGCAATCTTCAAGAAGTCTCCCATGCGCTTCGATACTGCCTATATAGCATATTCGAGACAAAAAGGCTTAGCACAGATGAGTTCCACGAACTGTGACTACTGTTCAAGTCTATGCGATGTCAGTAGAAAATGTCTGATAATAGCATGAGCTGGTGACAGCCTATGCATACATAGGGCAGAGGCTATAAACCCTTCCGTCTTGGCCGTCAGAATCGTTTCCATTATTTGTGCATGACATTTGTAACAAGATCATTTGGCTTAGACACAAAACTTTTTATTTTGTTTTCAAAACTCCATACAAATACTGTTTTCAAGCAGCGAGCCTCACCTCGCAGCGTTGGTGCATTATTCTGCTCGAGCAATGTTGGAATGTATGCGTAGGTCCTTTGGTCAAAATTTGGGAGCGACCGTGCGGAGGCCAACGGTTTACATTTAAGGGGTTCTGTGGGTAATCCTTGCTCTCAGCAGTCATGTGGATGAATGAATGAGCCTTGCAGTGTACATGTTTCGATAATGAGCTCCAAAGGAGCACAGGGCATCACCTTCTGTCTACTAATGCAGTCCAAGCACGTTCAGCACAAAGTAGCGTAAAATGACTCAGTGTTGACAGCAGTTTCAAACTTTCTGTGCCTTGCCACGCCTGACTGCATGCACGCACTGGGGCAGCAAATGATCTCGCAACACCTGCAGCACAGTCGCTGCAGCTTGGGGACTTAACAAGTTTGCATCGCACATCATCATGTGTTCAAAGAAGAATGAGGTGCAGTGAATAAGGTCTATATTATGCATTCCTAATTCATGCTCCATATCTCATTATAACGTTTTGTTGTGAGAAAGATAAAGACCCAAGGATTGCGGGAAAAAATATATGCTGAGAAATTAAGAAGTTTGACTATGTTGGTCATCTTATTTGCCATGTCAGTAAGATGCTTCAGTTTAGCGCTTGCTCCATCTATCTTTTTGCGATGTGTGCTATGTGCTGTGCATTGTATTATGATTCTGTAAAGTGCAGACCCTAAATCCTGCTTCCTTTTAGCTTGAATTTCCTATATTTATGATCAAACTCCCTTTGAAACTTGAATTAATGAGGTCAGACTGTACACATCATATAATGGCTTGGCAATTGGTCTTAAGCATCTCTGAATTCCCCATTGACGGTTATATTCAAAATTTTTATTTAACCGTTCAGTTATGATTGAAGACTAAAGAAATAAGAAATATGAAGTTCTTAGTTACGAGAACCTGAGTGCACATGAATAGGGCAGTAGTATTACAAATTTCATGCAACTTGCAAGAAAGGCAACACAGCGCAATCTTGTGATTAAGTGCACGGTTAAGAACGCAACAAGTTATATATAAAAAGTGACGAGTAGTCTGTCTTTGAGTCGATATTATGTTGACCTTAATGGTTGCCTTGTTGTGTGAAAATCAGTGCCTTTGCAAACAATCCATTCGTGCTCGTTCTGTTTTGGTTCCAGACAAAACCGTTCCTGTGTGACCAATGCGGACACCGCTACACCAGCCGGGGCAGCCTGACCAAGCACAAGCGCACCCATGACTTTGCCAATGCTACCAAGTGTCCGCATTGCTCCAAGGAATTCGCCACACTGGACTACATGCGTAACCATGAGCGCCTAGTCCACACTCGCAACTTCAAGTTTGCTTGCCGGTGAGTCAGTTTTGGAAAGTTTGGCAATGAGCTGTACATGTCTCCCACGTTCAAAGTGCTCATCTAACCTAAAGCTTCCTCCACACCACCATATCCGCCTGGAGCAAGAACTTGGCAGCCAAAATACCTTGTGAATCCAAATTAAATGAGCGAAAGTATGAAGGATTGTATGCTCTCGTGAATGCTGAGAGATGTGATGTCACGCATGCACAAAATGCTAAATAGACAGTTGCAGAACATGCCATTGTAGACGATAAACAATGTGCACCCCAAACAAGCTAAAGTGTGTGCCTGCATCGCTCCCGAGATCGAACAAAACTTCGCATGCAGCATTGCAATCTTTCTAGTTCTTGTAAAAATGGCTGCGTGCACTCCTCGTTTCCGTACTACCTTCCAAGCCTGGCTGCTGCTGGATAACCTGAATCCGCCCAGCCAAAAGAAAAATGAGCGCATTCTGACAGCAACTCGAAGTGATGGGAGCAACCTGGAAAGAAATTACCACTGCAGGAATAGAGCGTGACTTGGTACTCGAGTCAACAATGTGCATGCTACACGCCGTCACAGACTGCTTGCTTCCTGGGTGTACTGCGTCACTCGTGATCGTGGAGTGACTGCGGGCTACACCGCCATTGATTACTCGCTGTGCATAAAACCTTGCTGTGCTCATGGACAACTTTCTGTATTTATGAAATTGAGGCTTCAGGGGTGCTGCTTTCCCTACATGTTACTACACCGAGTAGTTAAGGGATATCTGCACACTGTGTCCCAAGGATGTAAAAAAGCAGGCTCCTCCCAAGGCTTAAAAGAAGAAAGTAGATTAGCACTGGCTTTTAAAATAATATTGATCACTTGGGGCACATTCTGGAGCATTATGTGATGTCTCCTGTTGAATTTTGCGGGTTCTTTATTCTTAGTTCGTAAAATTCAAAATTTTCCACTGCTGAAATTGAGGGGCCTTAGGCATAAAAGGTAATCTCAACGCAATAGCATTAAAGGCCTCATTTACCGAAAATCTGGCGTCGGCGGCCGGCATTGGCGTTGTGAGCGAAAAATCTCGAGCGTGGTGCTCGCAGGTGGTATCTGGCAGCTGCCATGACCGAGCACTAACTGGACACAGGGTTGCCTGACATTACGATTGGCAGGAGCTGTCAACTCGTGCCTCTTTTTTCACACGGGAGTGTGACGTCAGAGTCAGCCTGCTAGGAGCCTTGCATTCACATTACCCCTAGAACACACATACACTTTCATGCGGCTTGATTAAAGCAGGGTTTTATATATGGGCTTGTAGCTTATGCTATCGCTTCATACCCTTAAAGGTGGAGCTTAAGTGTCTCACGTAATTTTTTTCTCTGCTTGATTTCTGAGAATGCATAAACATGGTCTTTTTAGTTGAAAGGCTCTCAATCCATGTTTACAGGCACTTTCGAACTAAAGCGAAGGAGCCAAGTGCACAACAAGCTATACTGTTCATCATTTATATATACTCGTCTTTATTTTTTTCTCTTGTCGTTTCATGCTGTGGTAGCTCAGTGGTTAGGGCACTTGACTGCTGGACCTAAGGATACAGGTTCGATCTTCGCTGTGGCAGCTGCTATGTTTCGTTGGAGGCAAAAGGCAAGGCACCCATGTGCTTTGGGATGTCAGTGCACGTTAAAGATCCCCTGGTGGTCAGAATTTTTTGGAGCCCATCACTACAGCGTCCTTCATAGCGTTGTCACTCTGGGACATAGAACTCTGTAAAACCACAGACCAGCTTGTCTTTCATAAGTGGTAGTAAAAAAAAATGCATTTCACATTGACTTATGACTCGATCAACTGTAGCAGTAGAAGTGTTTGAATTTTTTTTTTTTTTCCTTTTTGTTGCATATCATGTCCACATGTCATTGTATACTTGAATTTTTCTTCTTTCTCTCGCACCTTTGCGCAGGCTGTGCGGCCACAAGTTCCCCAATGAGCGCAAGCAGCAGACTCACATGGCCGTCGTGCACGAGCAGGAGTTGACAGCCGAGGAGCTGAAGGCCATGACGCGTGTGCGTCACATGCGTTGCCCCGACTGTTCCTTTGCCACTTACAGTGCCCTGCAGTTCCGCCAGCACCAGGCCACCCATACGGGCCGCTACCCCTTCTCCTGCACCCAGTGCGACCGCGCCTTCACATTTAGGTAGGCCCCTTTTTTCATGACCTGCACTGTGAAGTGCAGCCGTGCTGTCATAATAATTACCTAGTCACAACCACAGTTCGGGGAGCTGAAGAGACTTTGAACAGATTTAATTGAAGAACTAAATTAAATGGTTCGGGAGGCCAAAAGTGTGTGCCTTTGACTGTGATGTGTTCTTTGAAAGGCTGCACAAGGAACCTCATGAAGTGAGTCGGGAACACCTGACTCACTTACTGTGCATCTCTTGACAGCTTGTTATTGTCTTTCTTCAGTTACGGGATTTTTGTCTTTCAAAAACGGGGTTTATTTACGATTGTGTGGCAGTAGCTTACAACTTTGCAGTAGGTATGTGCAGCCTAAATGGTGACTGCAATTCGGTAGTGACTGTGTGTGGGCCATGCATTGTCACTCACTACTCACTTTGCATAGCTTACGATTGTAGATTTGGCGATGCGTGGGCAGTCTGCCGCCACATAGAGCCGGAGCAGGCTGTAATGGATCACGCATTTGTATCATCGGAAGTGGCTTGGGAGAGTGTTCGGGGCATCCAAGATTCCACACATCGTGCCCAAAGTTCTTCTGGACAGGGAATTTTCAGAATTCGTATCATCCCTAAATTCGTAATAACTGTGTTCGTAATGTCAAAATTCTTCAGTATATTAAAATTGAAAGCTGCTTTGTAAGAGGGCTTTTTTTTCCCAAATGATGAGCGGTCAAGCTCATTGCTTACTCAAAAGAAAAAAAAAAGAATGTCACACTCAAAAAACACAGGCATGCTTTTTCTGAGTTAATTTTATGATGTCTACCCATCAGGTCCATTGACATGGAGCTGTTAAGCTCTGTTAAGCTGTAGGAGAGAGAGAAATAAAAGATTTCCAGCTCTTTCAAGTACCCCTCTTGTTTCGTACCATATTTCTCACTATTTGGTAACAAGCAAAAAGTGCATCGTGTTTTCCGCATTGGTAATTGTGTTCATGTGTTAGCTGCGGCCAATCTCTTCATTTAATGAGCGAACTGCGCGAGAAAATGTCATTCTTGCACCTGAAACATACATCGCCCATTTCTCGGTAAGTGCGGCCGTTTTGTTTGTTTGTTTTATTTTATGCGGGAACACCATGTGACAAACCTAACAGCAATATGTTGTGGAAATGAAGAGATAACGGGACACGCGGCACATGGACCGCAAACTATATTTTTGCGGTACTCGCTATTAGCTAGTGCCTGCTGGCAGAGCTCGATATATAAGAGAGGGACTCGATATATAAGATGCTGGAACGGAGCCTTGCAAGTGCAACCTTCTCTCTTGGTCAACGAATCATCACAATGCGTCTCCATCGAACACTAGGAATTGCGGAAAAAACCACACCAAGGTTTCTATCATGTCCTATCTCCCTGTGCTAACATTCCGAACGAGACATAAACAACCACTTTCCAAATCGCTTCCTCTACGGGATCTGTGTACTGGGATTCTGCACGCAAGGCATTCTAACGAAAGGCACGTCTTTACGGCGCCAGCCCAAAATGAGCGTTGAGCGAATTTTGCGTTTTGCTGTGCACAACGCCCTTCATGACAAGCACAGCACTCTAAAGGCCCGAAATAGGATGACGCACATGCTACCCGCTCACATTTTATCATCCCAAGAAAGATAGCGAGGGAGCAGCCTTACGTCAGCAAACTTCTCGCAGCCAGGAAGCAGTGGCCACAGACGGCGACCGCATTGCCGCCGCTCGGCTCTGCGCTTGCTCCACCAGCCGGCTGGGCTGCTCGGTTACTTTTGGCAAAGACGGTACATGTATGCGTGTATGTAATGCATATATATATAGGCCCTGTCTGCGGTGGGAATTTTATTGTTACTTTTGCACACCACTGGACACACCTAGAAAAGTGCTGTGACACTGCTTATAGAAGGGGGGGGACTGGCACTTTTAATTGGATACATCAAAGATAGAACAAAGTTTCACAGCAGATTCACAGTATTACGTACAAAGGCCATTAGTTGCAGTCAGATGCCATGCCAGATGCTGCAAACATTTCGTGTTTATCCTTTGGGGATCTGGGCCATCTCTCTGTGTTCTAACCTAAACTTAATAAAACAAGACCATCCAAGGAAGAAGGTCTCAGAACAGCAGTGGACTAGCCAGTTGGAAGTAATGTTTTATGCTTTCAACTGATAATGCTTGGTCTGCTAGCAGTGTCCTGTGTCTTTTTTTTTCATTGTTCTTCTTTCCGCTGCTTCCATTATGTCTTAATCACACCAACTAGCCCTCATTGCGACTCTGTTACACTCTTCCATCTGATTTGTGCAGGTTCCAGCTGACGTTGCACATGCGCCGCCAACACCGACCCGGGGGCCCCCTGATATGCCCGCACTGTCCTCGGCACTTTGTCGCCGAGGATGCCCACGCCACGCATGTGGCTTTGCATGGTGCTGCCCATGCGGCCGGTCTCGAGTGCAGCCAGTGCAAGCGACTTTATGAGACTCCACGCCTGCTCGAGAAGCACCAAGCCGCAGCCCACGGGCCTCGAGACAACCGCTTTACCTGCAGCCTGTGCAATAAGCGGTTTCGCACGTCCAACGGTGTCGTCGCCCATCGGCGGGTGGCTCACACGGATTCCAAAGGCACCCCATATGCCAAGACGGCGGCACAGCAGGCTGCGCTCAAGAACTGGGCGCACCGTCCAGGCAGGTGAGGTGATGCCGGTGCATGTTTTACACTTTTGCCTTAAAAATGTGCTCTTTTCTGTTTTTGTTATGCTTTAAAGAAAAATCCTGTTAGTAGGACGCCAATTACATTTCACTATACATATTCCGAGGCATTTCTCGTAACTATTAGAGGGGTGACATAAGACTTTCGAGTGATAAAAGCAAAAGCGCAGCATGATTGGAAAATGAATGCAAAATTTTGTCAGTGGAATGGTTTGATCGCGGATATATTGAATTGTGTCATATTGAACAATAAGGATATCGCCTTGAGAATCTTAAGTAAAAGTATATCACTGTTGCATACCTTTGTCAAGCTGATAATCATGAGACCATTTGATATCCAGCAAGTGAGGCTTCTCCTTACGGCGCTCCCGTTACCACTTTTCATGATCGGAGCTGGTCAGCTGCACCGTAGCTTTACTTGATGCTTATTTTTAGAGTTTCCTTGAGCAAGAGAAAGGGAACAGGTTGCAATGCCATCTTAAACGTTCTGTTGTAAACCTGTCTTCATAACTGCATAAAAATGTGGCTTTGATGTGCCGGGGTAATAGTAATAATAATCTGTGGCCTTGCCCCGTCAAAGAGTCTCATGTCATTTCTTTGCAGGAAGTATGGCTGCTCACGGTGGAAGCACAGTTGCGAGCCCTGTGGTCGTTTCTTCAAGTTTGAGGGCAGCTTGCGTGCTCATCGGGTCTTTTTCCACGGCATTGAGGGCCAAGCCACCGAAGATAAGCCGTGTCCAGAGTGTGGGAAAGCCTTTCAGTGAGTGTTACATATTGTCGCGTAATCTGCGAATAATGAAGGCAGAAGTGTATAAAAGTGCTGCCATACCTCGCTCTAGTTCATTTAATAGTAAATGTGCATTAGGCAAAGAATGCAGCTGGCTTTATGGCTGTTCCTTTGGGACTTGTGATTTGTAATTCTTGAAATAAGGGCTTCATTAAGTATCCACCTTTATAAAACGAGAAACGGCAAATAATGGTTCTACCATACCACACAAAAAAAAAAAGTCTGCCGCGAAATTTTATAATTGTAGTCTTCGTTATTTTGTTTAAAGTTACATTCAAAAGGACTGTATGCCGTCAAACGCCTGTATATCAAATTACCGCTTGTGTCGAACTGCCTCAATACTCCCTTGGAAATCCCATGCAAAAATATAGCTGTGCTATTCGCGCTTATCGAGCTCGCATGAACAGAACATTCAATATATCGAACTCTGCGCCACACTCCTGCTCGTGATGCTTCTTCTAGTGGCACTCCCACGATAACTTTGTGCACATGAAGCCAAATTAGCCGAGCGTCCTTGGGCCCATGCCCGTTAGCGCCAAAGCTGTAAAAATTGCGTGATGAGGTGAACGCCGAGTCCGCTTGAAAATGGCCTTCGGTTTGGCATGCGTGTTCTGAATGCAACACTGCTTTTTTGTGGGGAAGCCAGTGTTCTGTGCACTAGACATGCTGTGAAGCCAGCCTACTTGTTGAAAAGCTTGCGACTGCTCTCTTGTGGTCTGCACTTGCTGCTGAAGGTGAGGCAGAAATCAACATTACTGATTAATTAAGTGATTAACTGTGCTATTAATTCATTTCTATTGCATTTATAGTGTACCAGTATCGATCACAGCCCGGCAGTGGCTTTTCTCAAAGTACTATTCGTTGCTGCAGCTTTGATGCGAGCCCCAGCTCTAGTGGCATTTCTGCTGCGAGCAGTGCGAACTCCTACGCCCCCTTTGCCCCCTTTTAACCCTGGTGCAAGGTGCTGCTCAGCATGTGGGTGCACGCGCGTGCCGCATGGGTTGGCGCACTAGTATTTATGATGTGCTTTCCAATATGCCGGCAGGCAGCATCTCACTGCTGGAAGTGCATCCCTAACATTAGTACACTGTATTCATGCTTATGGGTTACAGAAGAGCTCAGCTTTTGGCTTGCTTTATATATGGAGTGATCAGTATAATGAACTATTTCGCGATCCCCTTCAAATTTTATATACCTGGGTTAACTGGAGTGATAAATTGATGGTGAATACAGAATCAGACTGCAGTGTGTTTGTTATGCAATGGATGCACAGTGCAATGATGTGTTAAATTTGCAATGTGAATACTGCGCAGTAAATGTGCGTATGTGCAATGGGAACGCGTTTGGTTTTATATGATAGGGCTAAGATGATAATATATTGGTCCTGAGTAATTATCCACCATGTTCAGTCCTGGCCATGATAATGTGGAGCACGTCTCAAAAACTGAAACTTTTGTTGCATGTAACCTTGCGGGTGTTCGAAAGTGCCTTGCATATACTAGCACGTGCCATTGGTGCACTCGCGCATGGACTCAAGTAACCTTAGCTTTTTGTGGAATGCATGAGAAAATTTCAGACACACACATGTTCTGTAATATTCAGAGTGCAACTGTACAGGTTAAAGCTTCATATGCCAGTGAATACTTTGCATAGCTTTGTTTTTGAAAAATGAGTATTTTGGCACTGTATCTGACCATAAAGAGCTGCAAAGAAACTTTTGGGTTTGGGCGGCAATCTAGTTCTTTTTGATGTTAGATTGCATCATGCTACTTTGCATGATATGTAACGGCAGTGGTGTGTGGATTTTAACATCTGGAGTAATTTGGGCTATGGGGAATGCCATGTTGGATGACTGCAGATAAACATAGGCCATCTGCGAATCCTTGACGTGCACTATATGTACAACAGGTGGGTGCCGTTCACGTTCACCGAAATGGGGAGTGGTTGTTGATTAGTTTGTTTTTGTTTTTTATGCCTATGTGCAGTTTTTGTATGCTTTTAGTCTGACATTTATTTGACTTTTATTTTTTTTGTATTCCACATAGTATGGTTGGTTGGTTTGTGGGGTTTAACGTCCCAAAGCAACTCAGGCTATGAGAGACGCCATAGTGGAGGACCCCGGGAATTTCGACCACCTGGGGTTCTTTAACATGCACTGACATCGCACAGCACACGGGTGCCTTGCTTTTCGCCTCCATCGAAAAGCTGCCGCCGAGGCCGGGATTCGATCCTGCGTCCTTGGGAACAGTAGTCGAGCGTCGTAACCACTGCGCCACCCTGGCGGGTATTCCACATAGTATGTCACATGAATCTTTGTATTAAATTTTTCATTTTTTGATAAACTTCCTGGACGGTACCTAATAATATATCTTTGTAACCTGATCTAACCTAGCCTAATTTACCTATATACAAGTAATGCACTCTGGAAAAATTCAACTCTGCCTACTAATGAGGTCCTTCTGTTGTAGTAATTTGTTTATGTTCTTTGTTTTGTTTTTTTAATGTGTAGGTTGTGTTGTTTCCTTCTTTAACTTTATTTTTGCTTTAAGAATGGGTACAAAATGAGTTTGTCTTCAAACTTTTCAATGCTTTGGGTTTCTTTGGGTTATTTTTACATTTTGGAGACTCATTAGCTGGGAGCATTTTCTCTTTTGTAGAACAGGAAATTCTTTTATTTAACAGCATTCATCAGAAGGAAGTCTTCAGCAAGAAAGTTTTTACAGACTAACACACAGTTTTTATTATACTGTCATTTTCTGTTAAATTTTTTGCAGTCTGCATTACTCTCTACAGTGGTAGCCTTTCATTGTTTCTTTGAAAACCTTCTGGGCGCCCTAGCTGCACAAACAATTTCTGAGCATCACAGTTGCTGATACACACATGCAGAACAGGGACAAACGTCGTCAACAGATAACACTTTTATACAGTGATGCCAGCCTGCATTCTGCTGTCTAGCTGTTTTTATTTTTGGTTCTGGAAGTGAAACTTTGCCTGTAGTGACAACATGAGTTACATTAACAATTCACAGTCGAGGGCTTTTTGAAATGGCTTTGAAAGTGAATTTGGTTTTGCTGAGCTACTCAATCGTGCTGGGATGTAAAGGGGGAAGGTGGGAGTAAGAAGGAATCGAGGAGGCACTGTAGTATAGGCTCTGGATTAATTTCGATAGCAGCTGAGTTCAACAATTTGCAGTGGCAAGTTTCATTTGGTAAGGTTGTTTTTCTGGTAAAAACCAGTCTTTTTAAATCTCTCTTGGTACTCGGAAATGGGCAAGGATAGGATTTCACCCCAGAACAAAGAGCCCTATCTTTATTTTGCAGTAGTCCATCCCTAATTTATCAGACTTGAAGAGGATTGCAAGATATTTGATGCATTGATAGTCTGATAGCTAAAAAATGGCACTTGATAAGCTTATATTTGTAACTTTGAAGCGAGAATGTTCATGTTAGCTAGGCACTGGTATTTTTAACCTATCTCAGTAGGCCTAGGAAAGCAGGCGCCTGTCACGGTCATGTTTCAGAGGGGACATTCATGCCATTCTTCTATTCTTACAGAACAAAACCTCAGTGGATGATGCATATTTTGGATCTACTGTAGTAACCACTACATGAAGTTGGATATTCATTACGATGCTTGCGAAAAAGGCTTAATGTACCCAGCAGCACTGCCTACTCTCTGTGCTTTACCTTCTTCCTTGTGCAGTGTGCTTTAACTTGAACAGCTCTTTTCGTTGTTGTTGCATTTTTTTTGCAGGACTGAGCTAAGCCTGGCCATGCATCTGCGTACACACACTCAGGAGGTCAATTTCAAGTGCAGCGTTTGCAGCAAGGTCTACCGCAGCCGCTGCAGCCTCAAAAAGCACATTGCCACTATGCACCGCTCAAGCCTGCGGGTGTTCTGTTCTATTTGCAACCGGGGCTTCCTTAACCATGCCTCCATGCTTCTGCATATCAAGTTTGCACACAAGGTTGGTAGTATATGTGCACAGTAAGGAAGAGCTTTGAAAAGAACTTCTTTCAGCTTTTTTTCTCGGCAAAGTTTTCTATTAGAAAAATAAAACTAGGACGGGGCGAATTGCAAGTACTTGCAGATTATGACTACCGGTATCGCTTAAGAGGAAAGTATATAACAGTTGCACCTTTCTTGTACTCACCGATTTGGTTGAAACGTGGAGGTTAACCAAAAAGGGTTCTACTTAAGTTGAGGACAACGCAGAGAGCTGTGGAACGGAAAATGGCCAGTGTAACATTAAGAGGTAGGAAGCAGTCAAGAAGAAATGAGAATGGGCAGTGCATGTAGTATGAAGAGAGGATAACCGATGGTCACTAAGGGTAACAAATTGGATTCCAAGGGAAGGAAAGCATTGCAAGGGGCAGGAGAAAGTTATGTGGGTGGATGAGGTTAAGAAATTGGCAGGGGTCAAGTGGATGCAGCTAGCACAGGACAACAGGACTGGGTTAATGGGAGTAATATGGGAGAGGCCTTCACCCTGCAGTGAGTATAGTCTGGCTGATGATGTTTTCATTTAGTGCTGTGAAAATGGTTAAAAAATTTTCCTGCCACTAGATTTAAGTTAATGATGTCTATACGGAAGAGGATATTGTGGTCGTCGTTTTGAAGTTAATGGCAGTGCGGCATAGCTTTTGGGATGATCTGCACCTTGAAAAAAAAAAAATCTGTGCATGCAATTACTTTAATAGCATATTGCAAGTATAACCACTTCAGTAAGGAGCTTGATTTTCAGTTATAGGGGCTGTACTTGAGATCAGTGATAAGCACACATGATCTCCAAGATGAGGATGTGCTCCTGAGCAGTGCGACAGCATGAGCACTTGGAAGATGATTCTGTATGTTGGTTCCGACAAGCACCAGTCTACTTGAAGTTTGGAATAGTTAAGTCTCAGTGTAGCTCATGTTTTTAGCAGAATTTTCTCACATCTTTAAAAGAGCCGTGCTTTGACATATTTTTCAATCATCGACCGGATTGTTCGGTGTCTAAGATATGGTCAGCTCAGTATTTGGACTGCAGCCTAAAACAGTTTGTGACAGTGCTATTATCGATAGGCTCCTTTTTTTTTTTCTTTGAGACTTGAGCCTGCCTGTTTTTTTTTTTTGTTTTTTTTTTTTTTTGTCATTCTCGTCTAGTTAGAAATATTGGTTGGTGACTTTTAACGTGGCATTTTTTGTTACCTGGCTGTCAGTTTTGTTGCAGTGTGTATGACACTTTCTACCAATGTGGGGGATAGTATTGTCGAATGTCTGAGATTAGAACCTGAGTGGAACAATGCAGGAAGAGAAAGCTTTAGCCAACTCTGCATAAAGCAAAGGTACCGACGCAGTAGCTTTGCAGTGCGAGGAAATAAAATATGTGGCATGACATTCAACCTGCTTTATAGAAGACAAGCTGAAACTTGGGAAACAAAGCAAGAAAGTTTGCAGTTTTTGTTTTCTGTTCGGCAGCGAACCAGCATGTGAAATTACCTGAGCTCATGACGTTCTGACTGTTGTTTACCAGCGAACATAACCATATCATTTATTTTGGCTGAAGGTTTCATTTATGGCAGCATCTAATTTTATTGAAAATTTTCTTTTCCAAGGGCGATGCCAAAGCAAGTGCTGCAGCTGAAGCGGCTTCATCTTCACAGCCCTCTCCAGTCACAACCACATCACTCCAAACTGTGGTCTCAACGACAGTCACGGATCTGGGAACGTCTATGGCACCCATTCCAGTTGTGACCTCAGTGTCTGACCTGACTGCCATGTCAACCATGACCTCAATGCAAGACTTAATTACAGTGCCAACTGCGTCCTCAATACAGGATGTGGGTTCCGTTCAAGATGTGATTTCTGTTCAGGATGTGACCTCCATTCAGGACGTAGCATGCGTTCAGGACGTAGCTTCACTTTCAGTGGGAGCTTCAGATACAGTTGATATCACTTCGGCTTCGATTTCTGTTTCACTGCCGATGCCAGCTTCAACTCCAGAAGCTATAGTTGAAATGGAGGAGCCGGCACAGGAGATCACGGAGCTGACTCGTATGGAGCCCGGGAGCCAAGAGCATGCCGCAGTGGAGCAGCTGTTTGCTAGCATTCAGCAGCCCACGGATCCGCTGCCTGTCATCGGCGGGGGGTCACCACTGACTGTTGCTGGATCCACGCAGCACATGCTGCACATGCTTTCAGTATCCCAAGTTGAGGAAGTGGTCAGCGATGCCTGCATGACACAGAATAACTGCCCTGGTGTGTGGTAGAAATAGAGAGGCTGCATGCGTAATGCAGCCATTGGTGACACTTCTACACTGTGCAGTTGTGCAGAGTTTGGCAGTGTCATTCTGTGGAACCCAGTGAAGAGTCGTAGCGGTAATCTCACAAATGAAATCTGGTGTTGCGTTGCAGCTGTGTTGCGTTGCAGAGATTTAAAAGTTATGTTGCATTTTCATTGCTTAGTTTAGTTGCTCAGTTTATTCTTGGTATTACTGTGCAGGATCACTGCTGACAGCACTGTTATATAGTCTTGAAGCCAAAATGGACAAGTAGTGAAAAATATTCTTATTATCAGGTGTTATGTGTCCATGAGCACTTTCATTATATAAAATTGGTTTATCGTCAGCGGTATCTGAAAGAGCCAGAAGCAGGGCTGAAATTAACCAGATTGATTCCATAACGGGGCTTTTAATCAAAGCCCATTGATGTTATTAGTCCGTACTGATTACTTATGTAGTGTGTACAATGTGCTGCTCAGTCATTACAATAAATTAGATTGATCTTTTAATATTTTATTGGTTGGTATTACATCAACACCATAACTGCACTGTGTTATGATATAGAAGTATGTACAGTTCATGCTGAAATAAATGTTTGCATTGCCCTTGACTTGTATTCCAGTCTCCTTGGCCAAAGCGTTTTTGAATCCAGTGTGCATAGAGTTGTCTTCTTTCTTGATATGTCTGGGTGAACGCTGCCCAGTATATGTCCCATGCAAAGCGATGGCCACGCCACTAATGGCGAAGTTGAAAGTAAATCTGGGAGCGGAGCCTGTCACGTCGTCTGCTAACTGTGTGTTTCTATGCAGTCCTCGCGTCATGAATTCATCTTTCAGCGGCTCTTGCATATAGTTGCAGCATCAACTGCATCTGCTGCCAGTCCACTGTGACGCAAACTACGGGGCATCTCCAGCGATAGTTTTTGCTTGGGTAAATGTTCAAAAGCTATAAAAAATGCGCCGGAAATTGTATTTACTCGTCCCATCTCGGCAAGCAATACGACCTAGACCGTAATGTTTCAGTTCACTTCACTTTAACGAGTCGCTCGTCATTCCTGTCTCATATTTCGATATGGAAGCATTTCGGATAATATCGGCGCATTATCCTGAATTTTCTGAACGTCGCTATTATTCGCTTTTCGGTACAGAAAAAATAATATACGTATGTTGGCTACCGAGTAAACTATTAATAGTTGATTTACTTTGTGCAGTGCCGCATATTTTTATAGGGCTTAATTTTTGAAGTCATTAATAGTCATTAATACCGGTAAGGCATTACCAGTATGCTCAATGTATTCCGTACAGCCGGCCTCCAGCTCAGTTCATCGAAATGCCAGTTTGGTCGCAGCCAACTCGCCATTCTTGGACACATGGTTGACGCCTCTGAAGTGCTACCTGATCCGGCTAAAATTCAAGCCGTCAAAGACTTTCCGCGTCCCCAGTCTTCGAAGGATGTGCGCAGCTTTGTCGGCCTCTGCTCTTACTTTCGCCGCTTTATCAAAGATTTTGCCCATATCGCTCGTCCTCTCACCGACCTACTTAAGAAAGACACCGCTTTTACATGGGGCCCTGACTAGCAAGGTGCGTTTTCAACTCTTTTAAGCTTACTGACGTCTCCCCCCGTTTTGGCTGATTTTGATCCCTCAGCTTCCACTGAAGTTCGAACAGACGCCTGCGGATATGGGATCGGCGCAGTGCTGGCTCAACACCAACATGGCAATGACCGCGTCATCGCATATACTAGCTGCCTTCTCTCCAACGCGGAACGCAATTATTAGATTACTGAGCGCGAGTGTCTTGCCCTTGTATGGGCTGTCGCTAAATTCCGACCTTACTTATTCGGCCATTCTTTCTCAGTTGTCACTGACCACCACGCGCTTTGTTGGTTGTCATCTCTGAGAGATCCCTCCGGCCATCGTGGTCGCTGGGCTTTGCGCCTTCAAGAATACTCCTACAACGCCGTTTACAAGTCGGGGCACCTTCTTCAAGATGCCGATTGTTTGTCTCGCTATCCTGTAGAACCCCCTGATCTCGGTGACGCAGAGGCGATTGATTCCCTGTGTATTCGCCCTTTCTAACTTCTCCCAACATAGCAGGCGAGCAGCGCAATGACCCATTTTTAAGAGCCATCATTGAAGACCTGGCATCTGGAAGAACAGACTCTTTTCTGCAGCTTGTTTTTTTCTTCTTTTTTTTTTACAGGATGGTATCATCTACCGCCGTAACTTTCATAATGACGGTTCTTCTCTCCTGTTGGTGATTCCCAAAAAGCTCCGCTTATTGAAGAACTCCGCGACCTGCCCACAGCTGGCCATCTCGGTGTGTCTCGCACTTACGACCCAGTACGGCTTCGTTTTTTTTTTTTTTTTTTTTTTTTGGCCGGGACAGCGTCCGGCACTACATCGCTGCCTGCGACACGTGTCAGCGGAGGAAAGAACCATCTCGGTCACCAGCTGGTCTTCTCCGACCTATTGACGTGCCCTTGGAACCATTTTATCGTGTTGGGCTTGACCTTCTTGGCTCCTTCCCGACGTCACGGTCGGGTCACAAATGGGTCGCAGTGGCAACCGATTATGTAACACGCTATGCCATCACCCGAGCTTTACACACGAGCTGCGCTACGGATGTCGCTGACTTTCTACTACACAGCGTCATTCTCCATCACG
Source organism: Amblyomma maculatum (assembly GCA_023969395.1). Classification (NCBI taxonomy): domain Eukaryota; kingdom Metazoa; phylum Arthropoda; class Arachnida; order Ixodida; family Ixodidae; genus Amblyomma; species Amblyomma maculatum. Next base: position 36,327 of record JAJIZL010123412.1, on the reverse strand, counting down.
ACGCTCCTCGTCAATTAATCACCGACCGCGGTCGCTACTTTTTGTCCCAAGTTTCTGAAGACATCCTGCATTCATGTTCTACGAATCATAAGCTCGCGACCCCGTACCATCCCCAAACCAACGGCCTTACCGAGCGCCTCAACCGCACACTTACGGACATGTTATCTATGTGTGTATCACCTGATCACCACGACTGGGACCTCGCGCTGCCATATGTAACCTTTGCTTTAATTATTCCAAGTACGACACGACGGGTTATTCACCCTTCTTCCTGCTCTTTGGCAGGCACCCCGGTTTACCTTTGAATACGCTGTTTCCGATTGCTGGCCGCCCCATAACTACCTACGCACTTGACGCCATTGCGCAAGCCACCGAAGCGCGCCATGTAGCCCGTAGTCGGCTCCTCGCCTCTCAGACCTCTCAGAAGTCTGCCTACGATATAGGCGAGATCGCCACGTATCCTATGACCCTGGGTCTTTAGTTCTTTTATGGTCTCCTGCACGCCGCATTGGTCTCTCGGAGAAACTTTTGTCCCCCTACAATGGCCCTTATCGGGTGATGCGCCAAGTCGGCGATGTGACGTATGAACTTGTCCCTCTTGTGCCCGCGTCCTCCTCCTCTCGCCCCACTACTGACATTGTCCATGTTTCGCACCTGAATCCATACGAATTCATGCCTTCTTTGCCAGTTTAGCGCCGGGACGACGCTTACACCGCCGGGGGGGTCACGTTATGCGATGACGACGACGAAGTGTGTCCTCTTGCCTCGCGGAAGGGACAAGGTGATGACGGCGAAGTGGGGCTGGTTCCGTGTTGCTGTTTGCTGCTATGCCAGTTCAAGCTGTGCTGTAAATATACTGTAAATACGTCGAGTTTCCACGTAACAATATACTTCACTAATTAGCTAATTAATGAGTGATTAATTAATCGATTAATTACGTACTTAACGATAATTAACTCGTTAATTAAATGCTAATTAGCGTCAGTTGCGTATCATAATGCGGCATTCAGGCTTTCGCCTTTCACTACTTTAGTCGCTAAAGTCTCGTAATTTTTGCCTATACTGATCGGTCGGCTGGATATCGCGTAGGGCGGCCGGGAGCTTGTGGCTCTCGGCGACTCTTCCCAGCCCACCAGCCCCTTTTGCGCAGCCGGGTCCGAGCTGGACACCGCGATCTCAGAGCAAATGTAGAGGATATGGTGAAAGTCTGCTTTGGATGCCCCACAGAGGGTGCATGCGGAGCTATCCATGATGATATCACCTTGACTGCACGCTTTGCTGCAAGCTTCCACGTACGACTGTCACAGAAGGAGGGGCATGGAAATAACGAAAATTTCGATAGGTTGTACATAGAATGCCAGTTTGTTCGTGGAATCTACTTTGTGATCTGTTTTATCGCATGTTTCCTTTCAAAGTAAGGCCGAAGAAATATCCAAAACATTGCAGAGGAAAATTGTGCCCACCTTTCTAAACAGCGCTCACTAGCTTGACATGCACGATCTCGCGCTTATCAATAATCTGAACCTGCGCTTTCCTTGTATGGCTGATGGCCAGCACATGTCGTCAGCGTGATAGGCCGTACATAAAATCTGTTGACGGCCTTTTCGACAGGTGGTGGTGGTGAAAAAGCATTTGTTTGTATATTGACAGACAGGTATCAGCAGGATTTAAAGACCCCCCTGTCCAGGGGGGGGGGGGGGAGTCTGAGACCCCCCACACTTGAACGTGTGAATACAAAGCAGGCTGCCATATAATTATTCTTGTCAATGGTTTTCAGAACATAGCAGTTAATTGTAATAATGAGCAATAATATATTTTTATCTGTCTCTCTGTCTCTCCCTACTTATTCCCCTTTCCACCTGTACTAGAATTAGTTAGAGACCATCCTTCAATGGAGCCAGACTTTAAGCACTGAAATCTGATAGAGTGTGATGGGGGGGGGGGGGGGGGGGGGCTAGTTGGTAATGCATTATTGAAAAACTTAACTGCGTCAAAAGGACGGGACAAAAGAAGAAGAACGCAGGACGAACGCAGACTAACAACTGGTTCATTGCACCGACGCCTCCTTCCTTCAACACCAACGCAAAAATCTTTAGCGTCTAAAGGAGTGAAAGGCGAAAGCCTGAGGAGTCTCATCTTGTCTAGCGCTCCTGCCATCTGCAATCCCACACTTAACGCGCAAGCACGGCCGGTCTCGAGAGAGGGCGCGCGCTCTTTCTTACGGCTAGGGGTGAGGACAGCTGCGTCGTCTGCTACGGCGGCCGCCATTCTCGCGCCCGCGGCATACAGGTTTCGTTCTCGTGGGGGGAGGTCTGCTCGCTTCTGGCTTGCCGCGGGCGCTTAAAGTAAGAAAAATAAGGAATATTCTGGTGCGCTTTTGTTTTACATGAGAATATAATACTTAATTTTGTTGGAGAGCCTGCCTTGTGCTTTTAAAAACAGGACAAGCAGCCAACATCAAGGCGTCGACAGTAACAATGAAAGCGGGTATGCAAGATATGCGCCAAATGTGTCAGTGAAGCTCTCCCAGAATCTATCGCTAGAGTTCAAAACCTATCTCTTATGCACTGAACCCTTTGGTGCGTGGAAACAGCAACCCGTCCCAACATAAATTTGCGTCGTCAGGTCGCTTACTCGAGTGAAGCGACCATACTCCTAGAGAAGCAGAAGGAAAAAAAATCCTGAAAACGTTTATTTACCGAGGTTTGCGATAGATTCCTATGAAAGGAACCGTTACTAAGCAGAGGATCATGAAATAAAAAGTTTTCAGTTAAATCTCGATGACGGTTATGACAAGGCGTATTCTGCATACCACCACGGGCAGCCCTGTTGGTGTTATCATTCCTGCGCATGTTTAATGTCGAGAACAAAACGCTTGAAAAATGCCACAATCCACTGCGTGGAGGAGGGGGGGGGGTTGAACATTTATTTTAGATCACATCTCCCTCAATTGAAAGCATTTAATTCTGTTCACTTGTTTTGTAGTTAATTTCAAACTACTAAGTTTATTAGAACTGCTGGAACACATCGGGTGATTTCTGCCCAAGCTTCTTTGGCGTTCTTTATTAAATTTGTAGCTATGAATGTCCCAATACAGGTGACTGCAATGGATGGGTAAGAAAACTGAGCAGACGCGGTCAATGACACAGCGTCTTGGTTTCGCACGTTCTGAAAAAAAAAAAACGATTATCAGCAACGGTAATAAAATATAAGCACTCGCCTGTTCGTCTTGGTATACCTGGATGAAAACAAAAACTGTTACCCAAGCAAACATGAAATCGTTTATTCAGTGGTTATGAAAACACACAATAAAGTTACCAATATTTCTGCTTATGGGAACGCGACCATTATTGCACTTTTTCAAAGTAGACATCTATGTTAAATAGATGACTGTAATTGACGAAACAGTTGTGATTGCATATATACATAGATGCAGAATTCAGGTTTCGAAGCAAAACTTTCGCGGAACTTCATATTCCGGCTTGGTTACGCAAGGCTGACTCCAGCACAAGTTTTGCTTCCATGGCCACTAGAATGAGGGCTCGGAATTTGGCGAAGATGAATTCGGAGCCTCACTCTGGCATACGCAGCAGTCAACATTTTTCTTATTCGCTCTTTGTGAGCCATGCAAGTCTTCACAAGGGGCTTGTCTATCTGTTCAAGATATGCGATCAAAGAACGAAGTGGCGACTTCATGGTGAAAAATGTGCCGGTACACCATGAATTGACGGCGGTAAAATGCTCTTCATAGTTTTTAAATGTTTTCATTACATCCCTGCTAGAATATACGAGGTTTTGTCCATCCCTGACGTACTCCTTGAGTGCAGTGAGGGAAGCATACTCATCGTCAGGGTTGCCAAGGAGAGCAGCCTTGCACTGCGCACAAGTTATGCATTTTAGAATTCCTTTCAAAATAAAACCGCCAAGGTAAAACAAGATACGGCACTCGGTTGACGTGAGCTCTTCAATGAACAGGATTTCCGAATCATTGATTTCATCGATTTCGTTTTCTGTACCTTCCTTCTTGGCGTGTGCAAGCAGATCGACAAGGTATTCCCGGTCGTCAAACTCGTAACTTGTCGACCTAGGAGTGTGAAGAAAGTGGCTGACGCTGATGAGTCGAAGTGCGCACTTCAAGTCGTACGCAGTGGGCACTGGCTTCATGAGCCGCACCACAGAAAAAAGGTTTTCTAGGCAGTCTTGCAACAGCCTGCTCGTGAGAAGGAATTCATACCCTTCACTGCCAAGAAGCACATCTTGAAGGCGAAGGACAGCCGTTGTTGCAATTAGGACCCCTGCTTGCGATGGCTTCCACTGAGATCCAGTGCCCATTTTGAGTTCTCTGATCGTGTCTATTGCCATACGCAGTGTGTCTAAGGCGGCATGATATTTAGTCATGTTTCTGCGGCTTAGCGCCATGGTGGGATGACGCGCTGACATAAGGGCGTACCACCTAGAAACGAGGTCCATAAACCACGCTGTTGTTTCGGCCTCTGGCTCAATCACTCCTTCTTTTATTAGGAACCGAATAGCTGGCGGGGCTTCGCGGAAGAGCTGGACAGCGACTCCAACTTTCATCTTGGTGAAGTGTCCACCACTAATGTGGTTTTCTGATAAATTTGGTGCTACCTTAAGTTCATTGGCAGCATCATAATCCAAGACGGCCTGTACATGCTCTAGTTTCACCTTCGAGGAAGGAAATCCGTTCTCGCTTACTGTATCATCACTCAGTGTGAAAACTTTAGAGCTTAGAAGCTGTCCTTTCAGGTTCTTAAGGACATGTGCTGGGTCAGAGATGAAAAAAAGTTCCTTCCCATCTAGGGTTGGGTGGGGTATTGAGCACGAAGTTGTTGAATGGCGGTGACTCGAAAAGCCAAATTCTCTCCACATAGCGCAGTTTGCTGCACCCATGTCACAGGTGACTACCCGTACTCTTAGAGAAATCTGGCTGCATATCTGAACTATTTCCAGGACATATGTCTTGAGTACAGAGCCGTCCACGTGCCTACCAGTAAATTCATAGGCTATCACTTGCTTCCATCTTTGGTTTACCCCACCTAGCATAAAGACCAAAGCATGGTTGGCTGCCTCTTCAGGCTTCGAGGGCAAGGTCGTTCCTCCCAAAAGCACGTCTTCTCCACGGTCGAGTTCAAATCCGGGTGCTATCTCCATTTCATCTAGAAAGAGAACGCAGTCTTTTTCCACATCCTCCATTCCCTCTGCTTTGGACCTCATTACGTCGATCACTTCATGCAGGATACCTGGCAGAAACTTCAGGATCTCAATTCTTCTTGCTAACGTTCTGCTTGATGGGAGAGGGTAGCCAATCTTTCTGAGCGTTTCATACCCAGTGGTTCCACACGCAAATTTAATTTTTAGGCCTTGCTTTACTGTTTGCGCTGACCATGAATTGCCACGATTGTTGTTCCGAGAAAGGGCACGAATTTGGTCTTCATTTAAAAACTTCGTATTTCGTGAGAAATTAGCTGCCTCTTTCTGCAGCTTACGATTCTGCTTCTGTAGTTTTTTTACAGTGTTCTTAGATTCTCTGTGGTGTTGTTTCAGCTTATTATTGGCTGCTGTGAGATCTGCTATCTTCTTCCAAAGCTCTGCTGCCCCAGAATCAAAGGGTTGGGTCGCACGAGCCACTGCAGTTTCTTGAGGCCGTACATCCGTGGTGGTCGAAGTAAATTGCTCACTAGCATTGCTTTTTTCTGTAGCCACCAATGTCCCATTTATCACTCCGTCTGACGATGAATCTGCTGGAGGATCTTCTTGCGTATTTAAGGGAAGGACGTTTGTCACTTCTGGTGAAGAACCTTGTGCGGCAGCGTCATCACTAAATAATGCAGGCATGTGCACACTTCGGTCCCTCGGTGGTCTTCGCTCTTTAGGAAGTTCTGGAAGCATATAAATAAGGAAAAATAGCACATTACATATTTAAAATAGTGGTCCTTTTGCAAAACTCCGAAGTAAGCTTTTCTGCATTGCAAAGGACTCTTCACCATGGCGGCCCATCCTAAACGTCAGGTGCAGCTGTTTTTCACCCTCCTTCAAAAAAAGGAGTGGCTAGGCAAAACTGGTTCTAATCCCTTTATCCCGACAGCGTATCGTGTGAAGGAAAGGAACGCCGCATTGTTCAGACTATATATGTTTGCAGCATTCTACATTTTTCTGACTCCAAAGCTGGTTTGGCGGCCAAGGTGAAGGAATTTTGCTGTGCCAAGAAGCTGACCTCCAAAGTTTTGAAAAGGGTCCATAGAAGACGCGGCAGAAAATTTAACACGTATGCAAATCAACCACTTCATCACGTAAAATTTTCAAATGTAGACGACGAGGCGATAAGCAACATGGTAGCAAACACCAAGGTTAGGAGGTATCTGACCTTTGAATGGGAACACCGTTGGGACAGCATTGGGCTTGAGTTTTTTCCAACCGTCCGCGCGGTTTTGTTCGAAGCTCTTGTCTTCGAAATGAGCCTGCAGATGAATGTGTTATTGGAATTAGCCCCACATTGCCTGCTCGAGAATGAAAACAACAGCACGCAAGACAACAGCGTAGTCCAAATATATCAGTCGAATCAATCGAATGAGCTCCTTAATCTGCACATAACAACATATACTGTTTATCTCATTCACTGAATTAGTGCGGTGTCGTTGGGCGAAGCATAGGGCTAACAGGCAGCGCAAGCTACCCAACGCAGCATACGTGTCAAAAACTCAAAAAATCGTAAGTAAATGAATTCATGTTGGCTCCTAGACGACCCAGATGCAGAGTAATTGCCACAGCTTATGTGCCCTCGCTTGTGGTCGTGCTCTGTGCCTTGATTCGTGCCGGCCGCGGTTCTCTGACAAGCGCCTCGTAAAGGCAATTATTTTTTAATGAACAGAAGCGGCGAAAGCACGTTTGGTACGCATTCACGAGCTTAAACATTGTGTCATGCAATTTCGGATGCAAACAGGCAAGCAGCAGACAATGACCGGTTCGGCGCGGAAGCGTGCCTTTTTATTTACGCCGAGCAAGACGAATAGTGCGAAAATGACATCTGACCAATACAAATCTTGTACTACACTTAGCTGGCTAAACGCAAAAGCGGTAAATCGCAACAAAAACAGCACTGAACCAACATGCGGCACTTACACTACAGACACATGAGGAGCTCGTCGGTTGCCACTTGTCACGCTTGATCCGGACCAGCCACAGAAGCCTTCTTTTCGGGTCTCTGGGAAAATGAAACATCCTCCAACCATTTCTCGCATGGTTGGAGCATTGAGGAACACAACATCCAGGCATTGCACGGCGATGAAAGCCGCGCGAACGCAGGCACTTAGCAGTGACGCCCGCACGACAGCAGAGCGGCGAGGTCGGCGCGGGCAACACAATGGCGGAGGGAGCGCGCGAAAACAGTTTGAGGCGGCGTCGAGTGGTTCAAAGGGTGACCTCACCCTAAGCGGGGGCGCGCGCATCGAGGCACCCTACTTACGGCCTTTTCAATCGCCGCGGCAGCAATGGGAACTTTTCTCCTTGAGTTACGCTCTCCGCCGCCGCAAGGGGCGCGACCTGCTCACTGTTCGCTCCGCATCTGCTTCAGCGGCGGCGGGTGGCTCCTGCCTGGCTTAATTCGCGCTGTCGCTCGCTTGTTTCGTGGTGAGTGGAGCCCCGAAATGAAAGAACACGGAAGGTAGATACTGCAGCAGCATGTCGTCACCATACTACACACGTGAACCGAGTCTTTATATAAAAACACTTTCGCTCAGCAAACGTTCGACAAGCATTAGGCATGCATGGCGGCATGGTAGTTACTTTTGTCCATTTTAATCCGAATTTTTCCCAAGCCTGCACAAGAATAGCAAAAAAAAAAAAAAACAATGAGCAGTGATCACATCGAAGCTTCTTCAAGGCTAACATTGCAGCAAATCGTCTGCAACAGCAAAACCGTCTTTCAGCGCTAGATGAGAAACCATCCATATATAGGTTGAGTTTTCAATGTTGTTATAATTTATATATTAGCAAATGTGTTGTATTTAAACATTATTTTATTTTGCAAATACACGTTGTTTTAATAAAATTTTACATTATATCATGCTTATTATGAAAACAATAAAGAAGTGGTTTGATATCCATGACACTACTTGTACTGGAAGCGGTAAAAAGAGGCTAATAAATGACGCAGCTGGTGATACTCGATTGCAATGGCTGACAAAAGAGTTTACTTGCTATATCGAAAGCATCCAAGAAACTTCTAAAGCGTTAAAGAAGGAAACTTTCACTGAAGAAACATTTCAAGAAATGCTGTTCATCACGAGTTATACTGTACAAGTGGTAGAATACCTCCTGGGGAAAGGTGTTGGCTCCGTCCTCACCAGGAAACTCAATAGTGGCCCCATTGAGGCTCTCTTAGGGAAAGTAAGGCCAATGTGCGGAGAGAACGACATGCTAGATGCGAGGGCCGTAACAGCGGCTCTTGACCACGTTGTCAAGACGGACGTTTCATCTTGGAGCAATAATCAAGGCGGTTTTCGTCGATGCCGAAGAAATCATTTCTGCTCGGCCACAATCAGTAACCGAGGAAATGAAAGAATTATGGTGGCATCTCCTGTCATCCCATTACTGTCACATGTTCCGGTTTAGCTTACGTCGATGGATACATTGATAAGTTAATCAGTGACCTCGGGCGTGACGCTGCGCTATCTTTCTTGAAACTAGCGAAAGAAGCAGCCCCATGTACATTCTTCTACGAGGACAAGAATTCTAGTGGACTGCATTATCCGAAACCAGAGTTTATTGCCCTATTGGACAAGGTTTTCTTTTTTTTTTTAAAAAAAAAAGAACTCGTGCATCTACCACACACAAATGCTCTCGAAGTACTTCAAATTCGTCATTGCTGAGTTGCCCTGAAGGAATTAACAACAGCTTATAAGGTCCGCTTCTTTATTATCTCAAAAATTTATCAGAATCCTTCTTGTCATTTATGCCAAGAAAGTGACACACAGGAATTACAGGCCAGCTCCCTATATGAACAAACCGGCCAGGAAGATATTGAGACTGAATTTTCTAACCGCAGGTCACATTTGATGAATTGATGAATATGTAGTACAATGTATAATTTTGAAAGACAATTTCTTTATTGTTTGCCGCTCTTTTCAATTGGGCTTAACTGTTCATGCCCATTTTCTTGATTAAAATTTGTTGTTTATCTGTGTATTAAACCGACTACGTCTGTTATACACGTACGTGCGTCAGTCGCGAGACTACATATACACAGTATTCTGTCTTTCAACCGACTGATTTGTTGTGAACGAAGCTAGAACAGCTCACTCCACTAGAAAACTGCAATTTTAACTATATGTATTCATATTTTTTTTCTCTTACTCTGAATCTGAGACGCGCCATGAATTTTCGCCGGTGCCTCTTTTGCTCTAAACGAAAACAGAAGAGGTTGACAGAATCCCCAGCCAGCAGTTTGCCATGCACTCACGTCAGGTCGCGCTGCCCCTGCTTACAGCTTTGGAAGGAACACTGCATAGCCTGATAAATTTATTTCTGTACAAAATTTAGGGGCAAAAAATGATGAAGTGTACCAGCTTCATTCGACCGTGCTCGGCCGCACTGACGAAGGCACGCGCGCGCGTGAGCGGTGTTTATATTTTATTCCTCGTACACGACAAATCTTAGATGCTGATTACGGCATCTTTGTATAAATCATAAGAGGTGAAATGTCGGGACCTGCCGGTGGCAACTGACTTGGACGGAGCGAAGAGCGAGCGTGCGTTTCCCTTGCGCGTGAACGACGGTAGCAGAGGCGCAGCAGTGGGGCGGTGGCGACCCCACTCAGGCGCGGCGGGCGATGGAAACAGACCCCATCGGTGAGGCCGTAAGAGAAGAGCGCTCTCCCCAGAGACTGGCCTTGGCGCAAGGAGCGCCACGCGACCGGAGCGATTGCGTACTTTCCAAACGCACACTTGTCGGGGAAAGCGTGATAGATACTGCGCCTTTCCCCCAGAAGTCTCATCTTGTCTAGCGTTCCTGCCGTCTGCAGTCCCACACTTGAACGCGCGCCAAGGAATTCCACGCGACAGCAAAAGAGGGGCACACTTTCTCCACGATAGTATGAGCCATTAAAGGGTTTCGCCTTAAAATTAGAGGGTCTCTGAAAGCGTACCCTTCCTATCCTATAATTTGCCTCTCATCGTTAGCCTCTTGCCAGCATTCGTTGCAGTGCTACATATAATTATATTTGGTTTACAGGAAAGGAAAGGCGCAGTACCTATCACAAAGTTCTCCGGCGTGTTTGGACAGCACACCATCGCTCCTGTAGGATGGCGTTCCTTGGCACGTGTTCAAGTGTGGCATTGCAGATTGCAGGAACGCATCCCGCCTCTGCCAATCAGAACGCCGCAAAAGCGGGACACACTTTATCCACGACAGTATGCGCCATTAAAGGCTATCGCCTTAATAAACCAGTTGTTAGTCTGCGTTCGTCCTGTGTTCTTCTCTTGTCCCGTCCTTTTGGCGCAGTTAAGTTTTTCACTAATTTAAGTAGTGGTTCGACAAGCGCCAACGCCGCTCGGTGCTTACGGTTCGCAAAATGGCATTACCGGGCCGTGTCCCGCCGCGCGGTGGTACAGTGGTTTAGATGCCCGTCTACTGCGCCGGAGTGCCTGTATTCTATCCCGACCGCCGGCGGCTGCGTTTCGATGGAGACGAAACAGGGAGGCGTACGTGTGATGTGCGATGTCAGTGCACGTTAAAGATCCCCAGGTGGACGAAATTACTCAGCAGCCCTCCACTACGGCTCCATTTTCTACCCCACCTCCCGCCCTTCCCTTACTACTTCCCAAGTGTGACAGATACTTTCCGTTTCCTTTCCTGTAAACCAAAATTATTATTATTATTGTTATTATTATTATTATTATTATTATTATTATTATTATTATTATTATTATTATTATTATTATTATTATTATTATTATCATCATCATCATCATTAAACACCGGGCGGTGAGCATTGCATGCGTACGCGCAGCGGCCGCGTTCACTACGCACAATCTTTGTAACGTTTATTCGAATGAACGGTACTTCAGGACATGTGGGATAAAAAAGAAAAGGCGGACGTCTGAAACTGCCTCATTGAAAGACCGCGCTGGTACGTGTATCCAGTACGGCTCACGCATGGGCGCCCGCTCGGCACGACGCATCCCGCGCACTCTGTATCTCATGCGGTAGTTTCGAATTTGCTGCGTCGGTTGTGAACGCTCTCTTCACTGCAGCGAACTGCAGGACCATTATTTTGACTCACACCAGCTACACTATAGCGTAGCATAGCTCCACTGCAGGAATTGCTACACTGGTGTAGCCGGTGTTGGTTAAAGAAATAGCCCTTATTGCATCAGCACGAAAAAAAAAAAAAAAAATCACGTAGCACGTAAGCATGCCGAGGGGTAACTGAGTAATTTTCTGAGGTTCTTGAAATTGAAGCTATTCTGCTTTATTGTGAAAGCGCACTTCAAACACCTTTGGATATGACTGCCATCCTTGCGGACGAGTTGAACTATCACTTAAATTTCATGCGGAATTTTGACTACCAAATCTAGACGCTCATATCAGTCAAGAGTTGTTGTGCTGAGGAGGTCAATGTCATTACGCTGATTATTATTGAATTGCGGCAACTTATATATGAGGTAGTCAATAATAAAAAATTAAATAGCACTGCAGAGTCTGCATTAGAGCAATGCGAAAGCACGGATGCTGCTGTAGGTTGCTTCTGGTTGCTTAATTCACTTTTTGTTTGCCCATTTTAGTCTTTTGTACTTTCCAATTGGTTGGTTGGTTGGTTCATAGGAAGGGAAAGACGCAGTATCTGTCACACTTGCTCTGTGGACACCTGAACCGCGCCGTAAGGGAAGGGATGAAGGTGGGAGTGAAAGTGGATAGAGAGAAAGGGGGGCCGTAGTGGAGGGCTGCGGAGTAATTTCGACCACCTGGGGATCTTTAACGTGCGCTGACATCGCACAACACACGGACGCCACTTCGTTTCGCCTCCATCGAAACGCAGCCGCCGAGGCCGGGATACTTTCCAGTTGCACATCAATCCCTTTCTGTGCCCTTTTTTTCGGCTTTACTTCCGGTTGCGTGACGTCACATCCTTGACGTCATATCCACTACGGCACCCCTTTCTCTTTCCGCTTTCACTTCCGCCTTCCCCCCTTCCCTTACGTGCGGTTCAGGTGTCCACAAAATAATTGTGGCAGATACTGCGCCTTTCCTTTCCCGTGAACCAGTTATTCTAATTAATTACCTAATTACTTTTTTGGCCTAATTATTTTATCGGCTACAACGTTACGTCACTCTCTATCGATTGACACCACCCATTAACCTCTAACGCTTCTCAATTACTCACAACTGCGGCGGACACGATTTTGCGGACACGTTCTGCGGACACGGTCTGTGAACACGGCCTGCGGAAACAATCTGCGGACACGGTCTGCGGATAGAAATCTGTGAACATAGCGAAGTAATGCTTTCGCATTAAAAAGGGCTGAGCACGCGGTGGTACATGCACGCACTAAACACGCTATGTCTTGCCGACTGACTGAAAAACTTTATTATTATTTCGCTATGTTCACAGATTTCTGTCCGCAGACCGTGTCCGCAAAATTGTGTCCGCAGCAGTTGTGAGTAATTGAGAAGGGGTAGAGGTTAATGAGTAGTGTCAATCGATAGAGGGTGACGTAATGTTGTTGCCGAAAAAAATAGGTCAATAAGTTAATTAGGTATTTAATTAGAATAACTGGTTCACAGTATCTGCCACACTTATTCTGTGGACCTAAACCGAGCGTAAGGGAAGGGAGGAAGGTGGGAGTGAAAGCGGAAATAGAGAAAGGGGTGCCGTAGTGGATATGACGTCAAGAACGTGACGTCACGCAGCCGGAAGTAGAGCCGAAAAAAGGGCTATGAAAGGGCATAGGAAGGAATTGGCGCGCAATTTGAAAGTATCAAAGACTAAAATGGGTAAACAAGAAGTGAATTAATGTGAGGTAGATAATGTGATGTCAAGCAACCGGAAGTAGAGGCGAAAAAGGGCATAAAAAGGGATTGGCGCGTAATTTAAAAGTACCAAAGACTGAAATGGGCAAACAAGATGTGAATCAAGCAACTTGAAGCAACCAACAGCAGTATCCGTGCTTTCGCATTACTCCAATGCAGATTCTGCATTGCTCTTTAATTTTTGAGCAAAGATAAGAGAGGAGGATGTGTAGGTGGGGTTCCTAGTCCGGGACTCCTGCGGCTGCCGCTGCTCTCCGTGCGCGTGTCATGAGGGCTCGCTGGGCTCCTAGTCCAGAGCCGGATAGGGCAGCCTCCCACCCCTCAATTGTTGGCACTGCATTGGGGTCATCAAGTGGATTGTGTGGGCAGGTCCACACCATGTGATGCAGGCCTGCCTTCTCGTCGCAATATTTACATTTGCATTCGCAGAACCCGGGGTGTATTGTGTTTAAATGGGCTGGTGTGTTATATGTACCTGTCTGCAGGCGTCGTCATTTAACTTCCTCAAAACATTTCTGGTAGACGCCCTCTGTCAGTGCTGCTCTCCAGGATTTGCGATGGTATATATTCAAAATAGTGCCGCTCGCATTGTAGCTCTGGGTTGGGTTAATGGTTTCTTGAGCTGTCTTGTTGCGTTTTGCCAGCAATTAACACCACCTTCGCGCTCCTTCAGAATCATTAAAGACAGTACAGAAATGCTAACGTTGAATCAAATCCACATGTGGATTTGATTCAACGATAACATTTTTGCTTTTCTGTAGATTTTCCGTATTTCTTGTTATTTTTCACTGTGTATAAAAATTAGTATTCAGCAATTTTTTGTCCATTTCTTAATTTTTGGTTTCTTTAGGAGTGTTAAAATGAAATTTGGAAGCACAGGATCTACAGCGATCGAAGTAAAAACTAAACGCTGAAATTTTGCCGAAATAAAAAAAGGCGATCGATTTTGCCCAGAGTACCCTTTTGTGCGAGTGTTGCAATAGGCAAACATTTCCGTAAAAATGTAGTTTTGTTTCTGCTACAGAATATAGAATGTTCGCTACAAAATGCCATTTTATTTTTCTGCTACAACACCTGAAAGTGCTCTTACAAGTTGCCTTTTCATCTAGCTGCTAGCTACCACTGGAACCTTAGACGAGCTAAGGCGCCGCAGCGCAGTTCTGGCGCGAACAAATCCAGTCAAGAAGCCAAAAATTGTAGGTGTTGAACTATCGCTGAATAAAAAGGGAAGGACCTTTTCAGTGCAAGAGCCCAGTGTTTCGATCAGTTACCGGAGATAGTCTGTGCAAAATGCTACAGTGACACGCGCGCCGCAAAGCAACGAAAATACAAATCAAAGCTCTCTCCTGCTCTCCTTCGAGAAGCCAGCTTTCCCGTTCCCTGCGCTGGCCCGTCGAACCGCAGCTAGGACGTATTTGCCGAGAACGACGTCCATTGGTCCGTCACGCTGTCTGAGGGTGAAGGATGGGTGTCTACCGCTCGCTGCGCGCTTTTCCCTCGCCACGGCCAGACTGAATCCAGCGGCGCGCGCTCCCTCACCCGTTTTTTCTTTCTTTTCGCTCACGCGCAATGCCACGCCCCACCTCGGCCAAACGCGGAGGAAGAAGGCGAATTTATCTTGCGGAGGCTATGCGATCTCGGGTAGGTGAGTGAAAAACCTTTGCGAGGGAACGGAATGAGAGAAGCACGACAGAATCAGGTGATAGGCCGTCATTGCACACGCCACCGCTGGTGGTGGACGACGGCTGTTGTTGCGGCGCGCGTCTTTCTTTCCCTCTTGCTTTTCTTTCTTCTCTATATTCTCTTCTATCTACACGAGGCAGCGGAGGTGGCTCAGCTACAGAGCCAGTAGCAGGCCCGTGCATTTTCTTTTCCTTCTTCCTACAGCCACAACAACTGCGGTGGCTGTAACTGCATGTTATTAGTTACTATTTTCAAAAACATTTTGCGGCCTTGCGTTCTGGGGGCGAAGTCTCACAGTCACGGGGAAGGAGATATTTTCGACCGGAAGGTGGACAGTGGGCCTTTAAAGGCCGATTCACGCGACGGACCGGCGATCCGCGGCCCGCGCATCACATGTTCACACGTCACTACTATGCGAAGCGCGCCGTCGGCCTGTGGAATAACCCTGCGGACGCGGCCTGCGGATGCGGTCTGCGGACAGAAATCTGTATATATCCTTGCCACGTGCGTGGCCGCCTCTATTTTCCGGTTGTCGGTCGTTCCTGTTGTAAAATTAGTTCTCTGTTATGTTACATTCCGTGATGAAACGAGACATTTTGCAGAAACTCCAAAAAGTGTAGCAAATTAACGTTGACACAGGATGAAAGCGGAAGTGTGGCTATGTGCTGTGAGGTCCATTTGAACGCTAGACAAGGTGAGACTTCCGGTTGGTCGCTTCGAATTTGGCGTCTGGTGACTTCACTTCTCTGTCGATCAATCTGGGCCCGCATTCCGTGTTTGCGTCGTTATCGAAAGTGTCGCTATCTCTCCGACCTCGAGTAATCTGATTGGTGGAAACCCTGGAATATGATGTGACCACCTCTTCCGGTTCTGCATTGGCAACACCCAGTTCCGGCGTTTCGACCAATCAGATGACTCGAGGTCACGTGAGATAGCGACACTTCGATAACGACGTAAACTCGGAATACGGGCCCCGTTGTGCCGCGCGCGGACAGCTTTTCTCGACGACAATTTGGTTTGTGGGGTTTAACGTCTCAAAGCATCGCTGCTGCCACTTGGATCTAGTCACGCTTCCGAACTTGGTAAGCTTCTCGGAAACAAGATAGTATATCTACATTGTTCGGGGGGTGTCGGCAGGCTCTCTGGCATGGCTGCGTTCTCTAACCTTAACGAGAGTGCCACACTGCCTGGCACATTCGCCCGACACCACGGTCGCAGGCTTCGCCCGTTGTTGTTGTTGTTGTTGTGGCTGTAGGAAGAAGGAAAAGAAAATGCACGGGCCTGCTACTGGCTCTGTAGCTGAGCCACCTCGGCTGCTTCGTGCAGACAGAAAAGAAAATAGAGAAGAAAAAAAAGAGGGAAAGAAAGACGCACACCGCAACAACAGCCGTCGTCCACCACCGAAGCTGCGGCGGGTGCAATGACGGCCTACAACAGATAAAAATTCGGTGGCACCGCAAGCGGCGGTGACCTACCTGTCCCAGCCCCATCAGGGAAGATGATAGCCCCAGGTGGATTGATTGATTAAAACTTTAATTTCCGCCGATTTAGGAGGCCTCCTACTCCCCGCTCCTGGCACGCAGGCCTGAGGAATGGGGGCTGGAACCTCCGTGACTAAGGACTGGCGAATATACATTGGTTATTCGCGGCCTCAGCCGCCAGGCGGACGGCTTTCTGCTGGTCAGCGGGGACGGCGCTTCGCAGCAGGGTTACCCAGGCTTCTCTACTTTTAATGTTGTCCCTAGCGCCCGGAGACTTAGGGCATTCCCAAAGTACATGGTGGAGGGTCCCCCTCGCTTCGCAGGCTTTACATTTATCATTTTTTCTCTCATCTACCTGGGTGTGAAACAACCAGACAGGGTTCGGGAAATTTCCGGCTTGTAATCGCCGCCAGGCTATGGCCTCTTTATTATTTAAGCTAGGATCCCCGGTGGCGGCATCAGATGTCTTCCTAATCTATAACTTTAGATTATTTCTTTATAGGTTTGCAAACGTTCGTCCATCGCCTGGCAGTCGGGTGGCTCCGCGTTTGCGCGGAAGTAGAGATCTCGGGCTAAATCATGGGCCGCCTCGTTGCCGAGGACGGACGTGTATGCTGGGACCCAAATTAGGGTGATTTTGCGCTTTTATATGTGACGCATTTACCTAGGTTAATGAAGGAGCAACGCAGGTGGAACTTCATGAATACGACAATGTTCTCTGCCAAATTACACAAAGAGAAGTTCATTAATCACAATTCACATAATACATATACATGGTGCAAACTACAATTCCATACCTGCAGCAGGTTCTGCGTGCACATCCTTAATCTTCCCCCACCAAGAGCGCTAAAGACGAAGCCATCCACGCCTGCTGCCGCCTTGATGCTATGAAATAAAACGCGCTGTGATGTGCAATTTTTGCCTGAAATTATAATCAGTAGTTTCAAATTTTAATTCTTGGCGGAGAGTGCTATGCGACCAAAACGTTGCGTCTGTGTCAGTACTCTCAGTTGTTATCAGAGGTAGCTTAATTAGTATTGAGAAGTGCTTTACGGACGTTTGAGACATTAAAACAAACAAATTTGCCAGTGGCTTAGCTCTGCTATGCCTGGATATACATAGCATAAAGCGCCCGCGGCAGTGCGCTCTGGGAATTCAGTCTTCCGGTCCGCGTTTTGGGTTTGCTCGGTACGGTGGCACTGTAGTACGGTGGCTCCGCAAGAGACAAAACGACAGAAGAGACGAAGAAAGCGGGCTGTTCCGACTAGTTCCGACTAGCATCTACCGCCCCCAGGAGCCGAGCGGCCTAGCGATTCGCGGCGCATTGTTTTTTCAATGGGCGTCGCTTCCGGGCCTCTCTCGCGGCCGCTCTAGGAAAGCGTCTTGTCGGGACGGTACATCGCGCGCGCCTTGTCGAGCACAACCAGCATTTCATTGAGAGAGAGAGAGAGAGAGAGAGAGAGAGAGAGAGAGAGAGAGAGAGAGAGAGAGAAAATAACATTTATTTTCACCCGTCAAAAGGGTGGCGCGGATCCGAGGCGCAGCTCTGTCCCAGTCATGTCCTCCCCTCAGCCGTCGACCTGGATCTCTAGGATCTGAGCAGCTGCCAGGGCGAGGCGGATGACTTCATGTTGCCCTTATTCGTCCTGTTTGAGAAGTAGTGCCTCCCAGGACTCATCTGTTCTGTCAGGTTCTCCAAATCTAGGACACTTCCATATCATGTGGGTCATGTCCGCTATACCATCGCAATGTTTGCACCAGGGTCTAAAAATGTCCGGGTGCAACTTGCTGCAAAGCTGGGGGTTCGGGAATATTCCGGTTTGTAGCTTGCGCCACATAACCTCCTCGCTTTTAGTGAGTTGCTTACACGCTTTTGGAAATATTGATCTGCCTAATTTGTAATGATTAAGGATATCTTGGTAGGTATTAAGGCCATCATCGAACTGTAGGGGCTCCTCATCGCGCAAGGAGTACGGGGTTGCGTATAAGACCTTACTGGATCCAGGAAGGCAGCTAATCCTCGGGCCAGTACGTGCCCTTTCTCGTTCCCCCTCAACCTCTGGTGCGCCGGTGTCCAAATGAGCGCGACCAGCTCTGCCGGTGGTGGACCACTGGCCAACGCTAGCCGTGTTTACATGAACACTACAGCTAGCGCATCGCATCGCATCGCACCCGGTTCCTAGCGCATCGCATTCATGTAAACAGGGGTTATGCGGTAGGAGAGCGCATCGCATTACGGAAAAGATGGCGGCGTCCGGCGAAGCGGCGGCCGCTCGCCTCACCACCAATTCGTCGTTGCCGCTCCACTGTGACTCGCGTTCGCTGCAAACGAGTGGTGAACGAAGCTATTTATTTGTCTGAAGATTCCCGCACCACGCAATTCTGGCGGCAAAATGCCTCAAATTTTAAAATAGCTTCTGGAAGCGGACAGGTAATATGCTTAGTAAGCGTTGTTGGCCGCCATGGACTGAAAGCGCGGGATATTCAAGTACCTTTGGGCTGGATAAACAAAGGAGAAGCATATTTAATTTCGCTTCATACGCTGTTTTGGTATTTATTACAGTTTCCATTTTATTCTGGTATGTGTAAAATAAATATTAAATGAGTTTGAAAAATTTGCAACCTCATGCCACTAATGCTTTCGATATGCGACACTGCGCGCCGCCACCACAAGATGATGTGTTACATGTAAACGCTGTCGCATCGCATTACCGTGAAGCGCTACGAAATGCGATGCCATGCGATGCGCTACTGTCGCCTTCATGTAAACGCGTCAAAGTTTCTAATCGCTGATTTTGAGTCTGTAACTATAATTTTGACCTGTTGTTGGGTTAGAGCTAGCGCAATGGCCACCCCTTCCACGTCCGTTGCGGTCACGTATTAAAGTTCACCGGCGTTCTATAATTCGTCTAAAGGAAAGGAAAGGCGCAGTATCTGCCACTCGCGGAATCTACAGACGGGGGGTTGTCTCTAATGCATCTATATGTGCGGCAGATGGTTTTAAGGTTTTGTTTCCTACGTGACCAAAACGATGCATTCCTGAGAACCTTTATGCAAATCATGCTATCCAGTGTAATTCCACAGTTTATAGTCTCTTCATGCTCTGCTCGGGTCACGCTTCCTGCGAGAAGTGGTGTGGTCGTTCAAGTTTTTGCGCGTGAGGTACTCTGCAGACGGAGGGTTGTCTCTAATGCATCTATATGTGCGGCAGATGGTTTTAAGGTTTTGTTTCCTATGTGACCAAAAAGATGCATTCCTGAGAACCTTTATGCAAATCATGCTATCCAGTGCCATTCCAGAGTTTATAGTCTCTTCATGCTCTGCTCGGGGATACACTGTGTCGCGCTTCCTGCGAGAAGTGGTGTGGTCGTTCAAGTTTTTGCGCGTGAGATACTCTGCAGAGTATTTAGCAACGGTACCACCTAAGCGGCTGTACAAGGATCTTATTTCACAATTGTTCCCAGCTCCATTGTACAGAACCTTATACTGTGAAGGCCCAGGGAAAGACGTGCTCAAGCGAGTTAAAAACATGACTGTTGCACCGGGCGCAAAAACATTCTTTTTTAAATTGCATACAGGAACCCTCCCAGTCAAAACATGGATGGAAGAAAAGGGCCTTTTTGTACCTTGGGGCTCAAACTGTCTACTATGTAGGAAACCTGAAACAGTTGAGCACGTGTTCCTGGATTGTTGGGATGCGGTGTTTTACTGGGATGTGTTACAAAGGACACTTAAAAAAGACCTGCCATTGACGCCACGTGGAATTCGGTACTTGACAACTGTTAATGATGATTTTCAGTATGACCTCATCATGCTATTGGGCCTTCACAGTATTTGGAGGAGTAGGATGGCTTATAGACACTGTGATGTAGATGCACGACATGTATGTGATTATTTTGTTGAACAAGTGTATAAACTAAAAGAAATTTTGAAGCAGGTCTTGAGTCTGATGGGCGAACTTGTGGTAATGAAAGTCCATTAGACACGGTTGTCAGCCAAGTACAGTGCCCGCCAAGGGGCATGGCAACCACGATCTTTTACTGATGTATTTGTACCAATTCATGCAATAAAGAAAAAAAAAAACGTCATGCGTGGCGCAGTGGTAAAGCGCTGGGCTGCGGATCCAAGGGATGGAGGTTCGATTTTCCGGTGGAAGAAAAGGTTTATTATTTATTTTGTTAAGTATCGATTCAATTGTGATCGGGCATGAGACTTCTGGTTGGTCGCTTCGAAGCTGGCGGCTCTCGCGCATGCGCATAGCTGGCGGCACAGACTCGCGCGAAGCTCGGCTCTGACTCGCGTAGTGTGCCTTTATACTGCAAAAGAAAATTACGAGGGACTTTAGCTACTAAAGCAGTGAAAGGCGAAAGCCTGAGTGCCGCATTCTGCTACGAAACTAGTACTAATTAGTAATTCATCAATTAATTAGTCGTTAAGAAATTATTTGACATTGAACATGTAAATAATTGATTCCTTACTTAATTAACAAATTAGTCATTAATTAGTTAATGATTGGATTATGCAAATAGTAATTAATTTATCATCATCATAATATCAGCGCATCATGAGGAAGGCCGGTCTGGACGAGTCTTCAGCTGGAGTGAAGATTGCTGGAAAACGTATCAACAACCTTAGATATGCGGATGATACCACTTTAATGGCAGAAAGTGAAGCAGAACTCAAGAGACTTCTGATGCGCGTACAAGAAGAGAGTGAGAAGTTTGGGCTTAAACTGAACATTAAAAAGACAAAGATCATGGCGTCTTGCCCTATCAAGTCCTGGAGCATCAAGGGACAAGAAGTGGAAGCTGTGACAGATTTTCTCTTCTTGGGCTCCAAGATTACCTCGGAAGGAGACTGCAGCCATGAAATTAGGAGACGCCTGCTTCTGGGAAAGAGAGCAATGATTAGCCTTGACCACCTAGTAAAGAGCAGAGACATTAGTCTGCCGACCAAGATCCGTATAACTCGTGCAATGGTCTTTCAAGTTGTGATGTATGGATGCGAGAGTTGGACTGTGAAAAAGGCTAACCGCCGAAGAATTGACGCGTTTGAATTGTGGTGCTGGCGAAGACTCTTGAGAGTTCCTTGGATTGCCAGAAGATCAAATCAGTCGATATTGTCGACCATAAACCCTGACTGCTCATTGGAGGGTCAAATTGTAAGGTTAAACCTCAGCTACTATGGTCATCTGATGAGAAGAGATTTAAAAAACTGATTTATTTATAAGAAAGGAAAGGCGCGGTAACTGTCGCACTTGATTTCTGTGGACACCGCAACCGCGCCGTAAGGGAAGGCAGGAAGATGAGAGTGAAAGTGGAAAGAGAGAAAGAGGAGCCGTAGTGGAGGGCTACGGAGTAATTTCGACCACCCGGGGATCTTTAACGTGCGCTGACATCGCACAGCACACGACGCCTCTTCGTTTCGCCTCCATCGAAACGCAGCCGCCGATGTCGGGTTCGAACGAGAAGAGAGGAGTCGCTGGAGAAAGATTTGATGTTGGGAAAGGTTGAGGGGCGCCGGAGAAGGGGTAGGCAGCGAACGCGATGATTAGATGGCATCCTCGAGGCACTGCAGATGAAGTTATGTGATGTTAGGAAGATAGTGAGAGACCGGAAAGCGTGGCGTGACATGGTCCATAGGGTCACGAAGAGTCGGACACGACTGAACGGCTGAACTGAACTGAATTAATTTATTGATCAGTCATTAATACGTAATTGACCATTGATTGGCATATGGCCATATAAGGCACGCATTCGCGTATACTGTGGTGGTGGTCTGTGATTGGTCGAGAACTATGAGGTCATTCCGTCTCGGCCAATCAGAGCCGCCGTAAAAGCGGGACTCATTTTGTCCGCGACAGCATGAGCCATTAAAGGCTTTCGTCTTAAAAATTGGCTGTGGCTTGACCAATGACCACTCCGAGTAGAATGAGGAAGCAACTGCGGCGAACGCGGCGGCGGCGGCACCTCTGAGTCACCGCGCCGCACGCGGAGGAGTCGCGGTGGCCCCGGCCAGGGGATGCCTGGCGCGCCAGCGTAGCTTGGTTGGTTGGTGTGCACTGTGTGACGTCATTCCCTCCTAGCGCATGCGCAGTTGGCGTAGCGACGACGGCACCTCTGAGTCACCCACGCAGCGGAGTCGGCGGAGGCTTCAATGTGGCTCTCCAACTGTGCTCCGCGTGACGTCACTCGCTCCTCCCGCATGCGCAGCTTGGCTTATCGGGGGCTTCGCGAAATGGCTCAGCGACTAACGTAGTGTTGCTTCTGTAACAAAAATTGGCTGTGGTTTAGCTCTGGTTAAACCGGGTAGAGTAGCGAGAGCTAGATACACCTGCGCTTAGGTTTCGCTTGAACTTTATTGTTTATGCCAAATGAAGACGCTCCGGCGGTCAGTAAAGTAGTGAGACTTTGTTTACACTTTGTGGATATCATGGTTTCAATCAGCAGAGTTTCGCTGAAGCATTGTCTAGACTGCTTCCCCATTGCGTGGTGGTAGTCGGTTGTAGTTTGCTCGACTCCAGCTGAAATCGATGTTCGGCGGATTGAAGAAACGTCAGGTCGTCGGTCGGGTCGGGTCGGATCGGGTGCCATAGGGGGCAAGTGCTGCTGCCAGTGCTTGTGGGACCAAGGACAACTCAAGCCGTGCTTGAACGGCTTTTCCTTTGGCTTCTTTTTCACTGTATAGTGAGAAAACAAAATAACGAATGAATGATGGTTGGTTGGTTTGTGGGGCTTAACGTCCCAAAGTGACTCAGACTATGAGGGACGCCGTAGTGGAGGACTCCGGAAATTTCGACCTCCTGGGGCTCTTTAACGTGCACTGACATCGCACAGCACACGAGCGCCTTGCTTTTCGCCTCCATCGAATGAATGAAATGTGTTGAGGCAAAAGCGTCTGTTGCGCTGTTGTCTTAACACTACAGCACTAGTTTCTCTCTATTTTCACTTCCACCTTCCTCTTGTTTTTGTTGTGGCTGTAGGAAGAAAGAAAAGAAAATGCACGGGCCTGCTACTGGCCCTGTAGTTGAGCCACCTCCGCTGCCTCATGCGTATAGAAGAGAGAAAGTAGAGAAGAAAGAAAAAAATTACGAGGGACTTTAGCGACTAAAGTATTGAAAGGCGAAAGCCTGAAAAGTTTCATCTTGTCTAGCGTTCCTGCCATCTGCAATCCCACATTTGAACACGCGCCAATGAACGCCACGCGACAGCCGCCGCAAAAGCGGGACACACTTTGTCCACGACAGTATGAGCCATTAAAGGCTATCGCCTTAAAATTAGGGAGTCTACGAAAGCGTACACTTCCTATCATATAATTTGCCTCCCATCGTTAGCCTCTTGTCAGCATTCGTTGCAGTGCTACATATAATTATAATTGGTTTACAGGAAAGGAAAAGCGCAGTATATATCACACTTCCTCCGGCAAGTGTGAGTTTGGACAGTACACCATCGCTCCTGTCGTGTGGCGTTCCTTGGTGCGCGTTCATGTGACTGCAGATGGCAAGGACGCATCCCGCCTCGGCCAATCAGAACGTCGCAAAAGCGGGACACACTTTGCCGTTATCGAAACTCCCCTGATGGGGCCTGTTCAAATTTTTTACCTGTTGTAGGCCGTCATTGCACCCGCCACCTCTTCGGTGGTGGACGACGGCTGTTGTTGCGGCGCGCGTATTCCTCTTCCTTTTCTTCTCTATTTTCTCTTCTGTCTGCACGAGGCAGTGGAGGTGGCTCAGCTACAGAGCCAGTAGCAGGCCCGTGCATTTTCTTTTCCTTCTTCCTACAGCCACAACAACAACAACAAGGGTGATTTGTGACAGATACAGCGCCTATTCTTTCCTGTAAACCAATCTGACACGTCGCTGATGCCTGCTGCACTGTATGGTGCGCGTTCGAGGAAGCGCCAAATGAATAGCCTTGCATGTACGCCTGGATCGAACGCCCGGCGGGGTCAACCCCGACCACCTGGGGGATGCCGTTCGGGCGGAAACAAAGAGCATAAGAGAAATAGGATATAAGTTAAACAGACGTTTCAGGTGAAACGAAAGAAAGATATGACGAAGTTTTAAAGCAAAATTAAGAAGGGTTTACATTTCCATATGTATGTGGATCATCATGTAGAAGTAGTAGCGAATGTCGACCTAATTGATGGCTTAAGCAAGTGTGACAGTTACTGCGCCTTTCCCTTCCTGTGAACCAATTTAACTTAACTGCCCCGCGCAGGTGCACGACAGGAACGCTAACTGCGCCCGCGGTTTAATGTTCTCACTCCGTTATTTTTTTGTTTTGTTCAGAAATCTGGAAGCTGGCGTCATGACCTGTGTAAGGTCAGGGCCTCCGTTACTCGGGTGTGTAATTCAAGAGCGAAGTGTAGGGGGCCTCCTACATTGGCGAAAATTAAAGCTTTAATCAATCAGCAGCACAACAGCGCAGCAGCGCCTCACCCGGCACGAGAAGCACCAGCCGCGACCGACGACGGCAATGAAGCGCAGCCGGATTTGAACCAAAACTGCGCCCAGGCTCACGTGGTTCGATTTTTTTTTTCTGGTTCTAGGCATTACAGCCTTCTTGTCAATAAATTCGTCACCGTCTTCTTCATGCCGATCTCGTCCATGTTGATGCCTACACCTGTTTAGACCAGAGATCTGTTCGTACCAGACCAGTTAGAAAACTGCCCTTCAAAAAACTGATTCCGTATGTACCCTTCGGGTGCATGGGGAGTGTAGCGCCATTTAGAAATAACCAACAAAGGTACATATCTACTATTGTGGTCCCTGCCTACTGAATAGCACTTCTTATTATGTTTTTGCCTTTATCTCTTATTTAAGTTTACGGCTATTGTATGGAAAAATCCCGCTATGCCTCTTTTCAATTAATTTTGATGCCGAGTGGTTGCGTGCATTTATCAACAACCTCAAATTTCGCGCCTTATACGCAGTTTGCTTTGAAGACCGTGGGCGCCGCCACTATCCGTAAACTCCCGAATTGTGACCAACGTGGAAACGAGGAGACGTGTTTCAATCGACCATTGCCACCTGTCTAAAAGAGCTGTAAATGAATAAGCTTATATGTTTCCTCCTTCTCCTCAGTGCAAATGCTTGCAACAAGTAACATTAACAAGCTCTGGTTTGGACCAACAGACAGCATTCAACTACCTACAATACAAGAGCCATTTGCCCGAAGCGAACATTTCTGTGACTGACAGTGCGTGGACTAGGATATTCTGTCACCGACTGAAGTACCGTAAATATCTGCACAGACAGCTCTGCTCCAGCGCGCATGTCGTATACGTACAGCCGCTATAGAAATGCAAACAATACCGACATTGTGGCGCTAGTGTTAACCTGTTGCGACAAATGACTCCTTACATTACTTTATTTAAAAGAGGATATTAATATAATTTATCCACGCAGATGAACACAAAAAGCAAAAGAGCCCTGAAAGGGCAAGAGGGTAGAGCAGACGACGTTCTGTTTTCCTGTCCTAGAGCGGAAAACGTTTTTATGGTTGTTTTAATTGCTGTTTTTGAGAGAGGAGAAAACGTCTGAGCAAATGCACTTATAATGAAAGCGCCCAGTATTAATGATGGTGATGGCTAATGATGATGATAGCGAAGAAGTCTGGGATCCTTACACCAAGTAGAATATTGTGGCATTGGAGGCTATCCAGCGGAAAGCCGTACGCTTCATGTTTTCAAAGTACCGCACATCTGACTCTCCCTCCATTTTAATGAATGAGAACTCCATCCCACAATTGCAAATACGAAGAAAAATTCAGAGACTAAAGTATCTATTTTTGCTAAAAAACAACAAACTTGCCATGAGCCCTGAACCATACCTTACGCCCCTTACAACACGTCCAACAAGACATCATCATGCACAATCTGTAACTCCGTATCAAGCCAAAATCAATGCATTTAAGTATTCTTTATTCCCTCGTACTGTTGAAGAATGGAACAAGCTGCCTTCTGATGTAATAATGTCCATTGAATCTATTGATAAATTGCTGGCGTTTTAACCATAGTCGTGTTTCATATTGGTGTATATTTTCTTGTTAGTGTTGAACATGTCTTATCGTAATTTGCTTGTCACTTGCGTTTAGTATGTTACTTTTGATGAATTCATATTTTATTGCATTGCATTCTTTTCGCCCCTCCTGCTAGGGCCCAGTTAGAGCCTGCGGTATTTGGTAAATAAAATAATAAAAAGTAACTCAATATAGCGTCCTCAGTGGTAAAAAAAAAAAAAAAAAAAAAAAAAAAAAAAAAATTACGCAGCTTCATAGGGCCTCGCTGTCTATGCAAGTCTGTAGTTTTTTATGTTTTTTTTTTTGTGACCATACATGTGTTCACATTTGCATGCATTGTTGTTATCAGTAATATATGCTGGGAAGCTAGAAAATAGTGTTGCGTTGAATTTAACCAATTATGCTGGTGAAGAAGAAGCAGGAGGAATAAACATACAAACGAAAGACAAAATCACTGCAGGGGTTACAGTAATCACAGTTGGAATAATGAACTTGTATTTTTAGCAATATTATGTGGCATTTATATCACTAAATGTAAGGTCTAGTTAAAAATAATCACCGCAAGACTTATTCGACATTTAACATCTGTCTAAAAACGTGGCGGCATCTGCTGAACCAGCGGTGGCTGCTTCAAACCAAAAGGGCCATTCCACGTCAAGTGATCTAGAGTTTTCCAGACCATTACGAATTTTATGTAGACGTTTTTACTTATCAGTGCTCTTTTTTCGGTGATAGTTATATATTTGCTGTCACGCAACTTAGCCTATCAGCGTAGGTTGACTTAGTATTCCACTTTAGTGTCCTTTTAAAGAGGAACAGAGGCTCAAAGACGGTCATTGCATACTAGTTATCTAGTGTTTCTATCACCATCATGGATCTCGCTGAAAAAAAAAAAAAATTACATATTCCCTCTACTTAAGGGTTACAAAATACCACTTTATTCATTTTCTTCCTCGGGAAAATTCTCGCATCTTTATATTGCTTCTGTTTTTCAATATAGCCGACAGCTTTTGCAAATGAACTTAATTTGCAAAAGCACTTTAATGCGGTGAATGTTTTTAAACGGCGCTTATGGAGCGCTGAACGATTGTATAGAGACCATAGGAAAACATTTTATTTCAAATTCGATCATAGCGCTGAATATATAAAACACAGGAGGACACAAATAGATGAACAATTTGACCATTTGTTCAATAAGTCCCAACGAAGTGAGGTATATTTTTCATATATACTTATATACTTTATATATCTGGCAGCCAGCGGCAAACCAGTGTCCCGTGCTAAACTTTGCTTAGCATCTGGCAGGTGAGTGGAGCTAGGCCAGGTGTAATTTTAAACTTTTTGACTTTTGCCGCTGACTGCTCCATGAGTTCCTTCTGTACTACTCGCACAAAACCCATCCAACAAGATCGAAGATTTGTATCAGCAGCGCACACACAATCAGGAAAAAAGGGAGGAGATAGTGAGATTGTAGTGGGAAGATAGTTTCCTGATTGCGGGCTGCTGATAAAAATAGATCGCAACCAGCTAGCCCGGCAGATCGCGTTATTCAAGATCGAAGATTTGTAATTTGCTCTGCCTGATTGATTGATTGATTGAGATGGGGAAAATTGGGAAATTGGGGGTTCTGCCTGGGGAGGGCAGCTTTCACATGCGAAAAAACCGCTCGTCTATTACTGAGAGCACCTATACGAAGATGAATACAGTGAAAAGCGAAACGTGGGAGGGCTTTTCATGCTTGATTTAGGTAATAAAGCAGGTGCAGCTAGCAACTAGCCCAGGTGATGGTTCGTTCTCGCAGAAATTGGCTGCTGTGATTGTGAAATTGGATTCTCTGACGACAAGTGTTGCAACACTGACGATTAAAGTAGAGGAACTGCTGTCGGTCAAAGAACCGAGTGATAAGGGTTACATATCCCGCCGAGGTGGCGCAGTGGTTACGGCACTCAACTACTGCTCTCAGGACGCGGGATCGAATCCCGGCCTCGGCGGCCGCTTTTCGGTGGAGGCGAATAGCAAGGCGCCCTTGTGCTGCGCGATGTCAGTGCACGTTAAAGAACCCCAGGTGGTCGAAATTTCCGGAGTCCTCCCCTACGGCGTCTCTCATAGCCTGAGTCGCTTTGGGACGTTAAACCCTACAAACCAAGCGATAAGGGTTGCATCGGTACTCTGGGATATACAGACATCCACTGATTTGTTTTCATTGCGGTATGATACGGTTATTTAACTAGTCATTCTGAACTTGCTGGCATAAGGTCACAGGTTGAATTTCTCTCTTCGGCTGTTGATCTCCAGTCACAGGTCATGAGGAGGTACGGGGTTCGATCCCCAGTGCCGCCGGGTACCCACAGGTTTCCAATGGGTACAAGATTTCCCCCGGCCTGGTGCTCGGCTCTTCTGGGGTGAAATGCTTGGGAAAAGGGGCCATGAACCAAAAATGTTGGTTCAAAAAGATAAATTATCTCGAACAATATTGCAGAAGGTGCAACTTCGAGATTCCCGGTGTTCTGGTCAAACCTGATGAAAACTTGTTTTCTTTCCTATGTGAGCTGACAAGTTGAGCGCAGCAGACTTTAATTAAATTGACAGACATCTCAGCAGTGCATCGACTGCAAGCTAGGGGTGGCTATATTTCACCTATTCTTGTGCAATCCTATAGACATTTGCAGCTAAAGAGAAATGACTCGAAACTCGGAAGGGCCTTCCTTATTTGGAACAAAGCGAATTTCCTCGGCGTTTTCTTTTCTTTTTTCCCCAATAATAACCTCTCCAGG
Organism: Amblyomma maculatum; assembly: GCA_023969395.1. NCBI lineage: Eukaryota > Metazoa > Arthropoda > Arachnida > Ixodida > Ixodidae > Amblyomma > Amblyomma maculatum. Next base: position 7,320 of record JAJIZL010123412.1, on the reverse strand, counting down.
GTTAACCATGAGTTGTTTCGATTGGCAAGTCTCGGGGTAAGGAAAAAGATTCAGACTTGTCTGGACCAAAAACGGGAAGGTCCTCGCTAGGAAGTCCGTAGGTCCTCCTCTCATTCGCATCAACATGTTTTCAGAGTTTTAAAAACTAACATAACAAAGACTCGGTTGTTTCAGGTGCTCTGCATTTTCTGAAGTCCGAAAGTTATTTCAGGTTAATATATCCACAGCATACGGAAATACTGGGAGCATTTTTCTGCACTAGCTCTCCCTCTGCACACTGCGGCTGATGTATTTTCTCTCACGGAAGTGAAAGCTGCGTCGGATTCACTATCACTCCTTCTCAATCCCAGGTTAATAAATATTTTCTTACACTCATTGACAAGGAAGAGGTAGAGGTATCGCTGTATTTGTAGAAGGCGCTTAGAGCGTTTCTGAACTAACTATTCATTCTTGGTTGTACTTGGTTCTGATAACAATTTACCGCCCTCGGTGTTGTAACAGACGAACAGTTTCAACTGAACTTGACTTCGCTATATGTAATCGTTGTCCTGCGTAGAACAGGTGTGCATGTTAGGCGACATAAATATCGTTACTCTACACCCCACTGTGCCAATAGTTACAGATTATCTTGACACAATATCAAATTGAGATTAGAGTCTAAAATCCACAGCTCAATAACGCGTGAGGAATTATTATCAGGGCAACTGGCTGCGCCTTTAATGAATCACATAAACTTACGCATTCAAAATATCTCCGCATGGTCCACTGTGTTGAGATTAGGCTGACAGACCCTTATTTCGTTGGCTACTTACTAACAAAGAGGTCCAGTTATTTTCCCGTTGCCTGCTGCCAGCAAGTGATATCAGTAGCTGATTACAAGCGTATCGATGAGTGGATTGCTTGCTTTGCATGATTTGAATGATTTTGCACAAAACGTGTCCATTGTCGATTTATACGATCCTTTTGTTGACGCTTTTCGATCGCACAAAACTGAGTCTTCTCTGATGGGGAAACATTATAAAAGGAAGAAAAATTAAAAATAAGTTGGTGACACCCACACTACTTGAGACCATTTATCTCGCCATAAAATTTTCGCTGTCAGCCAAGTGCTGCAACTCAAGCCTTTTGGGGCTGTAATATTGGCCTGATTTATTGTGCATAAATTGGCATGAATAAAAGTGCTGAAAGAACCGGGTCAATTAGAGAACTATGGGAGAGGTCTTCGCCCTGCAGTGGGTCGAGTCAGGCCGATGATGATGATCTATATCGCATTAGATAAGAATGTGATACTGATATTTCATGACGAAAAAAATTCAACAGAGCAGCAAGAAAATAAAAATGTCAAACAGCCTAATTACCAAAAACGTCACTTTTGTGCAGCCTAAAAACTGACGCGGTTTTTCAAGTAAAAACACATAACAAATAACTTTAAAAACCTTGAGTACTGCGAAACATGCTTACCATTTTGAAAGAAAGTTTCGAAATGATATTATTGTTCAAACGCGGGAAATCGCAACTTCTCAATATCATCACGCACTGCTCGCCGCAAGCAGACGGCACCGTGAATGGGAATGCGGCCTTCACTGTGTTGCCTGTGTTGTGCCGTAGTAGTATGGCCCGTAGCTTACGCCACCCGTTTCGTGATCGAGAGTGAAGCTCATTATGCGTCTCTATAGACTATTTACAGGACACTATTTACAGCAAATCGGCACGGGGTCCGAGAACTACAATTTAGACACAACTGTAATCGCACACCGACGGCCTGGGGAGACTACGACGGGTATCCTCCTTGCGAGCGGCACAGCACTCGACGAGCGCTTGTGAAGGTCTCGGCCTCCAGAGACAGTGTGCTCGCTTATATAGCCTGGAGCGCCGTTGGCACTCAAATCGTCCAATCCGGAGGCAGCACGTGACGGCTGCCCGAGAGGTCCAATCAGCGAGCGCGCTGTGTGCCCGCTTCAAATCTGCCACGGCTCGAAGGCAACTCAAACATGTTTCAACGGTCTTTCTCTCCCTCTTCTTTTTCCTTATTCTCTATTTTTCCTTCTGTCCGCACGAGGCAGTGGAGGTGGCTCAGCTACGGAGCCAGTAGCAGGGCCGTGCATTTTCTTTTCCTTCTTCCTTTAGTCGCAACAACATGTTTCAATGCGAATCTCGCCGATGCTTCCTGGCAATGCAGTTCTGGCTTGCGAAGCAGCACAGATTCTTGCGAAGGGGGTGTTAGCAGGAAAAGCTTCACGTTCGGTTGAGCAATGCGCCGCTGGTTTGCGCCGGCACAACAGTGGCGCGTACTGGGTGGGATCATGGCTGCAACATAATTTTAAAAAACGATTTCCCGAGTACAGAAAGTACCGTCATAAAGCTTCTAATATTTCTAAACAAGTTTTCAAGCTTTGTAAAAACATTTATTGGTAATGAGCGCTGTTTCATGCTTGCCGCATGCGGTTGCTAAATGTAAATGCGACGCAGATCAACTCATTCGCCGGTTTTTGTCTGAGGTCTCAACGGTGCAGGCATACTTGCGGTGTGCAAAGCGTGTGATAGCGTTTCAAAATGTCAAAAGATTATTTGTCTCGTTTAGGAAACGATACCCTTTCGAAACTCTTTCTGCATGTTACGCAGGTCCCAAGGCTTGTATAGACGTTTATGTCTTTTTTACGGAAACACCAAGAGAGTGATACGAGAATGATGGTGGCAAATGCTTTTTTTTTTTTTTTTTACACAACGGACATTTGAATAAAGAGAGCCAAACAAAAGGTTGATATCACTTTTTAACTGCTCAAAAGCGCCGTTTTCGCTAAAGTTACGGTGTATAGAGCTTGTTTCCCATTTGTCGCGTTGTTTTTTCTTTTTCTTCCCTTTTTTGACGAAACATTGTGGGGGAACACTGATTCTAGAGTACGGAATTAGAGCTTTAACAGCTCTCGTCTGCCGACTCTCGTTGCGGATCCTAGTTTACGTACTTCGCTACTCGCCTAATTGCTAAGCCCTTAATCATTTTCTGTCTTACACATACTTTTTGGTATGCAGTCATATGTGAAAGGCCATCCGACTAGTAACTGAGCTGCACGCGCTTGCCTGCGTGGCTGGCTTGTCTGATTCGGAATGCAAGAGTCCTGAAAGCTCCACCACCACCATCCACCACCATCCATCAACATCATCCACCACCATCGTCCACCGTCATCTACCAAGATCTCACCCTCCAATCTGAAAGCAATACCTCGAATTGGTAGTTCCTGCCAAATCGGCTATGTCACGTGGTCACGTGATGTTAGGCAACCACCGACTACCACCTTCTAAGAATGAAAGCCACTCTGTTCGCTCTTTCAGAGCAGCATTTTGCGCGGACGCATTCTGTCTAGAAACATGGCTGCTTCTGCCGTATATATGTGGCCTCTAAAATCAAAAAAGATACTTCACGACAAAATCAAATTTCCAGTTGCCATGCATTTTATATTTTTTTTTGGCATTAACTACACTATAGGCATATTCAGTTAAGGATATGAAATGAGGTGCAATGACCATAAAATATTTATATGTGATGAGTATAAATGCGTCGAAATCAAATGAACCTCAGTTTTGTAGCATACGTTTAGTTTTCTAGGGGGAAAAAAGTATAGCACAACAGGTGGAAACGTCTTTTTTGCTTTTTCCTCAAGTCGGGAGTTTGGAGCCTTGCTACGTTCACACTAAAATTTTGTTTTACTTTATTATTGCTGACGTGCATTTTTTTTTTTTATTGTACAACATATTAGGCACTGCATATGAAAGAATAGATTTGGACAGTGCCAGACCTGAACGAAAGTTTTTGTGCGTATACCTTTAGTTTCAGAAACTCACCGGCACATCCATTTTTAGTTATTTCAGCCTGCGGTATACCTTACCAAACCTAAAATAATGAATGAATGAACTAGAAAACAGCGTAAAATAGCGCCTTCTTTTTTAAGCACGTGATTGCAAGTTAAATTTGATCAATTTTAGGTGACGTATAAACTGCAAGTGCGCTGATGCTGATTTTCAGAATGACGCCCTCTTCTGTTTTCGTACAACATACAGTGGAGACCGGCCTTCCACGAGCCATTCATTTATTGAAGAAAGAGAAAAATGTACTCCAATTACCTCAATGATGCGCGTATCATGCAAAGCAGGGGAGCTTTTGTCACATAAAAACACGCCATTCACTTAGGGATCGTCGAAGTGTACGGACACACAGTGGTCGGCAGAATACGAAATAATATGCAAATTAATTGCACGCACAGCCAAACCCCTTTTCTCTTAGGAACTGCCAGTAATAGTTTCAAGCTTCAACCCAGTCGGCCCTTGCTTTCACCTCGGCACAGCAAAGAGGCCTAAGTTTCCGTCGTTCCGTCGGCGCATTTTCAGAAGGCTCTCGCTGGAAACCATGATACACGCCACTTACGAATACGCACGGAGCCCTTTTCCGTTCAGAAAGGCCAGCACCTTATCTGAAAACTTCTATCGCCAGGCAGAAAATGTTTATTACACGGGGCTTACGTGTGAAAAATAACACTCAAAAGCGCACTTCCTGCACTGGCGTCGCCGAGGAGTGGTTTGAAATTAACTCAATTTGAAGCCATTTTTCCGATGACCAAAAAATGCTTCTCTCGCTTTGCTCACTTCCTGCTCTTGCAAACAGCGACCTAACATTATCGGAACGAATCATTAAGTAAATAGAAGCGTGTTCCACATAACTGTTTTGATTAAAACAGTTGGCAGTTCAAGACTAGCTAGATTATCGTATTCTACACTCTTAATCTGGTTCCACATACCAAGTAGAATTTTAAAACATGTTCCACGTATAAGTGGAACATTTTTAAAAGTTCTACTTGGTATGTGGAACCAGATTAAGAGTGTACATTAGTTCCGCTCAAAAGACGAGAGAGGAGGGGAGAGAAAGGGGCTGCAAAAGTACGTGTTCCGCATAACAATTGCGATGACCTTCGTCGTTGATATAAGTGGAACAGAAGTTTGCACTGACACTAACTTGGAATATGAAAAGTCTATGTGGAAGAGATCAAGAGTGCAGCACGGGGCGGTAAAGGTTATGTGAATGGATGAAATTAGGGACTTAAATTTGTGGGGATTAGGCTGCCGCAGCAGACGCATATTATAGTGGGCGTAGTCAGGCTTACGACA
>JAJIZL010123411.1:0-10036 GCA_023969395.1 Amblyomma maculatum | reverse complement strand
CCTCCCCCCTTTTTGCTGAAGGGTAAAGCCTCTTGGCACTTTTTTTTGTGTTTCAATCTCTTCATTCCTGACAGTGTCCCTCCTTTCTTCTCTTTCTTCTTATCAACGCCCATCTCGGTTTCACGTGTTTCTTTCCTGGCTGCCTCGGTTGGTGAACTTGGACGCGGCTCCATTCGCGCGACATTTCAGAGTGCGCTCTGTACACAACACCACATGGCGTAAAAAAATGCTACAGGGCGGGAGTCATGCTGCGATAATAATCGGGCACCGAACAGAGTTTGTTTACTTCCTGTCGGCGCGCGCTTTCTCCGTTGCAGTCAGCTGACGCCGAACCGCGGCTGACAAACTACACCACAGCGCACAACTACGCAGTCCCCTTCTCCTCATCCCCTTCCTTTTTTTTTTTATTTACAATCGATCGTTATCTTTCACGAAGGGGCATCGTATAGTCAAACGCAAGAGGAGCCTAAACACGAAGGTTTCAAGGTTCGGGCGGTTCGGGCAAGGTGCATGAGAGAGTTTCCCTCCGCAACGCCCGGAAGACCGCTCTCTGCGATCTCGATTCTGAATTTCTAGTCTTTCGCTAACATCTCATGCCCTTGCTGAGGTACGGATATTATGGACCCCGAGCTCGAAAAGCGACTTCGGCGAATGAGTACCGAGAAGGGACTCGACCCCCATAAGTACACGCCGTTGAAGAATCCGCTGCTGAACCCCGACGATGATAGTATACGGCTTATATGGGTGCATTGGTGCGTGGGGTCGACTAGCGTAACATTAAAAAATAAAATCTCATCATAAGCTAGCCACTGGTTTATTTTGAGCAGTGTAGTTCACAGTGATTATGACAAATCTTGCTATATGCATGCCACAACGCCGAGCAAGATCGCCTGAGATAAAAAAAAATCCACACTACTGTGATAACGCGTCTAAAGCTAATATTATCACAATCTTTTCATCTTACATTTACCGGCAGGGCTGGAAGAAACAGCGTTGGTACCGCTCCTTCACGCAGACTCAGTCTTTTTGGGATCCCCTAATCGCGAACCACATATCCTGGTAAAGCAAACGTAGATAAACGCTTTGTTCACCGATGCTGGCTATCCGATGAGCTGTAGCCACTGTTTCCGGAGGTTGGCGTTTTGAAGCACTTGATGCAGAATGTTTTTCCTGCCGTCACTAGCAGTACCTTCGCAGCCAGGGACTGCACACTGTAACAACCTCCCGCTCATGTCCCGTCAACAATTCAGCGCTTCGATAACTGCCTTCGCGAATTCAAGAGAGCGACCAGTCTAGCCCAAAACTGTCCTGCACCCGTCGCGCACACGACGTAACACAAAATCAAAGGTGAGGTCAACGTCAGGGATGTATAGCGTGGCAACAAAACTTGCGAGTTCGTGCCGAAGGGCGATCGGGCGATGACGATGAAGCAGACGACAAGAAGCCCCCGGCGGCGCGTCGGTATAGCGTCGGCAAGCAAGCGCGACAAAACGGAAGTTGCGGCGTGCGGCGCTAAGAAAAAAAAGTAAAAGCGCAGTTGCGTCAGTTGTGACGTGTCAGTGGGCGAGGCCTTGGAGGAGGGCCAGCCTTTGCGCGCGCTAAAAAGTTGAAAAGAGGAGGAAAGCCGCGAAGGCGCAGATATTCAAATTTTGATTGCAAATTTCTCTTCTTCCAAATGCCGCATTTAAAAAATTTTTGCGGGAAGGTTATCTTACATCGACATTCTTTCACATACTAGGCATAGGGAAACTGTATTGCTATGGCTGTTTTGGGCCAGGGAAAAGCGATCTGTGAAATAATTAGAGAGCAACAGAGTAGAGCACAATTCGCGATTCCAGCATTCCATGTGGCACCTGGCTGCAAAACCACGCTAACGTTCTTTCCAAAGTTCTTTCCTTCCTCCGTGATCACGTGAGAAGCGCGACGTAGATCCTACGTCACGGCTACGTATTGCCATCCTGGTCCTCGTTGCCCTCTCAGCAGGCTTAATTTTTTTCCCCGCCTTTCAGACCTTCGGGTGCTTCAAATGGGGCAGCTGGCGCCGGTGTACAGGACGAAGCGTACGCGACGGCTGCGCATTCATTGCTCATATGTATTTTCTGCCTATTTTTTTTTTGTGTGCGCGGTTATCGAGGAAGAGATTTCGGAGGGGCTTTGCGCGCGCTGAAATGCTCACTCCTCGATATTGTTGTTATGAAATCCCTATTTCACTAATTTGTGTGCGCAGAATAAGCGAGTCCAGCTCATATTTTCGCCTGCGGCTCAGCACGCACACGTTCAACAGCTCAAACTGGTTCATATACGTAAGTCAAAACATCGGAAAGATGGAGACGAGATTTCGATTCCTCGATATGGGAAAAGGAACAGGATGAAACTCAGAAACACACAGACAAGGCGCTACTGCACCTGAAATTTATTGCGCAAGCTCGCTTTTATATAGCAAGGTCTGAGCTGAAAGGAGCGTAAAAAAAAATCAGAAAAAAAAAAACAAAACACTTGGCATGACCATGCCAACAAGCTTTTGACGTATGTATGCTCGGTTAAGAACAGCAGTTATTTTTCTGTCAGCGAAACGGAAGGTGTGCTGACACAATCTTCACCGGTTTTTTTCAATTAGACATGCTTCAATGATCTCTCTTGTCTCTTTATCCTTGTGCGTACTGATGACGCATGCGTCAGAAAACATGGGAGTACATTCTCTGCACCTTCTGCAATGCGCAGCAAGGTGTCCTTTTATGGCAACCTTCCCTACACCGTTATGATGTTCAAACGGTTCTTCCCGTTTGTCCGATATATTTCTTGCCTCAAGACAGCGGAATGCTGTAAACCACTTCCACCTCACACGGTACAAAATGGTCATGGTGTTTTATGCAGCAACCCTTCGTTGCCACATTTCCGGAATTTACTTTAGCGCACATTCTACCAAGCTTTATAGGTGCTGAGAACACAACTTTGACGCCAATCCTAGTTGCAATCTTTTTCAAGCTATTTATTTATTTATTTATTCATACACACTGGAGCGCATATGTGCACTACGGCAGGAGTGGGCTACAAATGCATAAGTATATACATCGAGTATCATATAACACGTAATCAAAGTACAATACAATATGCAGAGAAAAAAAATATACAAGAACGTTCACAAGTACGCGCCGGGCATAAATGACCACGGTTACGTATCCTGGATGGAAAAGCTATGGGGAGAATATATGAGCGAATAGACCCAGGTAATTAATTCTAGTGTTCAATAGAGCGAGGAGAGAAACTGAATTAGAACATGTTAGTACGTGCGTGGTAGGGTACTAAGTTGAGGTCCTGATGACGATCCTTGTAGATGATGTTAGCGCGAAGGTAATGTAATTATCATGAGAAATCCTAACTGAATAGCTGACTATGGAATACAGGAATTTTAAGGATTTGACACGGCGACGTGCGGAGAGCGCGGTTAGGTTGAAGGAAGAGAGCATAGAAGAGGGAGAAAAGTCGCGATCTTAACGATGACATATAAGTCGCATAGCTGTTTTTTGGATTGTTTCAAGCTTGTTAATTTGTAACTGTTAATAAGGGTTCCAAACAACAGACGCATACTCGAGAACTGGACGGATTAAGGATTTGCACATTAGTAATTTTGTGTCTTTTTGGGAGAATGTGTTAGCGTTCGCCTAGTTAACCTTTTAGTGCTTTACTACATATGCAATCGATGTGGTTAGACCATGGCATGTTATGTGTAAAAATAACACCAATTTACTTATACACAGGAACTTTATCTATATGTTATGGCCATTGGAAGAGTAACTGAAAACGGAGGGGGAAGACTTATTACAGAAAGACAAGTTTTCGTAAAGATAATTATCATTCGCCATGTTCTGCACCAGTTGCTAAAACCATTAAAAAACTCTTGGAGACGATAATGATAATTAGGGCCGTTAATCACTTCATATAATTTACATAAAGACGAATATTAAAAGAAATATTTAATAAGAGATCATTAATGTATATTAAAAAAAGTAGTGGCCCAAGGACGGAACCTTGGGGCACACCCGATGTCTAATCAGTGGAGTTAGTTTTTGCTGTAAGATGCGTACTGTGAGCGAAAGGACAAAAAGCTTAAAATCCATTTAATTGAATGAGGATTACTTAGTACGGCATTAAGTTTAGCTATAAGTTCCCAGTGTAATACGGTGTCAAACGCTTTAGAGAAATCAATAAAAATGGCATCGATCTGGTTGCAAACATAAAGGTTAAGTGAGATGTCATGCGCGAACTCTGCCTATTGTATAATTGTGCTAAAACTGTGCCTAAAGGCATGTTGTATATTTGATAGTAAATTATTTGATTCCAGAAAGAACATGATTGTAACGGATCGTCAGTTCGGGCGCGGCCTAGCGCCCAAGCAAAGGGGCATTGACGGGTTAATCCCCCCTCGATTCCCGGAATGGAACGTGTATGTCCCTCCGTGTCACCGTTCGGAGAAGGGTGCCACGAAGCGACGGCAACGGCCCTTAATCACTCCCGTGGCGGTAGCGGGTATCGGTCAGCGAAGACGACAGAAGCCGACGCGGCTGAGGAGTAAGCCGGCGCCTGGCGCTCAGACGGCGGGGTATTGCTTAGTTAATCCCCTCCGAGTACCTGAATGGGAAGCGGGAGTCGCTCCGTGTCTCGGCCGAAAGAATGCCCGCAAAGCGTCGGCAGCGTCTCTTAATCACTCCTGTGTGGAACCGAAGGAGACAGGCGTCGTCGGCGGATGGTCAGACACGTTAGGAGCGTAGATGCGTGGGAACGAACATCTTCGCGAGTTTTCACAAAGTCAGCTTCCCCTAAACTAAAAAAAAAGAAAAAGAAAAGAAGCTCCGTGAGTCGCCTGCCTGTACTGTTTCAGTGCGGGAGCAGTGCTGAGGACAGCGGTGACCGGGCACGGGGCGAGGGTGAATATTCTTGGCCCAATCAAGCTGCTTATGGCCAGTGATTAGATAGCTCGGGCCAAGGGGTGTGAACCCGAGGTGTAAACGGAAGTTGCCGAAGGTTCTTTGGGTGTTATTGGTTGAGTCCTGTCTTAGGTCGGTGCCCTGCATCATCGGCTCTGCCAAGGTTGGGAGTTTGAGTTTGAGTTTATTTTGATTTAGACAAAACTGTCTGGGTGAAGAGGGCTAAAGGTGACACGCGTGGTCACCTGACTAGGCACTAGACACCCTACATTCATGCAGACAGAGTTTGGAACACATCAAGAACACAGCAAGTTTGGAGCATAGCAAGAACACAGCAAACGATTTCATGTTGCAATATGTACATAGGAAAAAAAAACACCTTTGTTACAAAACAAACAATACCCACAGATAGGTTTGCTTGACAAAAAAAACACCTTTGTTTCAAAAAAATAATACAAACAGATACGTTAATTTGACAGAGCGAAAAGAAAGACATTCCAGAAGAACTTGATCTTCCAAACAGTGTATAATATGCGAACATTGCATTGCTTACACACACCAGCTGGTTTAAACTTATTCACGTGTCATTCACTGAAGAAAATGACTAAAGAAGAAAACCTTTGCCTGTTTCCGGAAGGCAGGCAGAGAGGAACAGGTTTTCATGATATCAGGTCAGGATAGAGGTTCAGGAGGTTAGGAATTTGCCAACTGAATAATTGTCTACCATAATTCGTCCGGCAGTTGTTCTTGATAAAAATGGTTTTCCTAAATTCGTAATGTGGCTCATGTTTTGTATATTTGAATATGAATAGTGCTGGATTGCTTTTAAAATCTGAAAAGGCAACCTTTGACAATCGCAGCTTAAATAATGATTCAATGTCCAGAATTCGATTTGGCCTAAAATGTAATGATGTCGAGTCACGTCGTGATAGATTTTCAATAAAGCCGACACCTTTCTTCTGTAATAAATAGAGGCTTTCCATATTTGTCCTCGAAGTGCTGCCCCATACAAGCAGGCAGTAATGTAGCCGCGAGTGAACAGTGCTGAAATAGAGCTAATGCCGGAGATAACGAGGCAACAGTAAACGGAACCGATTGAGCATACCAATGCATTGTGCAACACTGCGTTTAATGAAGCGAACATGACAAGACCAACTCAGGTTTCCCTGAAACTGAACGCCTCAAAATTTGATTTCTGAAACCCGTTCTAGTGGTCGCGACTGAAATATCACTTCATTACTAATATGAACAGCCTTGTTAACTGGACTAAACACAATGTACTTTGTTTTGTCAACATTTAATGCTAGCTCATTTGCAATAAGCCAATCAGATAAATTCTCAAGCCATAAACTAACATGTGGAATTAAGGAGTCTAAGTTTTCTGTTGAAAAAAATACACTTGTATCGCCGGCGTAAAGGATGATAGGAGGAGTTTCTGGTAGAGATACAATGTCGTTAATGTACAGAAGAAACAAGGTAGGTCCTAAAATTGACCCTTGGGGAACCCCAAATTTAATCAACTCAGACTCGGAGGTGAAACCATTGACAACAACATACTGAGAGCGGCATGAAAGGTAATTCTGCAATAGTTTAAGTGGAACCCCTCGTATTCCATAAAATGGCAATTTGTTAAGAAGTATATCATGTTTAATTGAATCGAATGCTTTACTAAAATCTAGAAAAACACCTAAAGTGTACAGATGATTTTCTATGTTTTTGATAAGCTTTTCCTTGATACTAAGCAAAGCAGATTCAGTCGATTTATTTTTTTGAAATCCGTATTGGCTAGAAGAGATTAACTCATGTTTATTTAGGTAGTTAGTGATTCTAATATTAATCACTTTCTCTACTAATTTAGAAAACAACGGGAGAACTGATATATGTCGGTAATTACTGATGATATTTGCAGCACCGCCTTTAAACAAAACAGCCACTCTTGCTATCTTCATTTTGTCGGGGAAAACACCTGTTGTCAAGATTAGATTTGTCAGATGACAGAGTAGATTAACTATTAAGTCAGCAATTGCTTTAATTGGTGCTACTTTAATGCCATCAAAACCACAGGAAAAGCTGTCTTTGAGGCCAAGTATTATGTCATTAACCTCTGAAGGAGTTGTGGGATATAGGAAAAGGCTATGTTGTACATTAGATTCTACGTATTGTCCAGTATTTCTGGACGTTGTTGCACGAAAGGCTCCAAGTGCCAAAAAGCGCCTGTTAAACTCATTAGCAAGATCATTACCACTAAGATCAGTTCCTCCAGTTGTCATTTGAGTTGGTACGTTCTTCTCCGGTTTCTGTAGAAGATCTTTTACTGTACGCCAGGTTTTTTGAGGGTCAAAATAAACATCCGAGAACTTCTGAGCGTAATAGTTAATTCTAGACTTTTTTATATCAGCACCTAACTTATTTCTAATTTTTCTATACTCTTTCAGGACTGACAAATCTTTCGATTTTATAAACTGGCTGAAAAGTCTATTTCGTGCATTGATTCGTCTAAGCAGGTCTCGCGTAATCCAAGGCTTCCTTCCTTTTCTGCATTTGGCTGTTGCTACAACTGGGAAAGCACATTCATACAACTTTATTATTTTATCCAAGAATCTGTCGTACAAAATATTAGGATCCTCCTAGCATAGTAATTCGCTCCAGTCTATAGAGGAAACGAGTTGACGAAAATGGTCAATTTTGATCTTGCTTATAATCCGGAAATTCTGTGGTCGATCGGTACGTTCGACGATCTGTTTATATGACCTTTGAATGAAGCAGAAAGTTTATAGGTGATCACTGACGTCACTCAGGAGTACTCCTGCTATTGTACCGTGAATATCGCTGTTTGTTATACAAAGATCAATAAGTGTTTCGCTGGAGTGTGTGATGCGGGTAGGTTTTGTGACTATGTTATAAAACCCATTGGCCGATACTATATCAACGAATTCATTCACAGAACGTGACTGTTCTAGCATGTTAATATTGAAATCACCCATTATTACCACAGGTTTACTTTGCAAGGCAAAATCATCTAATACAGCGTCGAAAAAATGAAATAACTCTTGAAGGGACGAAGAAGGTGGCCGATAAATTACGCCAAAGATGAATGCACCTGTCTGAATAAAAAGTGACTCGTATGCGGGGCTCAAAACTGTGCATTGCGGGAGCAGCTCATAAGGAATACTGTTTTTCATGTACAAAGCTACACCACTCCCTTTTTTTGTTTTTCCTGAACAGTGCTTCACATTTGTAACCCGGAAAGCAGACAACATCGTTCAAATCAGTGTACCACGTTTCAGTGAAAGAAAGCACGTCAAAATCATGATATAATGTCGAAAAAAAGTACCTACTTCTTCTTCTTTGTTCTTTAAGCTACATGCATTCAGATGATAAAAAGAAAAGCATCCATATTTAGTTTTTGCAATCTTGATACATCTAAAGGAGTTGGCATCGTGATAACGGCTGCTCTCCATTGCGACTGTCATTCACAGTAGAAATTCACTACCGATGCAGCAAATCATGTCATCTTATCAAAGTCACTTTCATCACGGATGTGGATTGCACTGACGCCTTCGGTTTTCCGCACAAAAATGTGACCATTTTTTTGCCATACAAAGCGATAGTTTTTTTCTTTGCCTTTTCCATTCGCTAACCAAAGAAGGCGCTTATTGAAAGGGGTGAGGTTGTCCAAAAATTTCAGGTCAAGTGCTTCATCCTCAAGGCGTGAGCGGTTCAGCATCCACTCTTCTTTTAGTCGGACAGATGCAAACCGAGCAAGAACGTTCGACTTTTTCCCCTTTCGTGCTGGTAGCCTATGAAGTGCGTCCAGGTTACTGTTTTCAAGCAGGGGTAGCTGAAGTTTGCAAGCCAGGTCATTCATTTTTCTTAGCAGGTTTTCATTTGCTTCCTCTGCGAGTCCATGTACCTCCATGTTTTGCCTGCGACTGTACTGTTCAAGTTCATTTAGCTTTAGTTTGACTTCGTTCGTGCTCGGTGACGTTCCTGACTCTATGCTCTCGACTCTACTTTCTAAGGCTGCAATGTCAGAGTCCTGCTTGTCTAACTTGTTCAAAATCGTGTCGTATTTGTCAGAAAGCAATTCTATCGAGGTTTCAATTTCACAGACCGTTTTCAATAGTTGTGTCAAATTGTCAACTTTGGACACGAGGGGGAGGATAAGGGTAACCTTTTCATCTAACTCTTTTAACCTTTTCAAAATATTTGAGTCTTCAGTTGGCGTGAGGACGGTGCTACATCTTTTCTGTCCAAGTTCACAGGTTGGACAGATCCAACTAGACGTCAGTGAAGCACCCTTGGTACGGAAGTTAGTGGTCTTCACCCCAGAGCATTTGCCTAGATGGTACGAGTATTTGCAACCAGTGCACGTAATATACATGCCACCTTCAGGCAACGGGCCATGACATGACAAACACTCTTTTGCATCTTCATCCGGCATCGTCAAGAAATCTAAAAAAAACCCTTCAAAGTGGCAGCAGTGGACAAGATAAAATTTGTTTTTTTTTTAAGAAAGGCTAGAAGCACCACCAACCTGTGAACAAGTGCAGAAAAACTTAAAAGACGCGTTCTGGCTGCTGTCCACTGCTGCCGCGTGAATGACAGCAGGCCTGTAGTGTCGGTCCTTTTTGTAGCCAACTTGTGGTCACGTGGCTCCGTGGCTATCGATGCGAAGAACGACACGATGGTCTTTCGACTGTCAGCCGGACGTACTGGCGCAGATCAGACGATAGCGCAGTAGGGTTCCACGATATCCCAGCGGCTTCCTGGGAACAAGTGCAGAAAAACTTAAAAGACGCGTTCCGGCTGCTGTCCATTGCTGCCGCGTGAATGACAGTCTCTCCCAGGAAGTAAGGACAACCAGTTCCAGTTATTTGCTATGGCTGCGGTAAGCAATTTACTATGATATATTTAAGAATGACATGTTCAAGCATTTTGTATGATTGTGATGTCAATACATTCGGCCTATACATATTTGGACAAGCTCTGCTTATTGCCAGAGTTATAAAGAGGGAGCACCTTTGCTAATGCCCAAGGATATGGAACAGTAGCAGAAGATAAGGACCTAATTACTGAATACAATAGTCAGATATTTCGATGACTACAAG
>JAJIZL010123407.1:378191-399652 GCA_023969395.1 Amblyomma maculatum | reverse complement strand
GCCAGTGGCATGCATGGTGTGAACAATTTTCTGATAAATAATCGAATACCTAACTATGGCGAAGGTTTCGTGCAATGGAACACGGTCGTCGTTCTACTGACGCAGCAGCAACAGCATGCTTTGCGGCTAATCTGTCGCCGGGCGATTTCGCCAAAGAAGCTGCTCGAAAATTTTTCCCAAAATACAATATACTGTCTCCTTCAGCTGTAAACTTTAATTTGGCAGGTATCCCTGCAGACGCATGGAAACTACGATCTGCTGCCGACGCAGATGGAATTGCGAGCCCCTTTTCGATGTGCGAGCTGCTGGCTGCAATTGACGATGCGAAACGGAAAACAGCGCCCGGCCTGGACAAAATTCAGTATGAGGTTTACAAGAACTTCACTACTGCTGCACTTCCTCAACTACTAGACACCATAAACAAAGTGTGGCTTGATGGTGTCGTACCCGAGAGCTGGAAAACCGCTGTCGTGATCCCTATTCCAAAACCTGGGAAGCCTCCAACGGACCTCGCCAACTTACGACCAATCTCCTTAACATCAACGCTTTGCAAGCTCGCAGAGAAAATGCTAGCCACACGACTTTCTTGGTGGCTTGAACTGCACGGTTTTTATCACCCTCCTCAAATTGGATTTCGTCCATTTACAGAGGACGGGTTGGCTGTCTTGGCATCAGAAGTTCTATCATCTACCCGCAGCCGCAATGTACGTACCATATTAGCAATGGATGTTGAAAAGGCATATGACAACATCAGTCATGCTGCAATCCTGAAGGCCATTGACATGCTTCATCTCTTCCGAGAGTACGCACTTTCGTCGCATCATTTTTGGACGGAAGAAAATTTGCAATACGCCTCAACGGTGACACTGTTGGTTCATTCGTTTCACTACGTGGCGTGCCACAGGGATCAGTATTGTCTCCGATGTTGTTCAATATTACTTTCATTCCATTGGCGTGGCGCTTACATGATATCCCTGAAATCAAGTTTTTGCAGTACGCAGGTGATATCACGGTATGGAGCACTCACCATGATCTTCTCACTCAAGAGGCCGCCCTTCAGTCAGCATTAGACGTAACCTCTGATTACGCATCCTCCATTGGCCTTCAACTTTCTGTGTGTAAAACTTCATACACGTCAGTCGCCAACTGCTGGGGACGCCGTAAACTTGCCTCAAATTCAATTCGTCTCTCTCTATCAGGCACCCCAATACAAGAAAGTTCGAGCCTGAAAATTCTGGGCTTAACAATTCACCAATCAGGATCAGCGACTGCTTGGCTCTCTCAGGCAAAAAAGCAAGCACTTCAAACTATAAGTTTACTAAGAAGAATTGCACCTAAAACGGGTGGCGCCGGCTCGTATGTTTCACGCCAGTTAGTGAGGGCGGTTGTGCAGCCCGTATTGTTTATTAGGCCCAGTTTGAGCATCTTACAAGAGCACAATGGGATCGCCTTGAAGCCGTAAATCGAGAAGCTATGAGGACCATAACATGCCTTCCACGAATCACACCGGTCGTAGCGTTACAGGAGAATGCGCAGCTCAACACCATCGATGAACTGGTGCAGCAGCGCCGTGATGCTCGCAGACTCAAGGCCACTTTGTCACATTCCACGCAAGCACTGAGGGCGTATTCAACGTCACACATTATTCTTCAGCCGCCTGCGCCAGTTCTCCCTCCCTGGAAATTTATACAGTTAGGAGACAACAAGCCAACTGACATCCGCAGACCGACGTCTGCCAACTCTGCATCGTTGCTACGCCAGAGATTTGAAGAGCAAGATACTAACCTGCCTCAAGATGCCATAGTAGTGTACGTAGATGGAAGCCTGCAAGGCTGTGAAGCCAAAACGGCAATCTACTGTCCACGGAGGCCTAGCCTGAATCAGACAACTACGTTTCAGCTTTCGGAACCACTTACATCTTTCTGCGCTGAGCTTGTGGCAGTTCAGGAGGCACTCTGCTCCGTGACTTCTATAACCATGCTCCCTATAGCCCACATTGTCTTCCGCACTGACGCACTTCAAGCAGTACGTCTGCTCCGACGTGTCAGCCGCTGCCCTAAACTTTGCCAGGACATCCACCAGCTTGCGGCGCGCATCCCACAATCAATACGCATTGAGTGGGTCCCACGGGATCTGCTGCCTTCCCAAAGTCAAGCTGATTTTGCAACCCACCTCGTGAACCAAGACGCATCTATCCCACGGTTTCTCGAAGTCGACGACGCTACCCTCCTTTTGTCAAGAAAGGAGCACTTCCGGCGCCGCAAACGTGCACTTATCCCTCCGTGTGCGATATCCCTTCCCCGCGGTCTCACCCGTGCAGAGGAGGTTGCGCTTAGAAGGATCCGGGTCGGTGTTGCCCTTACACCAGCTGTAACTAGGACGTGGTCATACTTCTAACACTTATATCCTCGCCCAGGATGCCCGATCTGTAACAACGAAGATGTCGAGGCCGACATCCACCACTTGCTGTGGGACTCCCCAGCACCCAAGCCAACACGAATCCGGCACCTGAGTATAGCTGGCCTTTCAGCAACCAATCCTGCCTCATACGTCACTTGGACGCAGGGGCAGCTGCCGTGCGGCGTTCAGACTTTGCAAGGCGATTGCCTGGGCTACGGAGCTTCTGTGGAATACCAGTTTTGCAACGGTAGACCCAATTTTTGGATTTTATCGCCACCCTTGAGTCGCCTCGTGGGAGCCGAGCGCTAAGCCTAGCGCTAGGCCTAACGTCGCAACGTGGTCGAGGCTACCCGACGCGCGTTAGACGCCGAGACCGGCCAAGATGGTCACAGAAGAAAGGGAACAAGAACTGGAATGCGTCGATATGATGGCGCCAGAAGATGAGGCTGATAAGCCGGCCTTTCAAACCGGCTGGTTTCGACGTGAAGGCAAAAGATACGTGTAGGAGGAAGATGGAACGCAAGGGCTAACCAGTCAAGGCAAGTTCAAGCCCAAACTGGGAAAACGGCTGGCGAAGAGAGCGGTGGAGAGGAAAATGATTAATCTACCAAGCGGCGCTATAAAGCTGCTCCTCAGACCGAGAGGCGGCATTACGGCGAATTGGGGAAACATAGAAGAAGCAGAAGTTGCTGGCGCGCTAGCGCAAGAATCTGGAGTCGACCTCAAGGTACTCATGAGAGAGGACGTGGTCTCAATTAATATAACACAACAAGCCATCCTCGTAGCGTCAGCAAACGAGGAAAGGGCAGTGAAGTACCAAGGAGTCAAGAAACTGGTGATCAGAGGGAAGACCGTGGAGGTGAACAACCATGCACCGATGCCGGAAGACGCGGGAAAAGGAGTCATCCACGAAATTCCCGTGACCATGAGCATGGAACTGATCAGAGAGACGCTGGATTGCGACGCTAACCCACCGATATTAGGCGCACGGACACTCGGGGACTCCGGCTCTCTGCCGATTCTATTCGAGGGGAGCGAGGTGCCTGACATGGTAAAGTGCTTGGGATCATTTAAAAGATGCTGGAAATACAAGAAGAAGCTGGAGGTGTGTATGACGTGTGGCCGACTCGGACACCGAGCCGACGTATGCCCGGACCCGACGGCAATAAAGTGTCGCGGCTGCGGGAAAGAAGACCCGGAGCAAGGACACACGTGCGCCCCCGTATGCCAACTATGTGGGGGAGACCACATGCTGGGCGACAGCAAGTGCAGAAAAATATACAGGAAGCCATTCGTGCCGACGAACAGACTGGAAGATGAAAAAGGCGAGGCTACGCTACCCAAAGTGGGCCCAAAGGAGGGCCTGCATCTGGAAGGAGACCCAACTCCGGGAAACCCAACCCCCGGCCGAGTGTGGTACTTGCGGACGACAAGGAGTTCCCGTGCCTACCCTCCAGGGAGGACTTGCGACTACCCAAGACGGGGCACCAAACGGCCGCGGTAAGCTACGCGAGCAAGGCCTCCCAGGCTAGCCCAGAAACTATAGCGCTAAAAAAAGAACACGCAGAGCTAAAAACAAAAAATAGGAAAGCAGGAAGCCGATATAAAAAGGCAAGGATCAGAAATTGCAGAGTTAAGAAAAATGATGCCAGAACTTATCAATAACAGATCTAGACCGGAAACGCCTCCTGTTCACGTTGCGGTAATACAAAAACCAGCAGAGGCGAAACAGGTAACAGAAAATAGGGAAGAAAAAATGGACGCGGAGGTAACTAAACCCTCACCAGTAAAACGGAAGGCGGGCGAGTCAGACCCTCTCTTGGTACCCGAAAGGAAACTTACAAGCAGATTCGGCAGCAAAATTGAAAAGCTAGAAACGCGAGTAGAAGAACTAAGCACGCGGTTTACACAGCTAGAGGGACGAATAGATGCACAAATGCAAGAAATTAATAACAGGTTTAACGCCTTGGGCGATATAAAGGGGTCGATAGACCAAATCCTTGTGGCGCTAAGCGGCATCGCTGATAGGATGACGAAACTAGAACAAATAGTATACTCCAACAATGGACAAGAACCAAAATAGGAAAGAGAACGCTACCATATGGCAATGGAATTGCCGGGGGTACCGACGCAAAAGGGCACTACTGCAGCAGCACCTAGAAAATCTAGACGACAAACCGATTGCTATAGCACTGCAGGAGACCGGAGGTTATCAAGTCAAATTGACCGGATACCAGAGTTTTTGCAGCAATCTGGAAGAAAAATGCAGGGTGGTCAAGAGAAACATAGCAACCTTAGAGCACAATGTTAGTACTGGAAGCATAGAAGCAGTCTTGGTAGAAATGATAACAGGGCGGAAGAACATTTATAGCAGCCAAAGACAAAATAAAACCAAATTCGGAACGATATTCAAGAAAGCCATCAAATTGGCCTGGTTGAACCCGCTGGTGATAGTGGGAGACTTTAATGCGGCGCATCAGGAGTGGGGGTATGCAAGGCAGGACCTAAAAGGTAGACTTATCCTGGAATAGTCCCAAACTCTTGGCTTAACCTTACACACAGACCCGTATGCGCCCACTACAGTCGGCGGCAGCGTAACCAGAGACACGGCGCCAAACCTCACTTTCAGTAAAAATGCTAGTAAAGTCGAGTGGAGCAACACCATGGAGAACCTGGGCAGTGGTCACTACATAACAGCCACCAAGGTGGGAGAAGGGGTGACACTGAGGAAGATCAAGAAGACCAAAATAACGGAGTGGGGTAAATTCCGAGCAATTCGGGGAGACCACGGAATTGAAGAAATTGAGGATATAAATACCTGGGCTAAACAGCTTAGAGAGGATGCTAAGAGCGCGGAAATGGCTGCCGAAGGGGAAGACACGCCGGAAATAATGGACAGCAAACTAATGAGTGTGTGGAAGGAGAAGGAGAGACTTGGAAAAAAACTGAAATCCCAAAAATGGAACAGAAACCTAAGAAGAACGCTAGCCAGGCATATGAAAGACATGGAAACCTACGCGATAAAACTTAACGAGCAAAACTGGTGCAGCACGTGTGACGAAATGGATAGGAATATGAGCTTAGCCAAAACGTGGAACCTACTGAGGCATCTCCTAGACCCGAACAAATCAAAACAGACAGCTAGCGTCAACCAAGTGAAGGCGAGACACGCTTTCCATGGGACGGATAAGCAACTAATGGAGAGACTCAAAGAAATATACATAGGAGAAACAACAGAAATTAAACAAGCGAAATATGGGGATCCAGAGAATGGCAAACTAGATACAGATATCACGGTAGCAGAAGTAAGAGCAGCTATTGTGGGGTTAAGAACTCGCTCGGCCTCTGGACCAGATAAGATATCAAATGTCATGCTTAGAAATCTAGATGAAGGCTCGGTGGAAGCAATCACACGATACATAAACAAAGTATGGAAAGAAAGTAAATTACCAGACGAATGGAAAAAGGCAGCAGTGATTCTCATTCCTAAGCCGGGGAAAGAACCAAAGTTAGAAAACCTAAGACCAATCTCTCTGACATCGTGTGTGGGGAAGCTCATGGAACACGTAATGCAAGCGAGATTAACAAAATACATGGGGATGAAAACCTATGGCCGCATGAGATGGTAGGCTTCAGACCTAAGCTCAGCACGCAGGACATTATGCTCAGACTAAGACATGATATCATAGACAAAAAAGGGCTAGACACTAAGGTGATCCTAGGCCTAGACCTCACGAAGGCCTTCGATAATATCAGACATGACGCGGTACTAAAAGGTTTTGAGGAAGTAAACGTAGGCAAAAGAACATACAATTACATTAAGAACTTTCTTCAGGGCAGAAGGGCGGTGAATAAATTTCAGGACGCAGAATCTCCCAGCATAAGGCTAGGAAGCAAAGGAACCCCTCAAGGTGCCATGTTATCTCCATTTCTATTCAACATAGCAATGAGAGGCCTCCCAGCTAAGCTGAATGAGATCTCTGGAATAAAGTTCAGCATGTATGCTGACGATATTAACATCTGGATGAACAATGGAAGTCATGCAGAAATTGAGTGGAGCCTGCAGAGAGCTGCAGACGCCATAGAGAAGTATGCAGCCGACAGAGGACTAGCATGCTCACCGCAGAAGTCGGAGCTCTTTAGGTACAACACCAACAGCGGAGACAAAAAGCCAATAAACATCAAAGTGGTAGTAGAGGGCCTAGAGGTGCCGCAGGTCGAGGAGATGAGGGTCCTGGGTATGGTTATCAAACATAAAGGCAACAATACCAATGCCATAAAGAAATTAGCAACATATGCGGATCAAGTGCAAGGCATATTCAGAAGGATAACAGTAAAAGGGAGAGACCTAAAAGAGAGAAGCCTCCTAAGAATATCACAGGCGTACATAACAAGCAGAATCTGCTATGCAACGCCGAAATATGAACAAAGAGAACATAGATAAACTAGACAGGATACTGAGGAAATGTGCCAAGAGGGCTCTGGGACTTCCCATATCCACATCAACGGAACGTCTTGAGAAAATGGGTATCCACAACAGATGGGCCGAGCTAGCTGAGGGAGTTAGAATAGCTCAGCTGGAGCGACTTAGCCATTCTGAAACAGGAAGAAAAATACTAGAATGGATAGACATCCAACCGGGATACACTGCTTATAAGACAGTGGATATCCCGGAAGCGATAAGAGCCAGGATACGCGTCCCGCCTATGCCAAAAAATATGCACCCCGAATATAACAAAGAGAGGCGCGGGCATAGAGCCAGATCCTACGAGAAAAGAATGGGAGAACAACCAGCAGAACAAGTGGCCTACGTAGATGCTGCATGTGGACGGCAAGGAGCAGCCGTATCCGCAGTAGTCGACGGAACAGGAGCACCTGTAGTATCGGCTTCAAGCCGCACGAGAGACGCCAACGCGACGGAGGAATTGGCAGTAGCACTCGCTTGTGTAGGTACAAAGGCTAAATTCATATTACGCGATAGCAGAAATGCGGTCAGAAATTTTGGGAAGGGAAGAATATCAGAAGAAGCTAAACGAGTCCTCGAATCGAGGCCGCTTGAGCTCAACGTGGAAATTATATGGGTATACCAGCACATGAATCCATCGCAGGGAATGAGGCTGCTCCCGAGTTTGCCCGAGCTCTTATCACCGGGCGGCTGCCCAGCAGCCCTCTTGCATGGATATAAAAGATAGCCTAATCTCGTATAAAGAGGTTACAGAGCACTATAAACTAAGCAGAAGGGTCTATCCGCTGCCAGACTGTTCCCTCGGAAACGGAGAGGCAGTTGCATGGAGGAGGCTACAAGGGGGCAATCATAATAGTCCCTTTTGGGTATATGCAACAATTTCAAAAGATGAAAAGGATCTACATTGCATAACATGTGGGAGATGGGGCACTCTAGATCATATTATTTGGGAATGTAACAACAGCCCAGGAGCTAAAGAAAATATAGATAGAGACGCCTGGGAGACCCTGCTGCGAAGCGAGGACCCCGCTCAGCAGCAGCAAGCCATCCGCCTGGCGGCTGAGGCCGTGAAGCAACAATGTATATTCACCAGACCTTAGTTCGCGAGGCTCCTGAGTAAGGCTCCATCAGGCCTGCGTGCCGGGGAGTCCGAAACGGAGCTGCTTCTCGGTGGAAATAAAGGTTTTCAACAACAACAACCTCATCATCGCTCACTTCTGGACTTCATAAAATCAGCCAACCTTTTTCCATTCATTTAATCATTTATTCATCCTTCATCTCATAACCTACTGATGCCCTGAGGTAATAAATATCAACTAAAAAAAACGCGTGACCGAAGTGGTGTGCTCACAGACAACGACGACGACCGAGGAACGCGCAGACGACGAAGTGTTCTGAAAGACGACGACGCTGACAGAGTGGATGCTGCACGGATGGTGAAGTCTCTGCGCCGAGTTCCGCTCATCGCATCGCAAGTTACATTAAATACATCCC
This sequence comes from Amblyomma maculatum, assembly GCA_023969395.1. Taxonomy (NCBI): domain Eukaryota; kingdom Metazoa; phylum Arthropoda; class Arachnida; order Ixodida; family Ixodidae; genus Amblyomma; species Amblyomma maculatum. Next base: position 391,293 of record JAJIZL010123407.1, on the reverse strand, counting down.
CGTAACAATATTTCCGCTTGCACATAAAGCGGCTTACATTTTTTCTTGCACACAGGCTTACATAAGGCTTACAGTACTTACACTCTTTGCATCCCTAGTAGAGGTCAACCAAATGTAAGGCCTTGGACACTGATAGCGATCTTTCCTGTTAATTTAGCCGTACATTTACACAACGTCCCGTCTGACCTATGTATGTATTTCCACAGGAGTCTGGAAGCCCTTATACCACCCCGTTTTGCAAGGAATGAACTCTGAAATAAGGCATGCCATAAATCTTTTCTTATTTTCATTTTGTCCCTTGCGATTCGCTATTATTCTACTTACCAAGCCATATAAACCGTTTTACCGAGAGAGAGCAGGGGAGGAGGAAAATACTCTCTAACCAGACTCCTTGCGCCGGTTCATTGTTCCCAGTACCGAGTGGGCTGTGCATTCGCACGCTTCAAGCATAGCAGAGCGGCCTTGCACCTCGGTATAGTGTCGTTTGAGAGACTTAAATACCATTAGTAGCGCTCCTTTTAGTGGTAATGTCATCGGGACAACAATGCGTGATCGTGGACTGCGCAAACAATCAAAGAAATCGCAATATGTTTGCCGAAAGCGTATGCGAGACGCATGCATCGACAGTCCAAGTTCGGCTGTGATATGTTTCTGCTTCACCGCTTTCCAGTCTATCCTTATTTAATTCGCCTATGAACGTTTTATGTAAGCCAGATAGACTTATTACCAATGACAGACTCACGAATGTGATGCCCATTTCACTTCCTGCGCCGTAGTAGCCACGCACGCCGGGCAGGCAGTGCGTCCTGCAAGCCCTCCGCGCCAACGATACGGTGGATCTCTTCCGCCAACGCAAGAGCGGGCTAAAATCAGTGCCTGACATTAAGCCGACAGCAAAAAAGAAAAAAAAAGTCGTTCTTGCGGATTTCTGACCAATACCGTGTTATTGATAATTGCAATACAAATAAGTTACGCAACACATTGCCGCTGGTGCGGCCCGCGGCTCATCGTCTGCTCGCTGGCTCCGCTGCTAAGGGGTCACTGAAAGTGACATCTTTTATTTACTGATACTATGGGATCGGCAGTTAGGCGTTCCATGAGAGACAATTTACCCTAGCGCTGAGCAATTACAAAGTGTCGTCGGATGTGCCTTCGGTGCGAAACAATTTAGGCCTATAGCGACGACTAGGGAGTAGCGCTCGACGAGAGTGCCGTAGACCACCGCGCAGCGGGCGGCGCCGCTTTCGTAAACGCAGCTGTATGTGCAGCGAATTTGTCTTCTTGCACGGTGCAGCTGAGAGCGCACGCTTTTCGGCGTTTTGCTCAACAATACGTCGTGCAAATGATGCTGGTACGTGACGGGGGTATACGATGTTGTTGCGCCTCAGGGCGAACACCAAGGCTTTATAAAAACGTCGACGGATGGTACTTTAGACACTGCTTCTTTTACGTGCTGGTCTTGAACCATGGTATACCTTAAATGCATACATTTTTGAAGCAGGACAGCTCAATCCTATATCGAAATGAGTCGCACTTCATGTTAAATCCATGCGGCGATATCTGGAAAGCATCGTTTGTATTATCTTCATTCCGCTTTCGGTAGCTGCCCGTACGGTTCATTCGCTGTGTTTGTGTGTACAGTTACCATTGCGATTATAAAATATAATTAAAAATACATGTATCGTGAAAGATATAACAGATACATCCTCACTGCTGAAGTGGAGCGCAGTCTTTCGCAGTCACCCCGGTCGCTAGTGCTGTTTCCAACAGCTGCCGCTATGTCAAACGCATTGTATACGGTTTGCTGGCGCGCTCAAACAAAGCACAAATAGCACCAAGGTGTCGGATAGCTGTCACGAGCACCGCAAAACAGCACTTTTACACTGCCGCACTGCTGCATCAACACGCACAGCACAGTCCAAGATGGCGTCAAGAGGAGCCGGAGCGGACATTCCCAGTGGGCTCATACGGGGCGCCATCATCAAACTAAGATGGCTGCACCCAGGCATCGAAATGAAAAAGGTCGATACTTTCTCGAGTTTTTTAGCTGGAAAACTTACTTGCACACCATAGCGCTTGGTAACGCTGCATATATTGGGTAATCGGTACTTGCACGGCATCATCACAATTTTTTTTTAGCCTTATCATCAGTGGCATTCATATGATCCGTCATCTTTTACTCAGTGGATAAATTTATCACATGCCAACCTGATTGTCCTGTCCGGATAGTTTGATGCCTTTACTTTATTTACCTATTCATGAAATCTTTTAGCCATGTCGTGCCCGCAAGAGTTTATCAGGACTGAAGGAAGACATGAAAGAACATTTTTTACAGCTCTTGGTTGTCCTAAGGCGCTTTGTACTAAGAGTTTGAATGATCTCGGATGATAGCGCCAACAAACATGGCTGTGGTTGAAGGACAGCAGCACATCTATAAACTGTAATTTATCTCTGGTAGCAACTCATGAGGGAAAACGAGACTATTCCCACGTTCTAGGAAGGCCTTTAAAGTGTTCGCAGAGTTGTCTGTGAAGCGTGCACCATCGCCAAATATCAGGTAGTCGCCCACGTATTTACATACACGGGAACGCATCCCATTTAGACTACCTTCAAGATATATGTAAGCCCCTTTATGAATAAGCTGAATTATTATCAACCCGTAAGATGTCCAGCGCGAGATCATGGAGGCTTTTTTTACATTTGAATACAATGGAATACACGCATAAGCGCACCGTCGATTTCTTTAGGACAAAAAGAACTTGCATAACTAGACCGCACGTGGTAGTAATCTCTTCCGTCGATTCCTTCTTTTCAGTAATTGGTGTTCGCTTTTGTTACTCTGAAGTTGCTTGCTTTCGCACCTTATCTCAGTTAACAAGCACCCCCATCAGATGTATTGTACGCTTTTCTTGATGCTATCACGTTTGTTTTCTTTTTTTTTTTTTTCATGAGAGGGATATTTATTTCGCGGTTTTCAATAAAAGTTTTCCTTGCGAAAAGCCGCTCGTGTTTTTTCTTTCTATGCCTTGGTCCTCGTTTTTTGAGCTACCTTTAATATGAATGAGATTCAACCCGCCCAACTTTCAACCTTAATACTGTATATTTCTTCTACAAAAGGCTCTGTTCTGTGTTTTAACTCCCACCTCTCCAGTCCGGCCTCGCTGGTAACGCTAATAGCTATTTCTGTGGTGAAAGCAAGGATTGCCTCATGGTACGCGAGATCTGGCAACTGCATTCCGAAAAATCTTCAACCTGTGTATGCTTCCCACTTTCAATTGGCCATGCCCGACGGGTGAAACGCTCGGAGGTTTGGAGGCAGGTAAGGCACTAAAAGGAACGGCTACGTCTGGCGTGTGACCTGAATATGCCGCATAACTACCAAGCACGTATGTACAGGAAATGGTGCGACACAGCTTAACGGACTACAGAGTTCATCTCGGCCTCCATCCGCCATCAACTGCTAGCAAACCAACGAGCGATTCTACATCAACAAACAGTACAAGTTTGGGGAAACCAGCACCTCCCGGACCGAACTATTAAGACCCTACAACAGGGACCAAAGTTGGCCTACCAACCGACCTGGACAACAATCGACGAACTGTCCTTCGGTAGAGCCACCGCCCAGTGTATCTGTCTACGGGACTGTAAGAATCAACGTTGGGACACGACTTTGTAAGTTTGATCTCAGCTACAGCTTCGCGTACTTTCTTGTCAATTCCGGTTTGCGGTTACTTCTGTGGGATAGAGAATGTTTCTTTGTTCTTCCGGAGAGCGTCTATGCGGACAAAGGGTAGGCGGTCATCGAAAATAATTTTAAATGGCTTGACGTTCCAATGCCAGAGGGGTTCACGTATCCGCGTTATATTGCTGTCAGTGTGAAGAAGAGAAAGAAGAAAGGCAGAAGACGACAAAGTTCCCGTTTCGCGCTCGCACCGTTTGTCCCTGAACTTCGCCAACACCGGGCTCTCTGTGTTACCGGCGCTGCGGCCTTCACACGCCTTTCGCTACGTGACAATATGTCACGTGAGTGTTCAGATGCGGATGAGAGGGACTATACACAGAAGTAACTCCTCTCTCTGCAGTATGTGATGCATTGGTATATAATATGCACCCTTCAGGCAGATGTGCGGATGATACCGATACCGACGGGGAAGTAGTGGGGTGATTGTCCGTGAGCTGGCAGTACGAACATAGAGGTATTTATTCCCTCCCGCCCATTCCCACATTCAATGTAGTTCATCTTTACACAGACTCTCTCACTGCCCTTAAACAGCTTAAGGCCGTTCGACGCACATTCCAAATAGCACAGTCTATTCATTTGCTATGTTCAAAGTACCCATCGGAAACGTGGGACAGGAACGGATCAGGGGGAACAGTGGAAGGTGGTGGATCGCCTGATGTGTTTATGTGCGTCATAGCATCCGCTTGAATATTATGTGGTTGGCGAACATGGCCGCGAATCCAGTGTATGCGCACAGGGCATGGGTACTTTGAACAGAGCAAATGAATAGACTGTGCTATTTGGAATGTGCGTCGAACGGCCTTAAGCTGTTTAAGGGCAGTGAGAGAGTCTGTGTAAAGATGAACTACATTGAATGTGGGAATGGGCGGAAGGGAATAAATACCTCCATGTTCATCCAAGAATGTGAGAATGGTCTCGTTTTCACTTTTGAGTCACCAACCGGAGATAAATTACAGTTTCTAGATGTGCTGATATCCTTCATCTCCAGCCGTTTGTTGGCGCTATCATCCGAGATCAGTCAAACCCTTACTACATAGCGCCTTAGGACAATCGAGAGTTGTAAAAAATGAAATTGTTCTTTCATGTCTACGTTCAGTCCTGGTAAAATCTTACACGGACGACATTGCTAAAAGCTTTCATGAAGAGGTCATTAGAATGAAGGCATCAGGCTATCCTGACAGCGCAGTCAGGTTTGCATGTGATAAATTTGTTATCCGCCGGGTAAAAGGTAACGCAACAAAGAAGGCAACTGATGATATAGCAAAAAGGAAAAAGACAATAATGCGGTACAAGCACCGACTTTCATACAGTCTCAGCAGCGGTGGCCAAGCGCTTTGGCGTACAGGTAATCCTTTCGGCTCCAAACAAACTCAAGAATGTATGTTGCTTGGTAAACACAATAATATCGAATTGGTAGGAAAAAAATAGAAATAAGAAAAGATCTAAGGCATGCCATACTTAAGTGCTCATCCCTTGCAAAACGGGGGAGGAGAGGGGGGTATACGAGATGCCAGTTTCCTATGAGAAGACCTACATAGGTGAGACGGGACGTTGTGTAAATGTACGGCTGAAGGAACATGTAAAATCGCTATCAGAGTCCAAATCCTTACATTTGGTTGGCCACTGCAAAAGATGTAAAGACTGTAAGCCAGACTGTAAACCGTAATATAATCCGATGTGCAAGAAAAAATGTAAGTCCCTTTATGAGCAAGTGGAGATATTATCAACCCTTAAGAAACGATTTCAGCGCGAAAACAGGGAGGAATTTTACATTCAAAGACAAGGGAATAAATGCATAACCGGACCGTCAATTTCTTAACACAGAAAGACTGGCATATCTACACCATACATGGAACTGATCTCTTACGTCGATTTTTTTTTATATATAATTGTTGTTCGCTGTTGTGACTACGAAGTTCCTTGCTTTTGCGTCTCATCACAGTTAATAAGCACCCCCAACAGCCGTATCGTATCCTTTTCTTGATGCTGTCACGTTTGTTTTCTTTTTCTTTTAGTTTCATGAGATGGGTATTTATGCAGCGGGTTTCAATAAAAGGTTTAGTTGGGATCAAACACTCGTCTTGTGTCCTACTCCTTGGTTCTTGGTCCTTGTTTTTTTTGCGCTACCTTCAATATGAATAAGACTCAACTTGCCCAACTTTCAATCTTGCTACTTTGGTATGTTCAGCATTGTGAGATAATGTAATCGGAGAGGATATCTATTAGAAATAAAAATGCAACCCAGTAATGCTAATTTATTCCTTAACCACAACCGTTCATTTTGCGCCTGATTCTCTTAGCCACTGTGCGACGGAGACGGTCTCGCTTTTAACAATTCGTTCATTGACGTTAATGGCCGTTCGCGGTCTTCGTATGTGTTATAACGAGTCTTTAATTTTATTTCCCTTATCTGACTACTATAACAAAGGCCTCATCTGGCAAGTAGATGTCATAAGTTGTGTAAGAAGTTTTCGCAGCACTCTCACTTTTCTAGGTACATCTCGTCCCCCTGACACTGGCGGTACAATCGCACGCTTCACGTCATCCTCTATGGAGGAAGATGTCGCAGCGCTTGTGACCACTCGAAGATAGGTTACACGCAGCATAAATACCTTAATAGGAAGACAGTGAACAGCCGTTGCTGTGACTAATGTGTTAAGAGAACCGGATTTTAGGTTCTAAGGTCGTGCTTTTAGATCTCCCGGTTGCATGCGATCCCTATCCTTATGCTTTTATGCGAAGCATATTGCTAGAGGTAAACCACAGCCCTTCGTGACGGTTACACGCCGTGCAAAGAATTTGGAATGCTACGTCACACCACGTGATACGCTGACGTCACGACAGAGGAGAGACGGGGGACCGGCTCGCGCCGTCGGCTGCGGTTGCACGCCGTGCGGACCAGTGGTATGGTGACGTCACACCACGTGATACGCTGACGTCACGACAAAGGAGAGACGGGGGTCCAGTAACGACCGTTGGTGCACGTCAAGCCGGCTGGACACGGGTAGTTTACGGGGAGGCTTTCCCATACGACCGTGTTGTTGCCGAAGAAATCAAAATCGTTAATTCCTTTAGCACGTCAGTGTTCTAAGAGCTTTTGCTTTGCGTACATATTCGCGTAGTGGCAATCGAGTATCGTTGGCCTGGGGGACGACATGTTCGTTGTGCGTGTCGGTAACACAGTTAGATTAGAGATGAACGAGTCATGATATTACTTAGTTTTATGCGATGGGAAAACATTATGCATTCCAAGTTTAAACCGTGTAAAAGCACGTGTAACCAAGGAAAGAAAAGTTTAGCCAAGTGTAACCATGGAAAGCCGAGTTTAGCAATCAATATGCTTCGTATCTGACCAGGCTTAACGAAGCTAAGCCTCACCCATTTTTTAATCAATAACATTCATTACTACAATATACCACATATGGATCCAGCCAAAGCATTTGGTATTCATTCTTTGGTGTCAGTGGCTTTTGGTTCCCTTCGTGTGCATCTCATAATTAGTTTCTCATTCTCATGACATTTGTTTCCTGATTACAGCAGCACCGTGTATCAAAAATATCGCATGCGACATAACAATCTGTGGTGCGATCTGTCTATAGAAGGTTATTTTTGAGCAGGCTGCCGTTAGTTCGTTTGATATTTTTCAATTTCTTATTCTCATACCACGACACTTTTATGCAGAGTTTCTGCATAATTACGTTTGCTTTTGTCTTTTGGGATGTTCATGATAGCTGTGATATGGCGTCCTACGGCAAAACATAATTTGAAAGGTTCATTATTTATTGCAGACTGGGGGTAAACATAAATGTCAAACTAATGTAGGGCATGGCTGCATGCGTTCTTATACACAAGGTTTGAATAAACTAACCGTCTGCTCACTCTTGTTGACCCAAATTCTTTACAATCATTTAAATCTATCGCAGGATATAAATAATATATTTGCTTGCTGTTCGCTGTTTCAAGGCAGCTGATTTTGTTTCAACTTTGCAGTTGAATTAAATGTCGTTCTGCATCAAGCTCTCCGTTCGCTGCGACTGTGTACTTGAAAGGCCCATGAAAAGCTATATACTAAATATGGAAAGCGCGAACAAGTAATAGGTATGCCCTCAATCATCGCCGCATCGAAGGCTACCTTCATTAGCACCATACATATGGGTGATCGAAAATGATGCTCCTCCTCATCCACGTCACCTCAGCCCATGTCGGCGCGCAAAAAAAACATAAAACCAAGTATCCCCCACCAAGCGCCATCCCACCCGTGTAAATAGGCGTTGTCCAATGAGCGGGTGCGCCTACCAAGCCACAGTAACGTGTGAGGGGAGGTTTGCGCTAGGATGTGTCGCTCAATCAGTTGCGAGTGGTCGCCAAGAGGACTTCTTTAGAAATTCTTCGTCAATTATAGGCTCCTCAAAATCGTTAAAATTTGGCTCGAATACTGGCAAAGATCGCGTCTAAGAATTTCAAGCATTACAGTACTCTCACAAGTACCATTTCAGGGCCTATTTAATGGCGTATATGTCCAGGCGCTGTTTCAGGGCTCAAAAAAGTTTGTAAATGTTTTTTTATGTATACCTGATGTACGGAGCTCGGTATCAGCTTTACATTAAGGGAAGGCGTTTTGCGCATAGAACACGGCGCAAATATATTTCCCTGTTTTAAGGTTGTTCAGGACATAATATATCGCTCGCGATCATCCAAGCATACGTGTGCAGCGCATGTATCACAAAACATAAAAAGTTGTAATTTAATGTTTATTTACAATATATTTCACTGTTTCCATTTGGAAGCATCGGTATATATTTTCGAGGGTAAAGAGATACATCTGAAAGGGTAATAGAGATAGTTATGTACTGGAATCGAAACAATGACAGCTGCTATATCTTGCCTGTATTTTAAAGCAATGCCAAACGACTAAGCATCACAATCGAAAGTATTCGGCATGCCTTTCCTCCCTCAATGGCCCTCGCAGAGTGAAACGAACAAATCGTATTATTGGCAGGAGCTGCTCGAGGCAAGGGCGAGATTTGTTACATTCAAAGATTAGCAATAAATAAGACTGTTTAAAGAAACAAAGATATTTGGAGTGGGCCATGGATTTAAGTTAGTTAAACATTTAAACTAAAGTAAGTAAAGTATCTCGAACTTAATCAACGTCAAATTACGCATTTAAACGTTTGCGTGGCTTCTAGTTCAGAACTGCATATTGGAAAAATTCCAAACAGGACATTTGTGCGATTGTTTCACCTTCTGGCCCCAAGAACTGTCCGACGTCCATCTGGAAGAGGTCATCTTCGCTGCCAATCCGGATTCTGCGGTAGTTCACCGATTCACTGTCCTTTGTTGTGTTGCTAAGGACAACTCGTAGGTCCATTGTGTCGTTCGCCGAAGTGAGTGTGTGCAAAGCACGGTTTCCTGCGTGATATAGGTTAGTCAGTACTCAATGATATAGGCTAATAGAGGAGACACGTCGAGGAGCAGAAAGAAACGCTTACATAGCTTTTATTAAGGGCGCAATAAGTGCTATGGCCTTCTGAATACTGATATATGCTACTATATGAAAAAAGCTGTTTGAATTAAAAATATTTGCGCTAAAAGCTGGAGAAATGAACGGGGTGAAGAAACACAACCATTACCCCTCTGCTGTGACTTCATTGCTCCATTCATAACTCTTACCACTCCGTGTATAACTGAGACTTTATGCACTTTGAAGCTTTACGAAAGGAAATGACGTGGCATATTGGTTCTGCCTACGAAATTCATCGCAAAGTCTTGATTGCCATATAGTCTATGGAAGATTGGTCCCGAAATTACTCGTAGAGCACGTTGCACATATAGCTCGCTGCTCAGCCAGAAACTGCTTGCTTTCTTCTGATGGCATCAGAAGACTGGGCAGCGAGAGATTGAATGCATTGAAAACGAGGGAACTATATCGAAAAATAATTGCGAGTTCGGTAAATGTATGTATGTATGTATGTATGTATGTATGTATGTATGTATGTATGTATGTATGTATGTATGTATGTATGTATGTATGTATGTATGTATGTATGTATGTATGTATGTATGTATGTATGTATGTATGTATGTATGTATGTATGTATGTATGTATGTATGTATGTACGTACGTACGTACGTACGTACGTAACGTACGTATGTATGTATGTATGTATGTATGTATGTATGTATGTATGTATGTATGTATGTATGTATGTATGTATGTATGTATGTATGTATGTATGTATGTATGTATGTATGTATGTATGTATGAATGCACTTGCGAAAAAGACGTTCCTTGCAGAGGAAATAAATAGCGAAGATGCTTAAAGGGGCTCTAAAGATCTTGCGATACAGTTTCTCTATGCCTTGTATGTGAAAGAATGTCGATGTAAAATAGCCTTCCCGCAAGAATTTTTGAAATGCGGCATTTGGAAGCAGAGTTGATTGCCATCAAAATTTGAATATCTGCGCCTTAGCGGCTTTCCTCCTCCTTTCAACCTTTTAGTGCTTTTAGCACGCGCGAAGGCTGGCCCTCCTCCACGGGCCTCGCCGACTGACACGTCACAACTGACGCATTTCCGCTTTTACTTTTTTGCTTAGCGCCGCACGCCGCAACTTTCGTTTTGGCGTGCTAGCTTGCCGGCGCCGCCCGGGGGCCTTTCGTCGTCTGCTTCATCGTCATCGCCCTTTGGCGCAACTCGGAAGTTTTGTTGCCACGCTATACATCTCTGGCGTTTACCTCACCCTCGATTTTGTGTTACATCGTGTGCGCGACGGGTGCAGGACAGCTCTGGGCTAGACTGGCCACTCTCTTGAGTTCGCGAAGGCAGTTATCGAATCACTGAATTGTTGTTTTCACGGAACATGAGCGGGAGGTTGCTCAAGTATGCAGTCCCTGGCTGCGAAGGTATTGCTAGTGACGACAGGAAAAGCATTCTGCATAAAGTGTCTCAAGACGTCAACCTCCGGAAGCAGTGGCTATACCTCCTCTGATAGCCCGCATCGGTGAAGAAAGCGTTTACCGTTTGTGGTCGGCATTTCTCTCCCGATGCGTATAATGTTTACCCGGATGTCGTTCGCGATTTGGGGATTCCAACAAGACTGCGTCTGCGTGAAGGAACGCTACCAACGCTGTTTCTTCCAACACTGCCGGTAAGTGTAAAATGAAAAGATTGTGATAATATTAGCTTTAGACGCGTTATCACAGTACAGTGTGCATTCTTTTTTTAACTCAGGCGATCTTGCTCGGCGTTGTGGCGTGCATATGCGAGATTTGTCATGATCACTGAATTACACTGCTCACAATAAACTAATAGCGAGCTTACGATGAGAATTTTGATATTTTTACTGCTACGCTAGTCGATCCCACTCACCAATGCTCCCATAAAAGCCGTATACTATCGTATACCGGATTCTTTAACGGCGTGTACTTATGGGGGTCCAGTCCCATCTCGGCACTCATTCGCCGAAGTCGCTGTTTGAGCTCGGGGAACATAATATCCGTGCCGCAGCGAGGGTATGATATGTCAGCGAAAGACTAGAAATTCAGAATCGAGATCGCAGAGAGCGGTTTTCCGGGCGTTGCGAAGGGAAACTCTCTCACCTTGCCCGAACCTTGAAACCTTCGTGTTTAGGCTCCTCTTGCGTTTGACTATACGATGCCCCTTCGTGAAAGATAACGATCGATACTAAAGAAAAAGAAAGAGACGGGATGAGGAGAATGAGATTGCGTAGTTGTGCGCAGTGGTGTGTTTTGTCAGCCGCGATTCGGCGTCAGCTGACTGCGGGAAAACGCGAACGCGCGCCGACAAAAATTAAACAAACTCTGTTCAGTGCCCGATTATGATCGCAGCATGACTCCCGCCCTGTGGCTTTTTCTTTTTGTTTACGCCGTGTGGCGTTTGTACAGAGCGCACCCTGAAATGTCACGCAGATGGAGCCGCGTCCAAGTTCACCAACCGAGGCGGCCAGGAAAGAAACACGGGAAAACCGAGATGGGCGGTTGATAAAAGAACGAAGAAGAAGAAGAAATGAGGGACACACTAAGGAATGAAGAGATTGAAACAGAAATAAAAAGTGCCAAGGGGCCTTACCTTCCAGCAAGAGGGGTGGGGCAAGAGGGGTGGGGGGGGGGGGGGGGGGGGTTGCGAAGGAAACGTTGCCACTCGCGTGAGCTGGCTTAGTTGCTCTAAGTTGTGCCTCTTAGTCTCTAAGCGATCAGCTGCCGATCAGAAGTGTAAGTTTTGGTTGACAGGAGTTTTACACAGCTAAATTTTTCCCGCGGAAAGGGGACGGGGGGAGGGGAAGATAAACTGAAAAACCAGCGCGCGAATGCAGCAGTGCAACGATCGAGTGACACAGTTCGGCGCATTGTTACAAGTGGCTCACAAATGCACATTTATTTTTGTCCCAGCTTCTCCAGGAAGAGTCGGTGCAGATCATCTGCAAACTGGATAGAATGGAAGTGGAAATCGCATGAGATGGGCGTTGCGACTCCCCCGGCTACAGCACCAAGTACTGCTCGTACAGTATTGTTGTCATTCAGACTGACCATATCCTACATTGCGAACAGGGAATAGGAGAGGTAAGGAAATACTGCGATACGAAAATTGGCAACTTGCAATTCATATTAACTGTCTGAAGTCAGCTGCAGTTCCCAATAGCGCGAGCATGGGGCCTGGCCTCAACTTAACGAGTTTCAGTGCAGTCTTTAAAAAGAGGTGACAATCTCTGATATTATTAAGAGAAATTATTTTAAGCCGCACCAAGACTGCCCTTGGCAAGTGAATGTTGCTTGCTTGTCTATACATAAAAAGAATCAAATTAATCATTTTACAATACAAACAATTGAATTACAAAATGTTTCATCGTTGCGAATCATTCGGGAAGAGGTACATTTGGTGACATATATTATCATGTAATGAGTTTTTAATTTCATCTATCTACAGACCGCCAACCAGTTATCCGGACATATTGCAAGAACAGAAAATCGCACATATAGCACTACTTTGATGCCTGGCACATTACTAAGATGCGTGCAGTTGCTTGCTTTATTAATTAGTGCGAACACATGGTGATAACATTATTCTGCACTGGATTTAAGAAGTTGAAAGCTGTGAGCAGGTCGAAGGGCTGTGAAGCAATATAACTATGGATCCAGACAATCACAAGTCATGTTTACTATGTTGCTGCCCTGTGCCAGAGTGATGATGAACTGATGATCAGCATGTGGTGAAGCCTGTTGAACCACATATGCTATAAGCATGATGGCCATGATGGACCATACAGCAAATGCCTGCATGAGCTCCTTGCAAACAGGCAGTGGATGAGCACAGGTAATCTGTTTTGTTTAGGTTTTTTTTT
>JAJIZL010123407.1:351907-377791 GCA_023969395.1 Amblyomma maculatum | reverse complement strand
ACATACATACATACATACATACATACATACATACATACATACATACATACATACATACATACATACATACATACATACATACATACATACATACATACATACATACATACATACGTTTACCACACAAAGATGTGTTCGAGACCCTCGTCAATTCACTTATTTCGAGGGGAACTCAGCTGTCCACTGAACCCAAACACATGTAGGAATATCTGTGGTTATATTTTTGGTTTTGGTAAGTTGGAAAGTTATTTTGTATTTGCTTTTCGGCTGATTTAGGGTGGATCCGAGGCTTCAAAATATCCCTCCTGTGCTCTTTCGCACAAAGCTAAATGCATCTGAAAAGTAAATATTGACCAGCCGCACCTTAGCTCTGCAGAAAATATTTGTATTCTACGGATTGGGAACCGAACACAGCTTTCTCAATGGGAAAGTCGTTGCTACATGCCATGGTTATGCGCAATATCGATGTAGATTTTATCAGCGTCCTCGACAACGCGTTCAAAGCTAACAGCTAATTTTAGAACCACGCACCCAGTAGGTTGTGGTGAAAGCTGCAAAATGAAAAAAATCAGTGAAATTAACGTTTTTAAACGGACGTTATTCGCCCATGTCGCGTCAGTTGTGTACGAAGCGTATAAGCATTATTCGGGGAAATAGAACGAAGCTTCTGGGATAGTTTAGCTGAAGACATCGGCCCGATGGAAGCTGAAAAGATTAAATATGTCGACACTATGAAAATAATTTGATGCTTGAAGAATTAACACCACAGCCTGTGGGGGGGGGGGGGGGGGGGAGCACACGATTGTTCTGTTATCTTACATGGATCAACTTGTAGACGCAGCCGTCGTTAATGCTATGAACGGTGCAAAATTTTGGAAAGCATCATTTTCTCAGGAATTCTTTCTTTAAGCTTACCGATCCAGTACTCTTTAGCAGGATCACCAAAACCTCTTGCGTATTCCTCCCAGTTCCGGTTGAAGTAGAACACGTTATTCCCAAACTGTCCCCGCCTTTGTATCACCTGTAACGGAAGGTGTGCAATAAACCAAACTATCGCATATAATGGAACGTGTAGCGACAGACCTGAAAGCGGAGTTGAGTCCGCGTTTTTCCTCATCGCATACTGTCTCACAACGAAAGATATACCACAAATTAAAACAGGCTCTAGCAGTAGTTCAGCCCTTTACCTTCCAAAATTGGTATGTAATATGAGCGCGGCTTGAAAAAAACATGCATATAAGTGCTCCAAATATTCAATATTCTTTCGTACATAGCTCTTGTGTAATTATTTGCTTGATCACTCGCATCGTAAAGTTGTAAGAGTTGAATATGAAGTATTCCCACATTGTTGCCTACGTGGATTGAAAAATGTTTATACGATTGGAAGATAAATAAACTTGAGTCGGAAAAGCAGCAATAGCATTTCGATTCGCCGTCGCTTTACCTAACTGAATGTTTTTATTAGAAGTGCATGGTTCACACGTGCCATGGCATTTTCTAGAGCGTATGGGCTACCTTGAGGATGAAAATCCTCGAGGCTGGAGGCGGTACGAGGGTAGCTAAGGACAGGTGTATATCTCACCTCTATTGGAAGCGGGGTTTCCTGTTGGTCACAGCTGATGAGCGCGTGCTTTTCTTTTGAGCTATATTTCACCATCGCCGAAAGCGACAGCTGTCGCAGGACATTTCTGATCATAGTCATTTCTGTCCAAGTCGACGGCGTTGGACAACCAAAATTTATGATCGGTTGACACAGTCATGACTACAGTGCCACACGACATCAGGGAAGGAATATCGAACACCCCTAACGCTCACTCTCTACGTGACGTTACGAGTGGAGTGAGAATGAATAAGCGTGACGTGTTCTGGAATAAAAACTTGCCGCATGTCTCAAAAGATTTACTTCATTGTGAAATTGGTTTTGCTGAAGCAAGAATCTTTAGAATCTTACGCCAGAATCCTGCCCACAACCATCAAGATGAAATAGTCTAAGGTGTGCAAGACACGTTTGCTAGTCTTGGAAACAAGCGGGAGTTTACATGAATGTTGGATCGTCTGATGTAAAATGGTGTCATACTACTGCATGTTAAACAGTGTGCTTGTGTAAAAATATAAACTTGTATAAAAGAGCACTGCACAACAGTTGGGGAGGGGGGGGGGGGAGGCTTCGTTCACGAGCCGACCTATCGTTTTGACGTCTTGGTGTGGACAGCGCGATCGTCAGTGATGATCGCGCTGCCCATATGACCGACCTATAAATAAGCAAGGCTCATGTATTTCGGTTTGTCCAGGAGGCCCGCGCGGCGGCGGAGAGCTTCAGGCTCTCTGTGCCGACGTGGAAGCTGCCCTCTACACCTGGCGCCTAGCCGAGTGTCCTCCAGGACCCCTACTGTGGGAAATAAAGTTTTACCAAACCAAACCAATGTATTTCGGTTCTCACGGCATGTTGGATTTCAGTGTTTTAGAACATTACCATTAAAGATGAACACGTGGCTGTGCAAAGCGTTGCTCAGTGCCAGTGGTGCTAAACCAATCAGTGCGGCGCGCAGGCGTAAATAATTAGGACGGAAACACAACTGGAACCATGTTAACAAACTTTCTTCTAGTGCTTCACTGTTGTTTTGTACCCGCTCCTCGATTATTGGACAGAGATGCAAACGAGGCTGGGATTCGCCGAGGATGGTTTGAGAAGAAGCCAGTGGTAAATAAACGTTTGCTCTATCGCACACTTGTTTATTGGAAAGTAGGCATGATTATGGCATTAAAAGGGAGAGCTCTTGTAAAAACGGAAGATAGTATTGCGAAGTTAGAACTTACGCTCCTTGCGTACGCGAAGCTGCTGTGTATTTCATGACAATTATCGGAAAGTAAATTCCTATATCAGTGGGGCAATCTCCAGTTTTTTTACCTCTTCGCCCGCCAGTTGGAACATCATTCATGCCTTATAAAGCAGTGCTACGATAAAATCAATGCATCCATTCTGAACTAGCGAGGAAGGGTTTCCGGCAAGCAACAACAGCACATGTTTAATTTAAGGGACAGCTTCCAAGTTTTGTATGAATAGGTTGTTCGTTTTCGGGTATTATATTTTTTTCTTATTCGGTGGGAAAATATCGGGCGTTATTTTTGTTCTTGATTATAGGGGAGAAATCGGGTGTTTCGTGGAAACATTCCAAACTTCAGTTTTATCTGGTTAAATTTGCGAACTATTATACTATTCGATTTCTCCTAATCGGTGGGTAACGATAAGGGTTATGTTTTGGGCTTGCTTTTGAACAAGTAATTCGCAGTTCAGCATTTCTGTCGTCAATATTACTCTCAGTGATTCGCAACAGCACATTTTTGGAAGGGAAACATTTTATCGACGTGATCTGGTCATCGACCTTTTACACGCCCTTATTCACATACTGCATGTGCAACATTTCGGTTTCTATCCGAGACCCGTGGTCCCTGGGGGTATCTTAGATGAGAGAACGTTCGCTCAATGTCACAGCTGCCATGAGCTAGAAACAGCAGTGTCAACTCTGCATTTGCTAGCCAGGGGTAGCGCACTGTTGAGTCGTTCCTCTATCAATACAACAGCTTCATCTCTGGGGCTCGCTTCCAGCGAGTACTGGTTAAACTCCCCGCGAAGCGAGTCTAAATTACCCATTACGGACAAGAGGTCGGTAAGCATCACACGACTAACTCAGCAGCCGCTTCTGAAATAGATCGAGTAAGGCATCCTGTTTCAAAAATGTCAACTTGATTTCTTCTTTGTCTCAGACGTTCGGTTTCAGTGTGCAGCCCCCTTTTGTGGAAATTTTCGCGCAAACCTCTTCACAAGTTTTTACTAATGTGGCACTGCTCTTAGGCAACATCGACAAAACACCTTTCTCTCGATCACTTTTACCGATCATCGTGAACACCTCGCTGACCGTCTCCCGTAGCTTGACGTTTGCGAGGTGATCGAAGCTGGCATCAGAAGTTTTCAAGCCTTTTCTGGGCATCTAAAAGTGGCTCGAGTGCGTCTCTCATTATGATTGCCTTCGCATGAAGAACCTCTTTATCAGAAAGTATATCGCCCGATAGGTTCTGATTTAGTGCCTTCATACGAGCTTTCAACAAGTTCCGTGGGCAACGGTATTCCAGAAACAGGAAAAGATCGGCTTATATCCGATTTTTTAAGAACACGATCGGGGTGCAAAATCTGAGTAAAATCAAGCTTTACCTGAAAACGAGCAACCGTATGTATAATCATTAAACTTTTGCCCTCATCTCATTGTCCCTAATAGACAAAAATACACCAGAATCTATGAACCAAAAGTTCAAAAACCTGCTGGATCAGAGTTTTATAATATTTCGTACAATGACATCCACTGAGTCAGCGCGGCCGCCCGGTACAGCTGCCCTCCTACATCCCGCTCTGACTGAAAGGCTCGTGAGCAGGCGTAGTACCGTTGCTACCGCCGCCTAGAGCACTACACGGGCCTTAATCGCACGCCCTAGTGCGAGACACAAGGCTCGGACCCGTCGCGGGTTAGCGGCTTCAAGCCCAGGCCTAGCCCGCTCTAGCTAAGCTATTACTGTGGTCTCAGCTTGCGCCCACCTCGTGCATGCCCCAAGCCCGCTGTCGCAGTAATGGGCGTGTTAAATTTCTCACTGTAAGCAAATAAACTCCTACTGCACATATAAATAACTAGAAAACAAAGAAGCCTAAATCGAACCAGCGCTTGAATTTGTTTTTTTAACAGAAAAGCAGAGGATAGTAAGCTGTGTTTACCTGGTGAAAGTTTCAACACTGATCTTCTAAATTGGCAGAGGTAACATAAAAAAAACTCGCAAATTTCAGCAGCCAAACTAACAACGTGACAAACACGCGTGATAAATAAATAAAAGTTTTTAATCGGTCATATTTTACAGCCCGCGATATCTACATACTAAAGTGTCCTTGCAGGCAGTGGAATACATTTCTTTAGTGCACATGTTTACACGATCTGAATTCATGACAGAACAGGTTGCCGTCCAGTAAGACCGAAAACAAAGGAACTGCGTTCGTTCCAAGGGAGCTCAGGCTGAGAAGGACTCTGGTGGAGGGCTCCGGATCATTTCCACCAATCAGAATTGTTTAACTGGCACTCACGCAGCGCAGTACACGGCGGCTGTCATGTTTTCCGCCTCACTCGAAACGCGAGCGTCACAACCATGATGAAACCCGGATGACCCGTCTTTGTACTGGAGCGCCTTATCTTCTGAGGCAGAAGTGCTGAGTAAAAGTGAGTAAATCAAAAACTTTATTTATCTTGAAGGAAGAATACCGCAGAAAAAAACGAGACACTTGAACGAACACACCACAAGCGCTCGTGGTGTGTTCCTTCAAGTGTATTTTCCTTTCCAGCGCTATTCTTCCTTCAAGGTGAAACAATACCAACATCCCCAACTTTTCGCTTTGCTTAAAAAACTTTATTATCAGCTTTCATAGATGCTTTCTTTATTCAATGTAGCGGTTGCAATGCCCCAAGTGCACTTCAGGCACTCTGGATAACTTAACCAAACGCCGCACACAAACCCTCTATGTTGGGGCCCAAGCCTGCCAGGTCCCGCTGCTTTAGGTCCGAGCCTGGCACGGCCCCGTAACTTCTGGCGCAGGCCCGCCAAAACAGCTCACATTCAGCCCAGCCCGGCCCAGCTCGCAGGCCAGGCCCGGGCTCTCGGGCTGGCCCGAGTCCGTGCAGTGCTCTACAGCCTCAGTCTGACCGGCAGCGCTCTCCGCGATTTTCCCCAGTAGCCTCGCTGGCTCGCCGCCAGGGAAGGCGCGGCGCTCGCATCGCGCGATAAAACGCGGATATGCTTTTATAGTCTTGGCAATTTAACACTAATATATAGCAAATATTCTGAAATGCTCCCCGCGGAAGCATAAACCGCACATACGTCTATACATGAAGATATGGAATGAAATATGCAGTACAGCTGCTTAATATAAGCAGAACGAAGTGACCGTCGCGATGAGGAACATGGGCAATTATTCCTCAATTAGTACTGCCATAAATATAGATTTCACAACCAAATAACTTGTTTAAATCTTGAATACGCGAACACTGCGATTCCAGGTTCACATTTCAATATATTTCGCAGTGTGATAACTGTTATTTCATAAATAGATTTTCATTGATGGTGCTTTACTGGGCATATTGTGACTTTTGTTTGTGTAGAGAATGACCACTGGATCCTCTTAAAAATGAAAGCATTTTATTTGATAACATACATTACCTGCCTGTACTATAATTAGGTATAGTGCTTACGATGTTGTATTAATTGTGTTTTTTTTTTTTTTTGGGGGGGGGGGGGGGGGGGAGGGGGTAGACCTTCCGTGGTACTTGCCGTTAGCTGAAGCGTGGAATGATTCCTGCATGTGCACTACCTCTCTGAGGCGTTGTGAGCTTTTCAGGGCAAGTCTACACTTTGGCGAAATAAACGAAACGATGCAAATTGCGAAACGAAGTAGGTATTAGAGTTTTAGCCAGAAGTAATCTGGTATCTGACAGGACTAAGTTGTGCCAACCCTTTAATTAAAAAAAGCACTTATATGTGTCGCCTGGGAGGAATTCTGCTCCTCAGAAGGCAGTGAACATTCGTAAGTGTTGTGAAGGAAACCGACTTGCTTACTTGCATTTGCTGTACTCCACATGCACTACCAGATTCAACAGAGAACAAATGAAAGTTCTGCTCTCAGAAACAATTCTCGTTTGAGAAAAATCCCTTTAAATTTTTTGAAAACTCACCGTCCAGCCACCACCGTCAGTCTCCATGTCGCAATACACTTTCTGACCCGATGAATTGGCCGCCTCGTGGAACAGAGTGTATACTCCGCTTGCTTTCTGGCCGACTTTGAACAGGTCACCGCAATGACGAGGGAATACTAGGCCTAATAACACGTACAAATACATAACACAGTGACCAACAGCTAACGGATTAGAACCATGCGTTACTTCAACAGTCCTCTTTAAAGTCGTTGAAGCTTAAAGCAAAATGGCTGCAAGCGTTACTGAATTTTTTGTTTAGGACATCACAATGCCTGTTTTTGAAGAAAGCATGTATATAATAAACTATGGCTGCAAGCCGCCATATATATATATATATGTATATATATATATATATATATATATATATATAATTGTACAAAGTTGAACACATTTTGATCTTTGTGCCGTTAGCAGGATGCGTAGCCTGTGTTCTCTGTCTGAAATTATAATAGCTGATTGAACTTTCGTAGTATGATGTTACCCACATGAACTAAGCTAAATGTTGTGAATGTAGAACTGAAAAATATTTTGGAAGGTTTATGAATGAGGTTACTGAATACACAGGAACTCCAGTGAAAGCATGACCATGTACTCGATCAAAACAGCACGCTGAACAACCAAGCAACAAAGAATATCTCATGAAACGAAAAACGAAGCCTAATCTAATGCATCGCCGCAGTGTTATATCCGGCCAGGCGTCATTCTGGGCGCCTGTTAACAACGACGAACTGTGCGTGTGCAGTGACGTTCGGGGATGTTCGCTCAATTAGGCCAGACTACTGCCAGCAGCTCTGTATTTAAAAGGAATCCTATACCAGCCCCATCTCGGCCGATACAACACCGCGAAACAGGAACTGTATTCGTTTCAAATGCTGGACACGTAATGAGTACAGCGAGTGCGTAAGTGATGAAGGAACTGTCCAAAGTACCCAAGCAAGCAAGATTCTGTCACTCAATAAGCAATATATATTTAGCCGGAAGCATGATCGAAAATCTACTTATGTTTAGAAATATTGTTGCCACGGAGAAAGCTCAGCATGCATAATGACAAACTTTTCATTTCAGCGAGCGTCTCTCGAAGGTCGGTCGCAGCCGCTTCAGCCCTTTCGATTGTCGACCATGCTGGTGGTTTTGCGTGCACAGCCACTGATGCTGTCACCAGAGCGCAAAAAATAGTGACGAAGGACTCCATGGACATCAATGTCGGCGACCTGCGGTGAACAGAAGGAGCTTGAGCTAGCTGCTACCTACGTATCACTCACTATACTGTTTTATATGACAAATTTTACTCGTAAAATGTCCCATGTTCTGCTGTTTGAAATGTTGAAGTCGGATTTACATTTATTGCTCGGCTAACCTCATTGAAAATTTCACCATAAAGAACAAATTTCGCGAGTACATTCCCCACGCTTCATGCATTTTCCGGCTTTTGAGTGTGTAGCCCGTCCTTGAAGAGGAGTTACAGGCAGGTATGCACCCCATTGGTTGCGGCTAAAATAAAGGGGAGGGGGGGGGGGGTAATTTTTTGAAACCCAGAGAAATGACATGAACAAAATGCAATCGTTACGTAAGACTGCTTAAATGGCGCCTAAATTACTACTCGCGGTCAAATTCTAATGCAAGAAATTCATAGAGATGGTCTTTGTGAGAATTCGAGTCTAATGTGAAAGTTTTGCGTAGAGATGATAATATACAGATAATTTTTAACCAGTGCTCCTGGCGACAATTGCAACCCATTTGGGCGACTCATTCTCGCGCGCGAACCTCCCCTGTTGCTTCACTGGTGTTTTCTGGGCACGCCCGGTCGCCGGACGGTCCGAGGCAGTGAGGGCGGGACGGGGCATGGTGGGGCACCGTCTTGACCTTTCTTTTGTAGCGAAAGCTACATTGATCACGAACGAGGAGTTTCATGCAGTGGGAGGCACATATGAGAGACTTAATTAGCATTTGCCTACAAACCGCCGCAGCTGGCGCACGCCAAGCGCTCTCCGCACCATTTGAAATGACGTTACACCGCGCGCCTCGCCACCGGCCGATCCGCCGCGCGCATGGATGGCCGCGCGCCACTTCCTTGCAACCGCCCCCGCTCGCTTCTCCAGATGTGAAATAAGCGCTCAGAGGATTGAAAAGGCGAGCTCACGTGTGTCGCAACCACAGTTGAGGCCAAGTATAGATAGCGACAAGGCTGCTAAGCAGAAGGAAGCTTGGAATTAACATCGGAGAGAGATGAAGAGGAAACGCCGGGCTGGGGAGACAGAACAGCAGTGCATAACGACCTTGTAAACGCCGTGAATATGCCGCTGCGAGACGGGCACGTTTAGCGCCCGAGTGAACAGCGAGTGTCTTTTCAGCGCCAGGCGCACATGTTTTCGCTGTGTATACCCTGGCCTAGCTGAGCTAAGCCACGGTAATTGTTTTTTTTTTCTTGCGGCCCGGCGTGGGTTGAGTTGAGGAGGCAGATGAGGAACATCATTTTGCATTGATCATATGCTCGGTGCTAACAAAGCCAGCCTAAAATAGTTGCGATGCCGACAGGATTGATGGAATAACTATTTCTCGTGTGCATTCGATAGATTTAGTCATCATCATCATCATCATCAGCCTGATTATACCCACTGCAGGGCGACGGCCTCTGCCATATTTACCCACCTAACCCGGTTCTGTGCTAGCTGCATCCACTTGACCCCTGCGAACTTCTTAATCTCATCCGCCCACCTAACTTTCTGCCGCCCCCTGCTACGCTTTCCTTCCCTTGGAATCCAGTTTGTTACCCTCAGCCACCATCGGTTATCCTCTCTTTGCACTACATGTCCTGCCCATGTCCATTTCTTCTTCTTAATTTCCACTAGAATGTCGGTAACTTGAGTTATTTCTCTGACCCACTCTGCACGCTTTCTTTCTCCTAATGTTACCCCTACCATTTTTCGTTCAATAGCCCTCTGGGTTGTCCTCAACTGAAGTAGAACTCTCTTGGTTAGCCTCCATGTTTCAGCCCCATAGGTGAGTACAGGCAAGATGCCACTGTTGAATACTTTCCTCTTGAGCGATACCGGTGAGCTGCTAGTCATAATCTGCGAGTGCTTGCCAAATGCGCTCCATCCCAATCGTATTTTTCTTGTTATTTCCTTTTCATGGTCCGGATCTGCGGTTACTACCTGTCCTAAGTAGACATATTCGCCAACTACTTCCAGTATATCGCTACCTAATGTAAACTGCTGTTCCTTTCCGAGGCTGTTGAACATTACCTTAGTCTTCTGCATATTGATTTTCAAGCCTACCTTTCTACTTTTCCTGTCTAGGTCATCTCTAGGATAGATTTAGTAAATAGCTTTTAATGGGTCCTTTATGTTTTTAAGTCTAGAATAAAATAATTATTGTTTCCTTTATCCAGGAAACAAATTACTGTCTATTCATACGAGAGTCGCCAAGAAAGCGCTATCGGCCTTCCAAATCTCAATGCTGATAGATTACGCTCTTGGCTAATCTATGCATCACCGTATCACCCACCTTTATATCAAAGGGCGTCCTTTGGCATATGCTTGAAGCCTAGAGAAAGGTTGATGGCAGGGTCAGACCATGTGTCTCGTCACCTATACTCAATGTAACCACCCTATAAAAGCCGCCACTAGCAACCTTTTTGCCATCCAACTGCAGCCGTACATGAGGCTAGCGCCTTCCTCCGATGGCACCAGCCAGAACCCAAAACTTTACGGGTAGTTCGAACAGTTCCTCATCGAGGAAAAATTCGTTCAATGCTCTTAGATCTCTCCTAATTGCGGTAAGGCGAGAGCCCTTCCTGCGACTCTTTGCAGTCATTTGCAGCTTTTTCATTCGCTAGCATTTTTTCTCATCTTTTTGCCCCTTTTTTCTGTGTATGCTATTTTTTACCTTCTCTACTTCTTCCTCTTTTGGTTGTTTTTTTTTTTTGCTACTTTTACAGTTTTTTTCTCCTGGAGTAATTTTTCCTCTTTTACTTATCACTGACTGTTTACTACTTCCAGTATATCGCTACCCTATGCTGCAGCTGAGGCTCTAAGGGAGCACTTCAGGTGAGGGGTCAAAGGAAGTACCTTTGAAAGACAAACAGAACCACCTTTGCAGGCTGCGAGGTTCGAAACTGGGTTTGGGCCCACTGCGGAGGAGGGGCGCGCAGCGGGGTTTACGGAGCTTCTCCCAAACGCACACCCCTGGAAAAGCCGAGCGCCAGGCCGGGGGACGCTTGTACCCATTTTTACCGGTGGGTGTCCGGCGGTGGGTTTCGAACTAACCACCTCCCGCAGCCGAGACGGGCGCTCATGGATCACTGCCTTGTCGTGGCGGAGGGGCTTGCGAAACTCGATGAAGTCGTGAGCTCTGCTGTGTAGGGCCACCCAAGATAGACAGGTCACGGCAGAGAGTTCTGACAAAATGTGATTCACTGGAGAAGGTAAGGGCAACCCACTCCAGTATTTCCTGCCAAGAAAACCCTATGGCCATCGACCATAAACCCTGACTGCTCATTGGAGGGTCAAATTCTAAAGTTAAAGCTCAGCTACTTTGGTCATCTGATGAGAAGAGAGGAGTCGCTGGAGAAAGATTTGATGTTGGGAAAGGTTGAGGGTCGCCGGAGAAGGGGTAGGCAGCGAACGCGATGGTTAGATGGCATTCTCGAGGCATTGCAGATGAAGCTATGTGATGTTAACAAGATAGTGAGAGACCGGAAAGCGTGGCGTGACTTGGTCCATAGGGTCACGAAGAGTCGGACACGACTGAACGCCTGAACTGAACTGAACTGACTGTTTACTATGTTTTAGCGCAATGACGAGGCCTGACATAAAGCTTTGCAATGTTTTTGTGCGGTTTTTGCAACCTTTCTGCGTCCATGGCTGTATTGACGTCTGCACTCTATTTCGACATGCTTGGTTATTTTGATGTCCAATCGACTTTTCGCTTCTAATAACTAACTACTCAAAATCAAACATTTTGGACACGGAAATGCTTTTCACCTACACCTCATACAACCAATTATTTTACTCGACAATATTGTGTTCCAGCCTCCGCGGACGCTAAACTCCTGTCGGTACTCATTACCCTAAAAAGACTTTCGCCTTAAAATCCAAGAGCATAGTAAAATCTGCACTGGAGAAATACTAAAAACAGTGTATATCCCTTGCACAGGGGTACATCGCGTGCCGCTTGTATAGCTTCTGCTCGCAACGCCAGGATTCGTGCCGCACATTGTAAATTTTCTTTCCTTGGCGCGCGTTCCTTTAAGGGCTTCTGCAAGGGTAAGATTGGACGTCACACCATACCTTCTGTCGCGTGGCCTTCTCATAGCTGCGTGACATTCTCACGAAACTTGACTGTCATGTGATACTCTCATTGCCAAGTGACATAACTGGAATCCAAGCTCTTTACTGGATTAGAACCCACGAACTTCACGGGACACCAACCAACAATCTTTATGTGACTTGAACCCGTATCCTTCACGAAACTTAGTTCATGGCTTCACGGGAGTCGAGACCACTTATCGCTAATTTCTTATCACTAACCCTATTACCACTAATCTCTTATCACTAAACCTATATCCCTATTTCAATTACCACAAGTATCTTATCATTGTTCATTTATCACTAATCTCATTAACACTAACCATCAATCACCAATCCCTGTATCACTAATCATCAATTACAAACCCCCAGCCACTAATCACCAATCACTAACCAGTAGCCTTGCTCTCGCTAGCTGGCGACACAAAAGACGTGTTGTGGAGTCGCGTGAAAGAAGCGAGCTCGCGCTTACTGGTCCGTCCTTCAAGCGGCAGAGCTCCGTCGCTATCGGTTGACGGAATCGCGGAGCAAGAGCTTACGCCTCAAGCGATTTCGGGCAGTAAACGGACAATAACTACCCACCTCCGTCGTACGCCGGCGAGACGGATGCAAGGAAGGAGGGAAAGACCAGCTTTAAGAATGAGGCCTCGCTCATCCGTGAGTGCTTGCTGTTCATTCAAGCAAGATGTTAAAATTTGTGGGGTGAAACTGTAAGCGCAGCTTTTCCCACTACCAAAAAAGTTACAAGAGTTCAACGCTGCTAAACCAAATTTTGAGCAAAAGCATTCGCTGCGGGTGACCGAACGTTCTTCTTCTCTTTTTCTTCTTCCTCAGCTCACATATAAATCCCCGTTTTAACCAAGCCGTATGAACGTGCCTTAGGAGTCTATAGGGGTAACGTGAATGCTAGGATCCTAGCAAGCTGACTGACATAACCACCCCATGTGAAATGAGAGACCTATGTTGGCAGCTCCTGCCAACTGAGCCGCGGCTCCGACCGCGCCACGCCGACCGCTTGAGTTGGGAGCCCATCTCTCGCTTTTGTGTCATGTGGGGTGTGACGTCACAGCGTCACGTGGGTAAGACGTGGCTACCGCCGCGCTACGCCAACCGCTTGAGTTGACAGCCCAGCTCTCACCCTGGTGTCACGTGGGGTGTGACGTCACAGCGTCACATGGGTGAGACGTACGTGGCTACCGTCGCGCTACGCTGAAGGCTCGAAACCTATAGTAGTATTACTTTCGCATTAAAATATTCCAAGGGTGTTCAAAAGTGTGTTTCTGGTATGCTCCGCAATTTTCGCAGTTCCACACCATATCTTTGAGAACAGCGTTGTGATTCGAAACTCTTCATACTCATGGATCCTGTTCTGAAAATCAGCTATTCAGCAAAAGAATTTGTTAACGTTATTGGCGATTCCACTACGAACAGCGCCCGGGGTTCTCAAGACAGACTCAGGCAGGGATTTGAGTTAAACGTGCATCGTAGGGAGTCATAAGTAAAATGATGAAAATGGAGCGTGGTGAGTGCCTTTCTTAGCATGCATGTTCGATCACGCTAGTCAAGAGAATTCAGGTGGTGCTGTTCTGAGTAATGGAAGCGAAATGTTATTGCGGTTACTTTGTTTCAAGGAAGGAGTTCATGCCGCCGCAGTTATAACGTATGCATGTCGGGCTTCATCCAAACGCAGGATGTTCTCTGCCGTTCTTTATAGCTGACAGAATACTACTCGAACGCTGAAGAACACTGTGATCCGGATTTTTGTTACCACGAACATAAGGAGTAAGAAAGTAAAGAATTGCAAGTGGAGATACGTACCAACAACGGTCTGCGGTGCCACAAGATGTTCCTAAAAAAGTTAGGGTTTAACCCGTTATGCCTTGCCTCGCTCCAAGCCGTGTATATGATGCATAATATATATGAAATGAAATTTAGGGGAGGAGGATTTTATTGCGGTGAAGAATGACACGGTGGCCACTTATCTTTCCACAAACAATGGACGTGAAAAAAGAGAGATATGAGTGAGATGAATCAACAGCCAGATAATAACTTGAGTACGTGGCAAGAGACTGACCTCTGTGCCACTATGATGAAAGGCAGCCAGAACTAATGTGCCTAAATACCGACGCGTCATGGTCTCTCGTGAATAGGTAGTTCGCAGTTTATAGTGATCGCGCAATGCCAAACGCCTAATACGTACATAGAACCTCTTGTAATATTGGTGACCGATGACCCTTCATGAACTGCGTGCTTTCTAAATTACCAAGTCACGCTGGTAAAAGTACGCCGTGACACGGTGTAATTTGACAAAAAAAAATCTGAATTAGCTCTGATTTGTTCCCAACGGCTTAAAATATATGGCAGAAAATAGCGAAACATTGCCATTCGAATCTTAACCAGCAGCAGCAGCAGCTTCAGACTTAAAACGCTGAGGCATTCCTGAAGCGATTGTGTGAGCCAACACAAAGTACGTCTCAATGCCGCCTTGCATGCACGAGCCCATGCATGTTCCTACAATTACAGCTCTCCGGTTAAGTGCGAAGACACTGGCTCTTCATTCATGTTATAGCTGATCACAGTGACGCAATCTAAATATTAAAGGAACCAAAGCCTTCTACGACACGGGTCGTTGGGAAGGCAAGCCACCCAGTCGCCTTGTTGTTGCTTCCGGAGGGCTATAGATGGCCGAACACTTTACGCCTGCTTTACGCATGTTGGGCTTTATCCAAACGCAGAATGTTCTCAATGTAGTCGAATACCCGCTGCCGTTTTGGATCGCGATGAAGGCTCCACGGACAGGAGTTAAATCTGGCAGATTTGGTCTTCATTCAGAATTGAAACAGTGTAGGTATTCCTCCAAGAAGAGAGTGGGTACACAGAAAAGGTAATTGATACTTTCAAGTCCAATATCGCTTAGCGGACGCCATAAAGATATATTTTCCTTTCCCGGGAGAATCAGTACGGCGTAGTGAAAGCGTTAATTTACGGTTAATACCATGCTATGCAAAGGGGATGTATGTGGTTTGAAAAATCTGCAAGAATTTAGCGACGAAAATCATTCGCTTGCAAGTGACGATGTGCACCGTGTTTCGTGCCAAAACTTGAGCACGCGAGTTGCCTTTCGGTACTGGTAGTGACACAAGGGTTACGAACATCGCAAACCTGGGATGAGCTTGAAAAAAAAAAATAGGAGCGACACTTAAGCTATGCCTGTAGGTATATGACGCGCCAAAGTTAAGGGCTCCGTCAGCGGCTCCTCTTGATAATTCCCATTCGCTTACATGCACTGTGTTACTCGCCTAAGTAATCATTTATACGTGCCCATAACCAGACATACAGCCATTAGCATACCGTCGTATACGAATGGCCATCCCATAAACTCGACATGCAGCCTCACCTCAACCAAGCAGTGCGAATGAGAATGTGTGGCAGGGATAGCTCGCCTGACTCTGACTGTAAGGGTTCCGGATGGTTCAGTTGTCTCCTTACCCTGGCCATTTAAAAAGAGCAGCTTAGGTACCTCCTGTCAACGCGTGCTTGAATACTGTCTCCTGATGCGTAATGGTGTCCCCTGCCAACTATCCAGTGATATTTAATATTACCGGTTGCGAGACTACCCATAGGGCCCATGATTGAAAAAACAGCGCTTTTTATCGGTCAGAATTAGGAAGTTTACGAATAGTGACGGCGGCCGCGGGCAATCAATTAAACTCTGTCGAAGTTGCAAACTTTCAGAATGCACAAGCAGTGGAAAATAAATTAAGTTGAAACGTTGCACTAGCAAAAATGACACAAAAGAGGCAGAGGTAATTCAGCTGGAAAAAAGAAGAAAGAAAAAAGTGATTTTGAGAAAGCAATGATTGCAAAGGCAGAAAACTTCTACTAGTCGCTTCTAGAAGGCGCGAAAATTCAAAGGCATTCGAAAAATGCGCATTATTACCAGTCATATTTAGAACCGAAGCCATTCAAATGCTCTGCCAATTATCATCTGTCACAATCCTGATCGCGATTTCACACTCACAACGGCAGCATCGACACCGGATGTCGTATTTTCCGGCAAATTTCGGACATGTCCAGGATTCTAAAACCTATTATCCTACAAAAATCTATAGATGTTACAAACAATTCACGTCCTTAATGCTCCTCATTTTAATTGCGTGGCTCGTTTTATACGTATAAATCTTGAGAAGCGTATCTATCACGATAATTCCTGTCCGCTACGCAATTTAGCAGTCGCAGAATGAGCACAGAACAAAGTTATCATCCATTGCTGGGCTTTTGAATGAGGTTAATGATAGCGCAGCTACGCAGAACAAAAGCCCGTGATACAGTGCCCAGAAAGAGGCGGGTTGGGTGTAAAGGTGATAGTTCAATTGTTTTTGACGCACTATTCGGCATCATACACGGCACAAAATGTACTTGGCAACGGGATGTAGCATCGGTGGAATTTTGAACCTGACTCAATACTAGCTATGAATAAAAGTGACAGAAAATGAAGTGGTCCCTCTTACGTTTTCTCTCCGTACAAAAGCCCAGTTTAGTGTCAGGGTCGTAACAGCAGCCTGCGCTCGCGTATCAGTGACCTAGATTAGCTCTTCCTAAGTATTTCATGAGCACAATTTCCCATCGTGCAGCGCACTCTTCAGGCATTTTGTCCCTTTCATAACAAATGTCTACAATCAGCTCGCAGCCACCTATTTTAGATACGCGCGAAAGTAAAAATTTTGCGGGTGCATACACGTTGTCCCTTTTATTTTTAAGTAATTTTCTTCGGTTTTACATTAATGTTTTTTTTTTCATTCCTTTATTAAGTTTATTATTTGTCCTTTTTAAGTGCTGTTATTAATTTGGTCGCCTCAACGCTCTCCAGCTCCCTTAAGCTAGAAAAGGGCACTTATGCCCTTCACGTTCGCATGAAGACGGCGAAGGTTATGGTTTGCGGGTCTCGGAATGAAATTATTAATAATAAAAGATTAGTTTTTATTTAGCTCTGGTTAGCCCCAGTTAAATTGCTAAAGCAACGGCGGAAGCTTCTTTTTCCTGCTACATTACGCCCTATCAGCGTAAGGTGCTACATTATTGGGGACACTTACTCTCATCCTTTAATTGTATGACGCGAGAGCGTAAGCTACCAGCCTACATAAAAAGTCACGCTTCAACTAAGCCGTATGGACGTGCCTGCGTGTCGTAGGGGTAACGAAAATGCAAACGGTTCTCGCAGGCTGATTCTGATATCACCCTTCCATATGAAAGGAGCGATCCGGGTTGGCAGCTCCTGCCCGTGGCATAGAGGTAACGTGAATTCAAATGTCATAGCAGGCTGATTTTTTTATAAGGAGACCGTAGCTACGCCTTTTCACGGTGTAGCTGCGGCCGCCAGAGGTTTCGCTTTGGCTGTCGTAGTATTGCTTTCACAACAACAATACTAATAATAATAATAATAATAATAATAATAATAATAATAATAATATTAATATTAATTGGTTCACAAGAAGGGAAGCATAGTATCTGTCAGGCTTCTTTTTGTGGACACCTGTACAGTAAGGTAAGGGACGAAGGTGGTAGTAAAAGTGATAAATCGTGGCTCGATTCCTGGCATGGGCACGAATATCGGAGCCAGAGCTCTATTCACCAGTCTGGCCATTTCGCCGTGCCTGTCCGTCAGAAGAAAAAAGAAAAGAAGAAAAATAAGACAAATGACTCGGCAGTTGGTAGAAGCGAACGACAACCGCGAGTTGCTAGGACAGAAGGTTTGTTCGAACGTTGTGACTGCGGTGTGGCCCGGAATTCAACGTAGAGACGATGTCATACCACTATAGTCGGATACAGGTTAAGAAACAAGCGCCAACAGCCTTCACAGGACACCCCATAAATCAATGACATCGCTCCAAATGTGTGACATCGCGGCACACATGGAAAAAGAAAAAAAAAAAGAACGTGTTCTTCCTCGCTCGCGGACGTTTATCAAAATGGCCGCCTCCGATTGTCGCGTTCGTACCTCGGTATCGCAAAATAGATTCGCGCTTTGTCCACCATTAGTGCTGTGTACTGATATCCCAAGGTGGGATTCAGCGAAAAGCGTTATTTGAGGGTTGTGTAGAGGTACTTGTGTGCGGGGTGACAACGATCGCTCTAGCATTTCGTGACTACTCGACGTGCCATCGGGAGACTGCCGCTGTTAACTACGATATTTGAGTCGTTCACCGGCGATTCAGAGCGCTATGTTTCACACAGCGGTAGTAATCGCCCTCCGAGGATGCTCTTTTCTTGTGCGCGAACTTAAGTTCGAGCGTGCGTGTCGATCGGGCTCCCCTGTCTTCCCTCCAATGTCAGCGAAAATGCGTTGCTTCCCACGTTCTTATCGCACCAACGAGCGCGACTGCTAATGGCAACTGCTGGTTCTTACTTATCGGTGAATGTGCTCGTAAGTGTTTGATGTTGGGTAGGTGAGTAGCTGTAAAGCCAGAAGGAGGGGTGAGATGAACGGAGAGAAATGTAAATGAAGCGTAAAGCTCTGCATGCCCTTTTGGAGCATATCATCATCATCATCATCATCATCATCATCATCAGCCTGACTATACCGACTGCAGGGCGAAGGCCCCTCTCCCATATTCCTCCAATTAACCCGGTTCTGTGCTATCTGCATCCACTTTCCCCTGCGAACTTCTTAATCTCATCCGCCCACCTAATTTTCTGCCGCCCCCTGCTACGCTTTCCTTCCCTTGGAATCCAGTCTGTTACCCTAAGCGACCAGCGGTTATCCTCTCTTCGCACTGCATGTCCTACCCATGCCCATTTCTTCTTCTTGATTTCCACTAGAATGTCAGTAACTTGAGCATATACCGAGCTATTTGTCTGAAAGCTGTTGTTGATTCTGAGGACGGCGCGAAAGGAACGAAGACAAAGAAGGAACACTTTGTCTTCATCCCTTTCACACCGTCCTAAGAACCAACATCAGCTATGAACCAGCTAGCCCAAACCAAATTACTTCTGAAAGCTGTGCCGGGCGCATTGTGATTCAGTTTTTCTCATTTTTATTTGCTTTATTTCTTAAATCTGTACGTAATCAAGAAGCGCCAAAAATACGAAACGAAATCTGCACTTTTTGATCATGAATGCATACACGCTGCCCAGTTAGTTTTGAGACGGTTTTTCACTTTTCTGCGACTCGCTGATGTGCTAACATAACACTGTTAAATGTATAATGTATTATTTTAATTGGTAGGTTTTTTCCTCACTTCTGTTTACTCTGTTATAGGCAGGTGCTGATTTGTTACTTCTGAGAAGGAGTACTCTACGAATGAAATAAGAATAGTAATGGACGTTGGATTTATTTAAGTGTATAGTTGTATTCAAATAAATTATTTTAAGACGATTTCCAAAAGCTATAAATTCTCTTCCATCATTTACGTTGTGCATTGCAAGTATGCTTCAGTGACACTATGCATTAGCATTTCATCAATTACATTTCATTGGTTCAGAAAGCTGCAAAAATAAATATCAAGCAATAAAATGTAGTATTGAAAGGCTACAGAACGTGATTATAGACATTATGCGCCGCAGCAAATTTTCTGGGAGTGCCTAGAAAATATTTTTATCAGTGTCTTTATAGGCGCTAGCTGTCCTGTGTTTCTCTCGTCTGAGTAGCTCTGGGAATTTTAAATAAGAAGCTTTGCTGGCATGGCCGTCTGCATGAACGCAAGATATGAAAGTAATTATAGAATTATAAACAAAGAAGTGCAACCTTCCGCATTTCTGCCATTCTCACTGCTGTATAAAAATGGTACGGCCGCCTCCTAAAATGCATTCTATGAAGGCAGGTTACAGCATTCAGCGTCATGAGCAGCACTGAGCGCCACTTTGAACACCATGTTGCTGTGTGACCAGCGCACTGCAGCTCTTGCAAGTGACCCGACCAAAAGCAGACACACATCGAATTATTCAGCAAAAAAGCACGGCAGGGGTGCACTTCCCATTATAAAATGTAAATAACATCTGCCGAATTCTAGCCATTTTTGCAACTGCAGGCAAACCCCTGAAGTCAAAAGCATCACTCTGGATATTGTGCATATCTTCAGTTTTTTCCAGGAATTAAAACCTTACCTCGCAACAAAAACATGTTATCAAAAACTGCTCACGTACTCATGCATAATGTCTTAAGTTCATTCCAACCAACAAATTCATTTTGGAGCTTCATGGCAACTTTTCCTTTCGTCTACACAGAAATTCTTTTTAGTACAAAGCGTTGCAAAGTATTCGAACCTCTACATCTGTCAGCTTAAATATGACTGCCACGCCATGCTTCATCTGAGCCCATATAAGCTTAATTGGGTTGAAACTCACAGTGGTAGGGTGAAAGCCGCAGCACAACGCACCCTACCCTTTCGGCTTCTCTGTCAACACGATACTTTATGTACTTTGCTTTACAGAGGACACAATGTTCAGGAGCTCCTTTTTCAGCATTTTCTGTTGCCAAATAATAGCTTTAGATGTCAGCCTATTCCTGCACTACATCCTTGCGAGAAGCAGTCGTAGGCACTGCTTCTTCAGACCGTGAGTGCTAAGAAGCATTGTCCATTACAATAGCATTACCTTGTGGCAATTTCTCCAGAACGCCATGAAACCACCCTAGGAGCGTGTGCCGTCCATCTCCTCGTAGTGGCCGTCGGTCTTTTTCCCGCAAAAGACGTCCACGCAACCGTCGATGAAGCCGTCCTCATTCCCGATATGCGTCACGATCAGGCGCTGCCCCTTTCCTAACAGTTGCTTCAGACCCATCGTCATACCACGCATGAAGGGAAGCAACAGTCGTGTCTATCCGCACAGTCGGGAGAGTGTGTCCTGCATTCACCCACTTTTCGTCCAGGATAAATATTCTCCTTCCTTCCTTCCTTAGGATGTCATGCAAGTATCTTTGCTGCCAATCGACGATGTCATCCAGTTCAATCAGCCGCGAGTCCCGGCCCCTCCTCTCACTCCTGAATTCTGTATCATGGAGCAGTCGGCGCACAGTCTACGGCTTTATAGGAGTAACGCCGCCGCTAGCGTTGAAATCGGCGGCAATCGTCTTCACAGTTGGGATCTCATTACAGCGAAAAAAAAAACGATGTACACAAGACCGCAATGCGCACTTCGTGAGGTCGTCATGCACCACCGTGCATCGTCCCTTGCCTGCGCTTCGTGGGCGCTTCCGGAAAGGCGTTGTAATTATTCAATCGTTTTCCTTCACTTCCTTTTTGGCATCCAACACCAACGCCGCGCTGACTCCAAGAAGATCGATCACTCACTACCGTGCACCTTTCTTCGACGTTACGCTCCGGGTGCTGAATCTAAAGCGATCATACGCAACTGCGGATGATTCGACCGCTCTTATTCTTCTCGTACCACTTGCGAGGCGTGGACTCATATTCTCCGCAATCCTCACTCGAAAAGGATGAAACGCATTCCGATGTCACCTTGTAGGGCTCCATGACGGAAAAGAGATGCAGTGAAGCGCACAAAAACAAAGCGGTTTCGTGAAAACTTGACAGTGCTGAAATTCACCACGAGAATTCGGCATTTTACCTGTTGTATTCCGATGAACAAACGGCTAGCGATCGAATTGAGTAACTGTATGTATTTTTGCTGGAACTCATGGAGCATATAGGAACTATTTGCCAGCACAGACTCACTCGAACAAACCATGTTCCAAGGGCTACTCGTAAGTGCAAGGCGGTTTGCCGTGACGTCATGGATGTAGCTTGGAAGCGATTGGTTGGAGGGGCTGCTTTGATAGCTGGATGCCGTATTTTTCTTAACCTGTATCCGACTATAGAAGTCTTCTACACCCGAATGAGAATGGTCCATGACGAGAGGCAAGGGGTGCTCATACGTGAAGCGATTCCCCTATGGCATAAATAAAATTGAAACCATAGAGTAAACTACTACGAGCAACAGCCATGTCTTTACCTTCAAGCCGAGCCTATATGCGTAGCCATGCAGATTCCTTTCGTGTAACTCCAGATTAAACCGCAAGCTAAACCAGAGCTAATGTTTAGTGCTGCAGTACTATCCGCATTCTCGCAAAAACCCAATTTCTGAAGTCGATATATCTTTGACCTTTCCGAGGTACCTTAAGTATCCACGGAAACAAGCGCGACAGATACTGCGCCTTTATTTCTTGTAAACAAATTAGAGGACACTGGTTCTGCTCGACAAGGTGCGCGCGATTTACCGTGTGCCGCAGGTTAACAAAGCAAAAAAAAAATGAGAGGGTCTATTAGACGTCTCTTAAGAGGAGTATGGCAAAAGCTACCCTTCCTCTCATATCACCTGTCTCTCATCGTTTAATCTCTTATCGGCGTTCCTTGCAGTGCAACATATAAATGCAATTCGTTTACAGGAAAGGAAAGGTGCAGTATCTGTAACACTTTCTCCGGTAAGGGTGTCTGGACGGTATAACATCGCTCGTGTCGGGTAGCATACCTTGCCGAGGGTTCAAGTGGGGATTGCTGATGGCAGGCACGCTAGACAACGAGAACATATCTCACGCAATCTCGCGCACAGGTCCAATGCATCCTAATAGAAGGCGTTGACAGATCTCACGCACAGCTCACGCGCACTGAGTTTCATTCGATAAACCCAGACAGGCTTTCGCCTAAATAACGTTTAACAATTATTACACAGCAAACACAATCTGTCAATACTCCCTACTTGTACACAATATTCCGTGATTAAATGAGTTAAACCACCTGTATTACAAGGAGCCAGTTCCTGCGGATACGCTCTGATGAGACTCTGCCAACACAATGTGGTGAGAGCACTCATGAGACAATATATTCGTTCAGATTAAAAATACAATATCTGGATTAAACATGATTACTCCTTGGCCAGGCGTGGCACCACGAGGCAGTGGTTCTATTGACAGGGGTCAAGTGGAGTTAAGACGGGAAAGAAGTGTCGTCACCAGGCCTGTTTCG
This sequence comes from Amblyomma maculatum, assembly GCA_023969395.1. NCBI lineage: Eukaryota > Metazoa > Arthropoda > Arachnida > Ixodida > Ixodidae > Amblyomma > Amblyomma maculatum. The sequence continues at coordinate 354,742 of JAJIZL010123407.1, read as the reverse complement.
GTGCAAGGAAATGACGGCTCTAAACCGGAAATGATGACCATGTTTGAATGTATATTCATTGCACTGATGACTTCATCACTTAAACACATCAGGGCCCGTATTTCGATTTTGCAGCGTCGTTATCGAAGTGTCACTATCTCACGTGACCTCGAGTAATATGATTGGTGAAAACGCCGGAACTTTACGTTGCCACCTCTTCCAGTTTCGTAGTGGCAACACCCGATTTCGGCGTTTAGACCAATCAGATGACTCGAGGTCACGTGAGATAGCGACCCTTCAATAACGACGCAAACTCGGAATACAGGCCCAGAGAAACATGTAACCTCCACCTGTATGATGCAAGAAATCCATGTTTGTGCCCAAACAGGCCCGCCACACCTCCTTTGAGACAGCGTCTTAACGCGATAGTTTTAAAGGCTCCGTTCACTAGAAAATCTGCGTCGGCGTAGTCGGCTTCATTGCCGGTTACGGTGTTGGCGTTGTTAGCGAAAAATCTCGAGCATAGCGCTGGCAGGCGGCAGCTGGCAGCAGACATAGCCATTACATCTGGCATGAGCTGCCAGTCTCTGCTTGTCGTTTCATATGAGAGGGTGATATTAGAATCAACCTGCCAAGACATCCACGTTATCTCTAGGCCACGTAAGGCACATTCATACGGCTTGGTTGAAGAGAGGCTTTAATGTCGGGCGGTAGCCTAGTTATCGTTACCTCTTAAAGACGGAGCTGAAGCGTCCGTCATAATTTTTATTAAAATATTTTGCCGACAGGTATTTTAATCTTCCCGTTTCTCACAGCTTTTCCGCCCATCCTGTAAAATCGGTGCAGATACTGTATTATTTTATTCAGTAATAAAAGCCATCAATTTAGTCTACTGAACTCTCCTTCCAGTTTCCAGTACTAAACTCTAGACTATGCAATTAAGTTACATTAAAGAATGCATTATAAATGCTCCTAACATTTAATTGGACTCTAAATAGTCGACGATTAGAGCATAATCATGGCAATGGCAAGTGTTTATAGTAATGGGAACTAAATCTAGATGTTACTCAGAACTCTAAGGCAATAATTTCCCAATATGAATAAAACCGCGGCTCAGTCCAAATGAAAGCTTACGAATATGAACATGCATATTTTTCTCGCGTTTTTTCATACCTAACAAGCGGGAAGCATATATTGTGATATTGTAAACATCTTTTTTCACAACTAAAAAAACGTAACCAAACAGTACATGGGGAGTACTTTACAACTCGACACGAACACGTGCTGTAGCGGTACACTCATTTCAATTGTATATGCACCCGCCTTATCGGTATACACCAATGAGGAGGACACGAAGTGGCCTTGGTTGAGAGTCTTTTAAAGGCACGAACTTGTGACTGAAGTTAGGTGTCATGTGCAAAACTTATGGCCGGCATCTAACCATAGGATTCAAATCTAACTCTTATATTCTTTTAGATGAAGTTCATAATTGCTGCACTAAGTTACGAAAAAGGCGTATGAACTTTACTTTTTGATGGTGCAGCAATAATGTCATTTGTCGAGAGATTACTCCATCCTGCAGGATTAAATGTAGTTTGAATGTAATATTAACATATGTGTACGCTGATTGCACGAGGAGAGCAAAAGTTTTTACGCACCTCATGAAGGTGATGCCGATGATAGGCTTTGTAGCACTTATTTAGGATCTATTGTGATCAGTACAGCAGCAGGAGTTTCTCTTTATTTCTATGCATTAGCGCTGTGCGACGTCAGTCCTTGTTAAAGAACTCCAGGTGGACAAAATTTCCGGAGCACTCCACTGCGGTGTCTGATCGCTTTGGGACGTTAAAGTCCATGAACCAAACCAAATATTAATACGCGTTGTTCCTTAAATGCGCACTTAAATACGCACTTCAGCCTTCTGTCGAAAGCCATTTTGAAATACAGCCCACTTTGTAGTGGTAATAAGAGAAACATGACTACATCACAAAAAAAAACAACAGCTTAATATCCGCTCTTCCTAGGTGGACGGTGACTACCTAATGTACAATGTTAGCGATTCCTTGGTGCTATGATTAAGAGTAATCGCTCTTGGCTACCTCAGAATAAAATATTCCAACCCCGAAAGCAGTGTCCAAAGTTTTCGTATTATGGTGGGAACACAGCGAGGGAGCAGGTGTTGATCAATTGTTCTGCGTGAAAGAGCACATTGTGAAGGTGCCCTGAGTTACTATCTAACGGTGCTTCAGAGACTACCTCTAACATGCAAGACGATCCTTGAGGTCACGTGGAACAACTGCTTGCGGATATATACTGGACTCCCAGAGGGCTCCTCTGCCTCATTAAAGCAAGCAGAAGCAGGATGTCTCCCTCTGGGTGGGATTGCCGCGCAGGAATCTATGCGTTTCCATCTCCGACATGTCCTGCAAGGGTAGAAGCATTTTCTTATACAATGCCCACCTAACTCTTGTTATCTCAAAGTTAGACAACTTGTGAAGCTTCTGCCCCTCGCTACTTACCAAACACAGAAACAACTGCATCTGAAATATCCCCCTTTAACGCTCACGCCACTAAACATGAAGACGCTTATTGCAAAAGTAAATACAAAGAGCTTCATGCCACGGATAGCGCTTCTTCAAGATACTCTTGTTGCAGATTGGGCAAGAATCCGCAAGTGGAATGATGAGGAAGAAGAGGATTGGACTAGGAGCGCGTGGTAGAGACCGACGGCTCAATTACTCAAGAAACTTCTTGCAGTCTTTATGAGCCCTTAAGAAGCCATGTCATTTCTTACCGGCTTCTGCAAGAGTTTATTTATTTATTTATTTATTTATTTATTTATTTATTTATTTATTT
>JAJIZL010123407.1:340436-351897 GCA_023969395.1 Amblyomma maculatum | reverse complement strand
TTATTTATTTATTTATTTATTTATTTATTTATTTATTTATTTATTTAAAGATACTGGTAATTTAATTCGTGATTGTTGCAGTTGGGCATATGTTAGTACAAACGATGTGTATATACAGCATTTAAGGAACATACAGTGACATGATCATATGTGCAAAGCAAATCAAGAATATAAAATACGTAGAGTACAAAATTGATGACAAATATTATACAAATACAAACAAATATGAAGCAGTTGTTTCTAAAGGCATGAAAAGACGAGAATTATACAGGTATTACAACACTGCACTTAGAGAAAAAAAACGTAAGCGTACTGTACGCGCATAAGTCACAAAGATCAGAAGGAACAGAACCTAACGGGAGGCATAGTAAGAACATTTACACAGAAGAACTTTTTGCTAACACGTTAAAGATATTGTTACGAGGCACGTCGAGATATTAGGAGGCGATGGTACGTAGTAGCCGCAACAGTTCACCGTCAGGGACACACTCACAGGAGAACCAGACGTAGCTGCAACGTCGTCTTTCTCTACTAGCCCAGCACTTCGTCATCGTCTCTTTCACTGCGTACCGTAACAATACACCCACCCACCCCCCCCCCCCCGCGGAAGAAGCACAATCCCGGTGCGTAGACTACACAGGCGAGCGCGAGATATAAGGTTTGAGACGGGCGACATGCACGACTTCTGGATGATGGTTTGCCGGAGAGTGGCGGTTCACAGGGATAATCTCGTACGTCACGTCGGTAAGTTGCCGCAAGACCTGGTAAGGGCCCACGTAGCGGGGCAGAAATTTCTCGCACATGCCTACAAGTCGAGCAGGGAGCCAGAGGAGTACGAGGGAACCAGGAGGGTAGTAGGCGTCACGGTGCTGGAGATCGTAACGGTGCTTTTGAGAACGCTGGAACGCACGAAGCCGGTCTCGAGCAATATGACGGGCGGCATCAGCGCGGGCGATGGCATCAGAAGCGTAACTGCAGGAAGAATCGTCAACAGGCAGTAAGGTGTCGAAGGGAAGTAGAGGGTCGCGGCCGAAGAGTAGATAAAAGGGAGAGTATCCGGCGGTATCATGTCGTGAGGAGTTATAAGCTAATGTTATGAAAGGTAAAGAGATGTCCCAGTCACGGTGATGGTCAGAAACATACATTGACATCATATCGGTCAGGGTACGATTAAGGCGCTCAGTAAGACCGTTCGTTTGTGGATGGTAGGCCGTTGTGAAGTTGTGGCGCGTAGCGCATGAGCGCAGAAGGTCATTAACAACTTTAGAAAGAAGCAGCGACCGCGATCGGTGAGCAGTTGACGAGGAGCACCATGAAGCAAGATGACGTCATGCAAAAGAAAGTCTGCAACGTCGGAGGCACAGCTGGTGGGGATAGCTCTGGTTATGGCATACCGGGTGGCGTAATCGGTCGCTACGGCAATCCATTTGTTCCCTGAAGTCGATGTGGGAAATGGCCCGAGTAGGTCGAGACCAACTCGAGAAAAGGGCTCAGTTGGAACTGCGAGTGGTTGCAGGGGCCCACTACGGTGAAGAGACGGTGTCTTCCTGCGCTGGCACAGCTCACAGGCGGCGACGTAGCGACGAACAGAGCGGTAGAGGCCAGGCCAGTAGAATCGCCGTCGAACATTGTCGTATGTGCGGGACACTGCTAGGTGCCCTGCTGTAGGAGCATCATGAAGGTGCGCAAGAACAGCAGAGCGTAGATGTGTCGGGACAACAAGCAAAAGGTCTACACCATCTGGGCGCATATTGCGTCGGTATAATGTGTTATTAAGCAGCACAAACATACTGATGGGCGGATCGGTGCTGTCGTTGCGCAGGTGATCAATAATGGGGCGCAGGGAAGGATCACGACTCTGTTCGACGCCGATATGGAGAAAGTTCGAAATGGACAAAAGGCAGTCGTCAGCAGTATTGTCAGGAAGTTCAGGAGGGTCAACGGGGTGGCGGGACAAGCAGTCGGCGTCTTGATGTAGGCGGCCTGACTTGTACACAACAGTAAACGTGTATTCTTGTAATCGCAAGGCCCAGCGACCTAAGCGGCCAGTAGGGTCCTTAAGTGATGACAACCAACACAAGGCATGATGGTCCGTCACTACGCTGAAGGGCCGCCCAAACAAATAAGGGCGAAATTTGGTCAACGCAAGACATTCGCGCTCCGTATTGGAATAATTGCGCTCGGACTGAGATAGAAGGCGGCTGGCATAGGCAATCACACGAGAGTGGCCGTGCTGGTACTGGGCAAGGATGGCGCCAATATCATGTCCGCTAGCGTCGGTGCGCAGTTCTGTAGGCGCAGACGGGTCGAAGTGCGCCAGTACAGGAGGAGCGGTGAGCGCAGAAATGAGCGTTGTGAAGGCCTGAGCTTGTTCATGGCTCCACGAGAAATTCACGTTTTTCTGCAAAAGGGAGGTAAGTGGACGTTCTAGGTCAGCGAAGTTCCGAATGAAGCGACGGAAGTAGGAGCAGAGCCCGAGAAAACTTCGCACATCACTTGTATTACGTGGTGTAGGGAACTCGCGGACTGCACGAACTTTATCAGGGTCGGGCTGCACACCATTTTCGTCAACCAAATGTCCCAGGATTTTGATCTGGCGGCGGCCGAAGCTGCATTTTTTTGCGTTGAGTTGAAGACCGGCGCGGCGAAAGACTGCCAGTATCGTAGAAAGCCTTTCAAGGTGACTTGTGAACGTGGGAGAGAAAACGACAACGTCATCTAAGTAGCATAAGCACGTTGTCCACTTGAGGCCACGGAGAAGCGAGTCCATCATGCGCTCGAAGGTCGCAGGAGCGTTACAGAGGCCAAATGGCGTGACCTTGAATTGGTATAGTCCGTCAGGGGTAACAAATGCGGTTTTCTCTCGATCCCATTCGTCGACAGCTATTTGCCAGTAGCCGGAACACATGCCGATCGAGGAAAAATAGCTGGCACCATGCAAGCAGTCGAGGGCGTCGTCAATTCTCGGGAGCGGATAAACGTCTTTTTTAGTGATCTGATTGAGGTGGCGGTAATCTACACAGAATCTCCAAGTTTGATCTTTCTTTTTGACTAAAACGACAGGAGACGCCCAGGGACTGCAGGAAGGCTCAATAATATTATTTGTCAACATCTTGTCGACCTCCTTCTGTATCACGTGGCGCTCAGCAAGAGAGACTCGATAAGGCCTTCTGTGAATAGGGCTGGCATCACCAGTATTGATGCGATGGGTAACGACAGATGTCTGGGCCGAAGGTCGGTCGGCAAAATCAAAAATGTCCTTGTACGAAAGCAAAAGGTCGGAGAGAGCACCGGCTTGCTGAGGTCTTAAATCCGGTGCTATCATGGGAGTAAAAAGGGTCGAACGAGAAGCTGATACGGGGGGTTCAGACAGAGGCACAGGCTTGAGGGCAGAAACTTCGCAGTCAGCCAACGGAAGCAAGTCAGCGAGTGCAATGCCATGGGGCAAAACTTGGACAGAGCGGCTAAAGTTAAGGACGGGAAGATAGGTTCTGTTATCCGTGACGGTCAGTACAGTGTGAGGGAGTATGACGTTACGGTGGAGAACATCTGTGATTGGACAAGTGACCTATGTACCGTCAGGAATAGCAGGAAACGGGGCCAAAGGAACATACATGGCAGCTTCGGGCGGTAGGCGAACAAACTCGGCGGAGCAGAGGCGTGGCTTGATATCTGTGCGGTCGGAGCAGAAAGGCAGGTCTAAGCGTAGGAGGCCACTTGAACAATCAATCAGGGCAGAGTGCGCCGTTAAAAAGTCGATGCCGAGGATCACATCGTGAGGGCAGCGGTCGATTACAGTGAAGAGCACAGGGGTAGTTCGACCACAAATGCTCACGCGCGCAGTGCAAAGTCCCACGACGGCAGCGACGCCTCCGTCGGCGACACGAACGGCTGATGAAGAGGCGGGTGTGACAACTTTTTTGAGTCGGCGGCGAAACGAAGAGCCGAGGACGGAAATTTGGGCACCAGTGTCAATGAGGGCGGTAACAGGCACACCATCTACACAGATATCTAGAAGATTGCGGCGATGAGCGAGGGTCAGCAGAGGATTTTCGGGCCGGGTCGTCAATGCAGCTTGACCTCCGGGAGCTGCATTGATCAGTTTTCCGGGAGCGGGCCAGAGAAGTGAGGGGACGAGGAACGGTGAGGTAGGGGCGAGCGGGAACGGCGGGTCTGGGGAGACGGCGATCGGCTGGACTTGCGCGGGGATGGCGGGTTAAAATCACGAGAGGGCATATCACGGAGAGAGGTTGGGTGTGGTCCGTAGGTGGTGCTGCGATCATGATAGTAGCGAGGTCGAGGTGGCGGAACCCAACGGCTGCGGCAATGGCGAGAAATGTGGCCGGCACGTGAGCAGTTGAAGTAGATGGGTCGGTTGTCGAAGGTCCGCCATTCTTCTGGGTTGCGGTAGCGTCGGGTAGATTCGGGGTATCGCGTCGGGAAGCGCGCAGTCGGAGCCGCAGCAGCTACCACCGGAACAGTGGGCTGGGCAGAGGGCTGTGCGGACGGCTGACCAGGGCTGAGGCTTACGCTCGCATTAAGGCCCACGTTCGCGAATTCTTGCCGAATGACAGCTTGGATCAGTGCTATAGTAGCATCCGCCGGCTGAGGTGTGAATGCGACGGGGGCCATTGCCTCCAGCTCTCTGCGAACGATCCTGGTCAAGTTTGGCTCATGGGACGGCTGCTGCAGTGTTGGCAGATCTTCGCACGAAGACGTAGCAACTGTGTTTGGCAAGCGGTCGAAGCGGGGAGCAATACGACGATGTTTAGCTTGCTCAAACCGCCGGCATACCTCGAGGACGGAGTCGACCGTCGTACAATCTTTGCAAAATAGAAGGTTAAAAGCGTCGTCAGCAATGCCCTTTAAGATGTGGCCCACCTTGTCACACTCGGGCATGGCGCTGTTCACTTTGCGGCATAGGGCTAGTACGTATTGTATGTACGACAGATATGATTCAGTCGACGACTGTGCTCGCGATGCCAGGTCCTTTTTAGCGCCGAGCTTGCGTCCGATTGGCTTGCCAAAGAGATCCCGAAGCTTCTCTTTGCACATGTCCCAGGATGTTAGATCTTCTTCGTGCGTCTCGAACCAGACGCGCGCCGTACCAGTCAGGTAGAAAATGACATTTGCAAGCATCAACATTGCGTCCCATCGGTTGTGCTTACTGACTCGCTCGTACATAGCGAGCAAGTCTTCGACGTCGATGTCATCGGTGCCGCAAAATGTTCCCGGATCACTAGGCTGCGCAACGACGACAGTGGGCGCTGGTTGTGCCGCTGTAGAGGTAGCTGCGTCGGATTGCATAGTGCTAGCACCAAGTTGGCGGCCACTACGGAGATCCAGCTTGTGGTATTGGTGTCTAACCCAGCAGCAAGATGTTACGAGGCACGTCGAGATATTAGGAGGCGATGGTACGTCGTAGCCGCAACAGTTCACCGTCAGGGACACACTCACAGGAGAACCAGACGTAGCTGCAGCGTCGTCTTTCTCTACTAGCCCAGCACTTAGTCATCGTCTCTTTCACTGCGTACCGTAACAATATTTTCACTGTGACTGCAAACGTTGTAAATGAAGATAAATTAGTGACAGATGAACTCAGGCTGTTCCTTTCTCTTGTGGCTATAAGAGCGAATGAGTAGTTAAAGCAGTCAGTGTGGAAGGGATATTCAGTTAGCGTGTTTTAATGCTTATTACGTTTCGGGCTAGTTGTCAATAAAGCGATTTATTCAGCAGAATCAACTTTTAAATGACGATAAAGTAGACGATACAAGCTTTTAAGGCGTGCGATTTTAGCTCGAGTTCGAGTTGTTTTATTTCCTGTCGTTTCGTTATTTCAGTTGGTGAGTCAGTTGTTCTGTACTTATTGAATATACACCTAACTGCATTCCTTTGCACAGCTTCAATTTTATGTCTTGATTGGTAAAAGGAAACCAAACGAGATTAGCATATTCGAGGACAGAGCGAATTCTTACACCGTAAGCTAGTAATTTAGTTCTATAAGCCCTTATAAAAATTTTGTATGTGTGTCTGATGAGATTAAGTTGCTCTTTCACAATAGAGACACCAGAGTGAGTTTCAGCTGAATTTTCTTTTGAGTTCTTACTGTGTGTCTAAAACAAATTGGCCACCACGTTTCTGGTTGGTACTTAATGTGTGTTCTTCATTAGTTTTGACCAATCAGCGTCTGATGGCTTTCATTTTTGGATAAAAAGTAAAAGCTAAAAAGTAACGAAGCACCTCAACTACATTTAAAAAAACTAAAGAATAAAAAATATTTAAACTAGGCGAAAAAACAACTGATCACTAGCGCGACTCGAACTCGGTACCTCTTACTCAGCAGCTTTCGACGCTAACCACTCAGCCATTCGGGGATTTTTTTCTATTTATTGCATGGAACAACTTCCATAAAAAAGGAACAACTCCACTTACTTAAACATGTCCATGTCTAAAGTTACCGGGCTGCTTAAAACGAGCCCGTCATATCCTCAGCCCGACAATGCACAATCATCAGAACATCAAAAGTCTGGGAGACAAACACATGCGTCTAGATACGGCATCCAGTTTGGAGGTTCTTCACGTGCAGCATATACACTTCTCACCAAAGAACACTGCTCCCGAAACACGGATTTGGACGATCTTGGTGGCTCTGCATGCCTATCGATCATGCGGCTTTTCCAAAGGCTGAACAGTCCCATCAACACAAATAGATCGTAAGGTACGACAGAGTTTTTGTCAGGAGGCAAAAATCTAATTGTATAAGGCGTAATTTCAATTTCCTTTTTAAGAGTTCTTTGTAGTATGTCCCAAAAGAACATTGCGTCACGGCACAGAATAAAGCAATGATCAATTGTCTCAGGCACGTTACAGAGACGACAATTTACCGACCAGGGCACAAACATCTCCTTATTGTGAAGAAATGTCTTGACAGGCAACGTCACTGTGTGTAATTTGAAAAAGAACGTTTTTGCAGCTGCCTGAATGCACATTTGCCTAACACGCTTTAGAACAGTGGTGTCCAAAAACCCCAGATAAGGCTGCCGATACAACAGTGTAGGGAACAAAGACTCAGTGAAAGCCTGGGTCATCTGCTTTCTCGAGAGGCTATACAGGTAATCTACAGAGAAACGCACAATGAGAAAATTGAAAGTGTCAACAACCTCCTTAAGGAATCCCCATAAACGCCCCTCACGAGCCTGCCCAGTTGGTGCGAATAAGTAAGGCAAATGTGGACTAAGACGCCTAATGAGCACAGTTACAAGACGGATGGTTTGCCGATTTGAAAAAGAAAAAAACGGGAAACAAGTTGATGCACAAACAAGTGAACAAGGCCCACTCCACCAGACTCTAAGGGAAGAAACAAGTTGTCACGCCGCATGGGCTCCCATTGAGAGCGCCACACAAATGTTGCAAATATTCTGTGTATAACTTGTACTTTCCTCCTCGCACAATGCAGGACTTGGAGGACATACGCAAGCTTTGCAAACAAAAATATGTTACAGACCTGTGCCCTAGCAAACACTGAGAGTTCCCTACCCATCCAAGCCTGCGTTTGTCGCCGCATAGGTACGATTTGTGAATCTCAGTAGGCTGCGCTGTTACGAACTTGGTGCAGCGGAACCCCTAGGTACTGAAGAGGGCTACAGTCCCAGCATATGCCTCCAAACTGGCTTGGTCTAGTGCCCCAGTGTCCCAACCAAAAACCTTTGGATTTATCTAAATTAAGGGCCGCGCCTGATACATCGCAGAACTGTTCAGTCAAGTGTAAAGCCTCAAGTACACTCTTTTTGTCAGAACAAAAGAGGGCGATATCGTCTGCGTAAGCTAAAATCTTAACTTCACATTGAGCCAGAGAGAAACCACGGATGGCTGCACTGTTAATTATACTGAGACAGAGGGGTTCCAGGTATAAGCCAAACAACAGTGGAGGCAGTGGACATCCTTGACGAACACATGATTCCAGTGGTATTGGTTTCGTTAGCTCCTGATTAACAATCAGTCTTGTATACGAGTTCATATAGCACAGCCTTATGCCTTTTAGCAAAACGTCACCAATGTTTGCATTCTCCAAGACCGCGAACAAGAAATTGTGCCGAACTTTATCAAACGCCTTCGCCAGGTCAATTTGAATCAGTGCTACTTGGCCTGTCTCATCTGATACTGTCTCGATTACTGAACGTGCAATATGGATGTGTGTTTGAATACTGCGCCCTCTGATACCACATACCTGATGCGAACCTATCAAGTCCATGATAACCAGCTGCAAATGAGAACAAAGGACCTTGGCAAAAATTTTGTAATCAACATTCCAGAGGGAAATTGGACGATATCCTTCAACAGTTTTCAACCGATTAGTATATTTGCTTTTGGGAATTAATATTGTGTGGCCTGAATAGAAAGTGGGAGGCAGGAAACACACATCATAAGATGCTTGGAATACTTCCATCAAAACAGGCGTTAGGCAAGGCGAAAAATTTTTATAAAATTCGCTAGTAATACCATCTGGGCCAGGAGATTTCTGGTTCTGAAGGTCTGAAATGGCTGATTTAATTTCGTCCAAAGTGATGGGTCCCTCTACTACAGCACACTTCCCATCGTCTAGTCGAGGAAAGTTCTCAAGTAAGGAATTATAATCGAAACCCTGATTTGGATCTTTACAACTGCCGAACAGCTTTCGATAATAATCATAGAAAGCAGCAAGAATACTAGGAGCATCACTATATGTGCAATCATCATACTGAATTTCCAATATTTCCTTCGTAAGAGCATTCTCTCTTTCATCACTGAGGGCCCGACGTGAAGGTTGCTCGTCAAGAAACCTTCGAGTCCTAGATCTTATTAGGGCCCCCTTGTATCCTTCCGTCGCAAATTGTTGAAGCTCTGCCTTCACGTTATTAATTTCTTCAACATAGGCACCCGGGCTAACCCTCTTTAGCTCATGTAGCTCAGTTAGAGTGCGCCCAAGCTCACGAAGGTGGTGTCTCTTTAGGGACGCGATTCTTGCAGAGGCTTCAATTGCTAAGTTTTTGGTTTCCTGTTTAAACAAGTCCCATTTTTGAAAAACTAACAGATCATGGCGTGACCATATGTCTTTCAAACAAGTAGGTACAGCACACTTAAAGATTTCATCTGAGAGCAGACAATTATTCATTTTCCACAGCTCCCACCGAGGGTGAAGTATCTGCCGACTGTACCTCCTACCTGAAGAGGCACCATACAATGGTCACTGAAGAAGATGGGCCGCACCCAGTAACCAAACACATTTGCTAACGTGTCTGCAGAAACATAAATTCTGTCAAGGCGGGCATTAGAGGAGAACTGAAAATGAGTGAAATGAATACTGTCGCCTTTTTCCTGCCCCACATCTACAAGGTTATATTCACAAGCCAAATCGTTAAGTAATGCAGCACTAGGGTCATATCTCTTAAATAATTCTTATCGGTCCTCATCCCTGCAAACGCAATTAAAATCTCCCAACAATATAATTTTGCGATCTGTGCACAAATGGTTAACTAATGAAAGAAAAAAAATGCCTTCTGTTTCGTTGTTTTACAGGGGCGTAAACACAAATAATTCGCCACTGCACACCTGAGATTGTGAGGTCACAGCATATAAGTCTCCCCTCGTCATCTATGCAATAAGACATGGATGTCATCTCTAGCGTTTTGGCCAGGAATAGCATACACCCTCCGAACAAGCCTCTAGCGTGACTAACAATAATGTATTCCGGCAAAAACGGCTCAAGAGCAGCTTCCGTCTCTTCATCGGAGGACAACTTTGTTTCCTGAACTGCTGCTACAGACGCACTCCATTTCTTTAACAGATGTCTTAACTGCTGCTGTCTCCGACGATTACGCATACGCCTGACGTTAAGGGACTTGATATGCTGCGACGCTAGCCATTTTGGTACTAGTTCTTTTAAACATCATACCCTGGAATGGGGTGGCCCACCTGCAAATTGGCGGCTTTTCGGCAGACATCGCCCGCCTCTTTAACGTCACCCTTCCTGTGGCCTCTAGACAGTGTGCCTTCTGGCCAGCACCATCGATACACACCTCATCATCTGCGGGACGCTTCAGAGGCACTGTGTTGTCCATGTCCTCCTCTGAGACACTCAAGGCTTCAGCCCACGAACATGATTGGAGCACATCGCTCGCTGCCACACTGACAGCCGACAGAGAACCGGACGCACCAGAGATCGGCGCCACAAACGGCTCACTGTTGCCCTCCAACGACGAAGGAGAATCAATGACGAAGGAAGATAGACGAGCTTTTGACGGAAATATAGAATCATAATTTATATCCACAAAGGACGTTGAACAACCAATAGGACATATAGAAGCAAGGTCCACACCAATGTTTGCTAAAATGCTCTGCGTGAAAACAACCTGAGGCATGCAGGCTTTTGGTCACTGCCTTTCACTCCCTTCTTCTTCGTCCGACTACTAGTACCGAGTTCATCATCTTTTCGCATATGGACTGTAGCAATATGAAGGAAATCAGAATGGTTAAAAACCACTTAGAGGCTATCGATATAGCAAGTACAAAGGGCTGTCGTCCGAGCACGTGCACGAAGATTATTTTCCCACGAAGCGCCCACCAAGCGTGCAATAGGAGAGGAAAACATGTACGCAATGAAGAATGAAGTAAAAGAGATCAACACCAGCAATAGGGTCACAAGCGACAGGGTGGAGATACAAGCGTTCGTAGAATATTTTCGCTTCTTGCTAGGCGACGCAAGGCGAGTGGAGGAAGGATTTGAAAAAGGCTTTTTTGCCACTGATGCCAAGACTCGATGACACCGTGAAAGCAAGCTTGGAGAAGCCCATTAGCATATGAGAGATAGAAATTGCTATAGAGGACCTGACCGCTGGAAAATCGCCTGGTCCTGATGGATTGGGCGCAGCTTTTTATGAAGGTTTTAGGGGGAAGCAGCGCAGGCATTGCATTGAGTTTTGAGCGAGGCATATGGTAAAGAAGAAACGACACCGTCATTTATTATAGGACGCACGTGGTGTTGATATCAAAGAGCGATGATCCCGGCAAATTGCTCTCAGTGAAGTCATACCGGCCTATAACACTTGCCAATGTGGATTACAGAATCTTCAGGAAGGTCCCAGCGAAACGATTGCAGAACGTAGTTAAGGATATTTTTGGGCCACATCAAACATATGGAATTAAAGAGAGAAGCATATATACAAATATTCACATAGCTAAAAACATTTTGGAATGTTGTGACGACTTAGTTACGAAATTTTGTTTCGAATACTGGATTATGTAAATGTAGGCTCAGTCATAATAGATGGAGTTAAATGGCATATGCAAATTGTTTGACTGGCATTATTGTAAATAAGGAAGTCACAGAAAGCTTTCAGATAAGATCGTCCGTAAGACAAGGATGTCCACTTTCTCCTTATTTGGGAACACAGCGCGGAGCAGGACGCAACACAAGAAAACGAAG
>JAJIZL010123407.1:313476-340036 GCA_023969395.1 Amblyomma maculatum | reverse complement strand
ATATTGTCATATGCTGACGACGTAGCCGTTTTCTGTAAAGATCAAGACAGCGTTTCAAAAGCAATCAAAGATGCTAGTCGATTTTGTAGGCAAACAGTCAGCGAAGTCAACTAGGACAAATGGTTGGGGCGTTGGCATGAGGTTTGGTGCAAGGCATCTTCCTTTTTCGAAACTGTTTCTTGGTCTGTCACACCTGCGAGGTACCTTGGAGTGCCGCTGGAACACTACAACGATACGAAAGAGTACTGGAATGCCGAACGTGAACGTGTCCAGTCAAACAACAAAGTGGGGTGGCCTTGATTTATCAATGTTTGCGCGTTCAACTGTATGCAAATTGTTTATTGCTGCGAAAGTCTGGTATGTTTTGCAAGCATTGTCTATGCCAAGAATTAGCGTCCAGAAATTACACCGATTGCTGGCGGTTTTCGTCTGGGGTTCAGTTTGGGAGAGACCAAGTCGTACAAATTTGCTTCGCTCGGTAAAAAGTGGGGGACTTGGTTTGGCCCATTTATTTTGCGACAAATAGTATCCAGGTTACGTTCTTACGGAACCAACCCGACCCTTTTTTGCATACAGTTTTTCAAGTTAGACTGAGCCAAAACTTACCCGAATTTTTGGTGTCCTCTAGTAACTTTAAATACAGAAGACTGAGTGTTTTTTTGCGTGAGGTTGTGACTTCCTTCAACATTTTAAATATGAGATTCTCAATGGAATACCTAAGCGCTTTAACCCAAAAGCAACTGTATAAGGACCTGCTTGATGTAATGATGCCAGTGCCGTTGTATCGATCATTACACTGTGCAGGAGAAGGTAAGGATGTCCTAAAAAGAGTTAAAAAGATGCCAGCGCGGTCGTCAGCAAAACGTTTTTTCTTCCTATTACACAGTGGTACATTACCTGTTGAACCGTGGTTGAAGGAAAAAGGTGTCTTTGTTCCGTGGTCGGTAGACTGCTTGATTTGTCATAAGCCGGAAACCATAGACCCTATTTTTCTTGACTGCTGGTTGCAGTCTTTGTGTGGGATACCTTGCAGAAGACTTTAAAAAAAAAGTACTTGCCAATTGCACCCTATGGTATACGCTTCTTGCCAGTTCATAATCAAGGGGGTGTACCATATGGCTTATTCGTATTGCTTTGCCTCCCCCGACTATACTGTGCCGGAGTACCCGGGTTCGAACCTGACCTCGGCGGCTGCGTTTCGATGGAGGCGAAACGGAGTAGCGTCCGTGTGCTGTGCGATGTCAGTGCACGTTAAAGAACCCCAGGTGGTCGAAATTTCCGGAGTTCTCCTCTATGGCGTCTCTTATAGTCTTAGTCGCTTTGGGACGTTAAACCTCACAAACCAACCAAACAGTGTATGGAAAACGAGAATGGCTGTAAGACACACGGACGTGAATGCTCGCTCAGCGAGGGAGTATTTTATTGAGAGTATCAACAACCTGACCGCCATCTATGATACCCAATGTGAGAAACCTGAATGGATGCCAGTTTTGAATGAGCTGGCTAACCTAAAGCGTTTTCGAAACTTTTGTGAGCCCTTACGTTTACTAGAGCGCTTTGAGGCATTATACTTTGACTTTGCCCCACTGTAAATACTTTTTTAACAGGAAATAAAGAAAAAAACCTCGGCATGACCGGGTGGTTAGCGTGGAGAGCTAGAGATTGAATTGGCGTCGAAGTGCCGAGTTCGAAGCGCGCTGGTGGCACTCTTTTTTTTTTTACTTTCTTAGGATTTTTTTAAGTAGACAAGGCTGCATACTGTCGCCCTGCCTATTTAACCTATATGCTGAGTGCATCATGAGGAAGGTCGGTCTGGACGAGTCTTCCGCTGGAGAGAAGATTGCTGGGAAATATATCAACATCCTTAGATATGCGGGTGATACCACTTTAATGGCAGAAAGAGAAGTGGAACTAAAGAGACTTCTGATGCGCGTACAAGAAGAGAGTGAGAAGTTTAGGCTTAAACTGAACATTAAAAAGACAAAGATCATGGCGTTTTGCCCTATCAAGTCCTGGAGCATCCAGGGACAAGAAGTTGAAGCTGTGACAGATTTTCTCTTCTTGGGCTCCAAGATTACCCCAGAAGGAGACTGCAGCCATGAAATTAGGAGACGCCTGCTTCTGGGAAAGAGAGCCAAGGTTAGCCTTGACCGCCTAGTAAAGAGCAGAGACAGTCTGCAACCAAGATCCGTATAATTAGTGCTATGGTCTTTCCAGTTGTGATGTATGGATACGAGACTTGGACTGTGAAGAAGACTGACCGCCGAAGAATTGACGCGTTTGAATTGTAGTGCTGGCGGAGACTCTTGAGAGTTCTTTGGACGGCCAGAAGATCAATTCAGTCGATGTTGTCGACCATAAACCCTGACTGCTCATTGGAGGGTCAAATTCTAAACTTAAAGCTCAGCTACTTTGGTCATCTGATGAGAAGAGAGGAGTCGCTGGAGAAAGCTTTGATGTTGGGAAAGGTTGAGGGTCACCGGAGAAGGGGTACGCAGCGAACGCGATGGTTAGATGGCATCCTTGAGGCGCTGCAGATGAAGTTATGTGATGTTAGGAAGATAGTGAGAGACCGTAAAGCATGGCGTGATATGATCCATAGGGTCACAAAGAGTCGGACACGACTGAACGATTGAACTGAACTGATAGTACTTGAGGTGCTTCGTTACTTTTTAGCTTTTAATGTTTATCCCAGGCCTTTTTTCTCCGGGCGACCAGTGCCACGAGCGCGGAGCGGGCCAGTATGCCGCGTTCCAGTGCGCCCAGGCTCCAGCGTTATACTGGCAGCATAGTCAGAAAATAACAAGAAAAATAAGATTGGGATGGAGCACATTTGGCAAGCACTCACAGATTATGACTAGCAGCTTACCGGTATCGCTAAAGAGGAAAGTATATAACAGTTGCATCTTACCTGCACTCACCTCTGGGGCTAAAACGTGGAGGCTAACCATGAGAGTTCTACTTAAGTTGAGGACAACCCAGAGGGCTATGGAATGAAAAATGGTAGGGGTAACATTAAGAGATAGAAAGTGTGCAGAGTGGGTCAGAGAAATAACTCACGTTACCGACATTCCAGTGCAAATTAGAAGAAGAAATGGGCATGGACAGGACATGTAGTGAGAAGAACGGATAACTGATGGTCGCTTAGGGTAACAAATTGGATTCCAAGGGAAGGAAAGCACAGCAGGTGGCGGCAGAAAGTTGGTTGGGCGGATGAGGTTAAGTTCGCAGGGGTCAAGTGGATGCAACTAGCACAGAACCGGGTTAAGTGGAGAAATATGGGAGAGGCCTTCGCCCTGCAGTGGGTATAGTCAGGCTGATGATGATGATGATAGTCAGGTATGACGCTGGGGCGCTAGGACCCAGTGGCACTGCTTTTTGCAATAGGGTTGTGCTGTTCATTCTCCTGTTTTCTAACGACAACAGTGTCCCCGACTTAAAGCGGCGTATTCAAAAAGGCAAGCGGTTACAAAAAAGGCGGACCGAATCAAGCGCAGGCACACAATTTCCTTTAATCGGTGGGTATGTGTGTACGTGGCGACAGGATTGTATGCCCTTCGACAGAAAGCATTTAGGCTGATTTTAAATCGATCCATCTGTTTCAAGGTGTGTTCGAAAGGTTCTAGGAGTTTAATGCTTTTTCTTAGTAGGGGAAAGCTGCCGCCTTCACCAATTTTAAAGCTGTCGAATAAGTCATGTAAGTAGTGGTTCAGATCTCAAGTAGCCTGTGAACGCGTAACATCTAGGTACATTATTTGTCGCCATGTTTGAGCCGATGGTTATCTGGCACGAGGCGTGTTCGTGGCGTTGTACAAATAAAAGAAGTAAGCAATTGAACGGTACACGTATATTTGGGGTCTGACGTCATTGAGAATTTGTAAGAGCCAACGACACGCTGAACACCGAAGTTGCATGTATCGTGTTTGATGCCTTTCGAATTATGCTGACGGAAACAATAGCTTCTTTACAGTCTCATGAGTGACACCATCAGGGCCGAAATAACTCCAATGATGGAAGGCAAGCTCATCCCCCCCCCCCCCTCTATTGCAAAAACCAGTGCCACTGGTTCCCAGTGCCCTAGCGCCATACCTGATTATGGGCCCAGTATGACACTGGACATTGGACGCACTGGGAGGCGGCATACTAGCACGCTCCGAACTAGCGGCACTGGTCGCCCGGAGAAAAAAAGAAACCTAACCTCAAGTAGATAAAAAAAAAGCTACAAAAAGTTTAAAAAGGGGAACTTAGCGCGCTTCGAACTCGCTACCTCTCAATCTAAAGCTCTCTATGCTAAACGATCGGCCGTGCCGAGAACTGGAAATATCCGATGCAATTTTGCGTTTTATGTCATGACCGCATTTATAAGGCTGGGACTTCACGTTTCGCAGTCTACAGGCCATTGCTGCTGCTCTAACAATTGCAACTTCTCGATCATTGGAGCTTGCTGCCTGCTCTCACGACTTGCAACTAATGTTCTGGATGCCTATGCGCACTATTTTGTGCACTGGAATCATTTTAACATGTTGAGTTTGACATCGCTGGCACATTTACCAACGCCGGCTCTTCGGTGGCGTTCTGCTTACGTGGGCGTAATTTTCGCTGAACACGGAGCTTTAATACAAAACTTCAAAGGAAAAAGTGCGACCAAGCTTCAATACCGACAAGCGCAGCAGCGACGACCCTATTTTGCATGTAACTAAACCTTATTTGTAAGTAAACATTTCGGGAAGCGTTGCGATGACAGAGGGCTCGGCTGCTTTATACGCAGAGCAAGAAGGAGCGCAAAAGCTTGAGAAACACGCAAAATATTATGGATTACAAGCGCAGTAGGTTTTTTTTTTTTTTTCTCTCATGGGCCCATCGCTCGGTCAACTACTCTCTTCCTCGTTTTATTTTTTTTTCTTTTTGCTGTTTATACTGGGCCGCGGTGTAGGCTACGCTCGCGTGCGATTGAGCCCGCAATAAACGTTTTGGCAGTAATCATTGTGTTAGAGTGCCCTTAAGATCAGCTGTGAAATTTAATATGCATAGTAGCCCGCATTATTCAATTCCAATTTTAGCTGTACGAAATATTGTGTCATGAGATATCACAGGTGTGGCGATTGTGGTCTCTCTCAAAACGCTAGAAACCACCTATCGAAACATGTAAATTCAAGAAAAAAGATACTGCCTTTGTTTTCTTACAGGTGCGCAACGACTTTGCAGCAAAAAGCGCGTACTTGAACTATATTTTGCATATGCGCCCCGATGGTCGATTGCGACTACGCTCTTGCCATGTTGGCCCCTGAGGGATGCTAACCGGTTGACGCCGCTGGCCGCACTGGCTATACTGGGACCAGCGCGGCCCCAGCGCACATGCAGCGCTTCTCCCAGTGCATCGCGAAAGCCAGCGACACACCCAGCGTCAAAAAGCTAATCCCACCGCTTTTCTCCAATCGTACCAGTGCAACCAGTGTCTTGCCGTTACTGCTCCAGTGAATATCGCAGACCTCCAGCGTGCCCAGCAGACCCATGTGCAAACGCAGCGCGAAAACCTTACTGGTTTTGCACTGGAAGACGCTGGGAGACGCTGGTTTTTGCAAAGGGCCACGTGCAGATAATTCGAGCTTCATGGTCAAACAAGCACACCGGATCTTTCCCTTGAGCAAGCTACCAATACTTGTTTCTGTTGTGACAAGTTTCAAGGAATGCCGTGACGAAAAACTTTAGTGCTCTGGCGAGGGGCTTTGCATTTCGAAGTCAGTATTTCTCTTTGTCGTTGAACGACAGTCACAGTACTCATGAATCAAGAAAACTTTCCGCAAAGGAGAAGGCAATCCAGTTTTGGAAGCAGCTGGTCTCTTTCGATGGTCCCCGTGGCTGTTCTTGGCACTTGATCCACAAAGAAAACCCCGCCACTTAGCTGTGATCCAGGCTTCACTCGTTCTGCAAAACAAATTAGTGTTAAAGATTACAGGATGAACTCGAGTAAAAATCGCCAGAAAAAGTTTACCTTTTTCCAGGAGATTCTAGTAATAAGTGATCCAAATTTAACAACGAGTTGAGTTGCTAAAGCTGCGCATTATTAGTGCACATGCAAGAAATTATTTTCTGTCAGTAAGAGAGATGAAATTTGAAGTTGCAAATTACTGGGCGCACTCTACGTGTTCGCCGTGCTCAAATGTCTTCAGCAGCAAGAATGTGGTACTCGAGATTAGGTTTAGCATTAGTACTATGAACCGACTGCCAGCGGTAAGTGTGCTGCTCGAAACATTTCTGCACCACCGTCGTGGTGTATGGCATGGGTTACTGCAATTCGAACAGCCTCATCAGGATACAACAGGCATTCAATACTTGTCGTTGAATAATGGCTATGAATCAGACAATGTCGCAAAGCGCTCACAAACGTGTTCGGAATCATCGTTACCAGCCTCGAAACTACTAAGGCCTACATTTTCAATGACGTGACGCAGTTGTGTCTTCACTGTCCATTTTACGCCAGCAAACCAAACTTGTTTGGATATGTCAGCATGTGATGTATTATAAGTGGTTGACAGATCGTCGGGTTTGCAATAAGAGTAGTGAGGGTGCCACTTTTAACGAACATCAATGGTATACCGCGCTTTCATATAAATTGAAACAGAGAGAAAAGTTGGAAAATGTCGCCCCAAGATATATTTCACATGTTTTAAAGAACCCGCAGATGCAAAGACGGCGCCATCTGCACGCGAGGGCCACCAACACAGTTAGAAAAGCAACTAGTATACAAGTTGCTTTCATTTTACTTGACTGAGTTTTTTCGGTCCAGTCAAACTACTGAGAGCAAGCTGCATTCTTGTAACTCAGCTTTCGTTATTTCTGTTTGAAATTCGTACACTCTGGTGTGACGCAAATAAATATCGGAGCCATGGCGCGTGCCGTCTTTTCCAATATAATCAAGCAGTTGAACTCGCTCCTCTGCCATATAATTTAGCCCTTACCGACCCCGAAGTGACCCGAAAACTACGCTATCTGAGGATAAAGTTTTTCTGGTACCCAAATTTCATTCTTAAATGTTCTGTAAGTGCTCTGCTTCGCGGCCAAGAAACAAACCCCATCGCTATTTTTTCACAAAAACTGCAACTTTTTTTGTATATTCCGGTTGTTTCAGGCATCATATTAATTTGCGTGACCGCAAGGAAAATATTGCAATAGATTGTTACGAGTGCATTGATAAGAATGATCTAATTTGCCAATAAGCAGCGAAATATTTATTTTAAGCTGTGAGCAGCATTTGCTCCAAATAATCTAGAACGCGACTGAAATTCATCGAAATCCGTTCTTTGCAGTAACTTTTCGGCAACTGTGGAATGTTGTGAGATTCAGTTAGGAACATATTGACGAGGATGATCTTATCATCCAATGCTTAGCGAAGCCTGCTTTTTCAAGTTTGTCCCGTGATCACAATCACCAATTAAATATGCCATATAAAACCAGTGGCGTGACGTTTTGGCCAAACATGGCAAACATCTAGCTTCTTGCAGCTGCGTCTATGGGTATATTGTTCTTTTGTAGTACACTTTTAAAATGAGGGGAGGAATGGCGTTGGTGAACCCCTTCGTGCTGAAAATATGCGCTTCTCCACAATTCCGGCCTATCTGTCTTCACAAGCCCTTACGTCAGTATACTCTGTTCTGCCAAGGGGAACAAAGTAGCCAAAGTAGCCAAAACAGGAATTCGTTAAGGTAAAGGCCTCCAATTTCATTACTTTAATCCCTGACGCTTGAAAGCTACTAGTTATTCGCTCACTTGTAACACCGCTATTTGTTGCTATGTTCTCACTTATCACTAGCCCTGCTTTGTAGTAACCAAAAGGACAAAAAACATACTCGGACGCGACAACGCAGCCGCTGTATGCTTGTTCAGACAAAAGAGTAGCAGGAGGCTACTGGCACTTCAACGGTCAGTTCGCAGCCTCACCGGCAACAAATCGCTTAAGTTCTGAAGCGAAGCATGGATCCGGACACCGCCCTTTTGCGGCGACGACAAGAGCAGTCAGGGACTGCTCCTCAGTTCTCGACTGCTGTCGCGTGCCATCCCTGCAGCCGAACCTGGGGACGCCGAACACCGCTGCATCCGAGACGTCCGGGTGGGAGAGTAGGATTTCCTCAAGCTCACAGGGAGAAACCACGCGTTCTTCACAACGGATCAACGTCTCAATCCGATCTCGCAAGAAAACGCAGCCGTCTTCATTGTAAAAACCCAAGTCACCTGAAAAAATTGTAAGACGATAATGCAAGCCAATTCATAAAAGTTCCGATATTAGTTGGATATTTTCTCTGGTTTGTTGATGCTTTTAATAGAAAATTATTGCTCCACAGGCGGCACATTTTTCCTAAATGGTGAGATGCATTTAATGGTTGAGAGGGTGGGTCGCTGGATAGCGCTTTTGAAGAAAAGACGTATAGTTGGGAGGAAGGTAGAGGGTGGCGGCAGGTTGAGTGTGGGGTGTCTTGGAGGCGGTGGATTAAGTGTTCAGATGGCTTTCCAAATGGTTACTGTAGTCAAGCTCGTTGTAATTGTTAATGTGTTAGCTTTAGCAGCCGTGTTGTGAAAAGCCGATGGCCGACGTATTGTTGTAGACGCGGAAGGCTGAAGGTTGCCTGCCACGGTTAGCAGGTGACAAATTTAAAATTACTAAGCACCTCTTCCCACCTGCGGTGCAGAGGAAGGGGAGGCAGAAAGGTGGTTACCACAGAAAGAACACAAAAAATGCGAATGACGTGAACTTGCATGAGGTTTGGTGGTGCGGAGGTGTATTTTTTGAAGGAGGTGCTTTTTGCTAGCCGAGGCTTCACGCAAAAAACGTCGGTTTTTCGTCAATTGCTGTTGTGGCTGTTATCGCGCTAATAAAGTAACTCCTTGGGGTGAGTTGTGGTTTAAAATAGCTTCAGCGACTGCACTTTGCTACTGGGCGTAGAGTATGATAAGCATGGGTCGATATAAAGCAAGCGTCAGATACTTCTCGCAATGATAAAGCTACAAATAAAGAAAAGCGGAGAACAAAAGCAAGAAAGGGGCAAAAAAGTAAAAACTACTTTAAGCCATGCAAAGCCAGCACTGGAAAATTGAGCCGGAGATAATTGAAACAAAATCATCTGCAAGCCAAAAAAAGTGACCGAGAGGTCACATACCAGTCCGAAGCCAGTCATCCTCCGTGCACGCTGCTGCAGTTTCTTCGGGTTTCTGTGTGCAACCTGGGATCAAAATCTTGGTGTCCGAATGCACAAGAACTTCACCGAGCTCCATAGGTCCCATTACATTCCCACTTTCAGTGCTGATAACCTGGAAATAGTTAAAGTGAAACAGTCAGAATGTCTCCTCGCTTGCGTCTACAGCTCATCTGCAGTGCTCATAATTACAAAATTTACCGTGCTTATAATGCAACCTTGTGCGCAATGCGAACTTTTGAGACAGTTGTTATGACGTAGAACTCTAGTGCTAGTAGTAGTGCTTGGTAACTGCGCGAAGGGTTATCTCCTTTTAGGTAAATGGTAATTGTTAGTGTTGGTTGCGATCATGCGCCAAGAATTCCTCACATATTGCAAAGCAACGACCCTCGTCGACTCATACGAATATAAGGTGAAGGTCGGTCGTGCTGGGTGCAACGAGGGTAACACGCGAGCGCCAGAAAGCATGGAGCTGGGTAGAGGGGAAGTGATGTTGGCACTCAGACCGCTTATTCTGAGTAGGCGTGTAAAAGAGGCACGCGTCAGGTGCATGGCTACGTCCCTTCGCTGATTATTACAAAACGTCTTTCCGCCTTCTGTGCTTCACTTCTGTGATAATGAGGAACACATTAAATACATCTCTCGAGAATTTCCTTCATTATTCACTGTTAAATTCCGCATCAACCATACTACACATATGTGGCCCCCTTAAGGCAAAGTTTTCACCCAATGGACCGCGTGTTGTATCCACACCATGATGACGCTTCCTGAGAGCCAGTTCTTGATTTGTCTTCTGGCTCATATGTACATACCTTCAGAAAAATGCTTCCCGCAAACATATGCCTACCTCCCCCACTTATAAGCCATTCTTGCCAATGTAAAGCAAAATAACTTGGAAGATATTAACGTTTAAAAACGGCAATGCGCATTCAAAGCGATACGAGCAGCAAACCAGCAACCACATAGGTTCACTGATCTGCAGAAGCGCCATTTTCAAGTGGCGTAGAGATGTAGTTTTCATTCTGCGTTGCAGAGCTTTGCTCCTCACATTAAGCATTATCATGTGTAACACAGCAAAATGATTTTAGTACGATTTGTTCTCATATACCCACATTTCTCCCACCGCGGTGGGCCTCTGGGATATCGTTTAATGCACGCGAAGCATAGAGCCTCGTTTACTGCGCGATGTCAGTGCGCCTTAAGGAACCCTATAGGTGATCGGAATTTCCGAAGCCCTCCAATGCGGTGCCGCTTATAGCCGATGTCGGTTCTGATGTCAAACACAGTAAACTGAACCAAGCCAATTTTAACTGGCAACAGGAAAAGAGCAGTTGGACTCGCAAGCGAAATCAGGAGGTTGAAGTAGGGGTCCCCGCTCTGCTGCACCTACGCGAGGGAGATAGCAGAGGCTCAAGCTAGGTTGACGACTTAGCGAGTTGGTACTAATTCATCTTAAAACGAGCCGAAAGACAAACCACGGAGATGAAAAGAGCATAGGAGACTGTTGCTCTTCTCATCTCTGGGTTCAGTCTTTCGGCTGGTTTTAAAATGCTTCGGCTATAGCCTTATGTGGAGGTAAGCAGGGCAGCTTCGCCTACTTGGTGCTCATCTGATCCGTTGCTGATGGAACGTGCTGCACACCTCTCCAGTCAACTGTCTCCACAAGGCTCGCACATGGACAATACGTGATCTTTGACGACATGTTCGCGTCTGTTCAATGCCCGGTAATTAAAAGGGGAACACTCAATGCCGAGAGGAATACAGAATATGACTTCTACGTTTCAATACTGCTCATCGACGACTCTATCAAATCCTGTAGCCTTGTTAAGTCATGAACCAGCACTGAATAAGAGTAGAGGGGGGAAGCCTAAATTCGCAGGTCGAGCGACCACTTCGACAAGTGGACTTGTCTCCATCTGGGCAGAGCGATCATCACTGGCGAAGACAAGTCCACTTGACGAAGTGGTCGCTCGACCTGCGAATTTAGGCTTCCCCCCTCTACTCTTATTCAGGCTCGACCTGCGAACTGAGGCTTCCCCCCCCCCCCCTCAGGGCTCTCTCATACTGTGTAGCCATCTTCTTCCTCTCGTTCTACCTTGTTAAAGCCAGTAATACGAATACATATTTATTCATAATTATATTTCAAAGTTTTGGTACGTTCTTTTTTAAACACATAATGCAGGTCACAAAGCGAAAATTCTAGCGCGGGCAAAATGTTTTCTCCGACTTTCACAAGCGGATGGCAAAATTGTACCTTCATTTTTATGTTGGGCATAGGGAATCCTGCGTTATTTAGAGGCGAAACGACACCTAGATGTGATGAGGCGATTGGGCCACACATCTCAGTCATGTCACACGTATTCCTGAACTCGACGATGGCAGGGAATGCGGTAAGTATTTCTTTTCCCAGGGCAGCTGATGGAGTGGCACCCGAGCACAGGACTGCCTTTACTGAGGGCACTGTGAACTCTTTCGTCGCAATCCCTAGAACGACTTCAGCCAGGAGCGACCAACGGGCGATTAGCCGAGTTACCTGAAAAAATCGATAACAGCCTTAACATTGGAAGGACAAATCTGTCAGATTCCACGCTCGGCAGGCGCCCTTTATCCCAGAGAATAACCTTTTCAATCACAAGAGAAACTATAATATGGCGGTTAAAGATGCATGATATATGACAATGGTCTCCAACCGAAGCGTGTTTACTCTAAGACAGTTTGCAAGAAAAATGCGGATCTAAAATGGCTGATTTTCGTACAGGCCGCCTTTGAAGAGTCATAGACAAAAATTTACAGGACGTAAAATTGGATCTCTAGGCTGTCTACTTCTCCAACCTGTATTTGTTACAGTGGTTCCAGAGGGCGTACCCTGCCAAATACATCTAGTTTTTCTCGCAAGCTGTCTTTCCTGACTAAAACGAAACAAATTATTTTCAGCACGTTCGCGTCACGCACTCTGTTGTCCGTCACTGTGCATGACGTGCTGGCGAGAAATTACGACCGAAACATACCGACAGAGGAATCATAAATGTGATCTCTTGCTTAGTACAGATATCCTAATCATGAGACTGTAATGGCAACAATGTAGCCTATTTCTTATCTCGTCTCAATGGTTTGCCATGTATTGCATGCGTAAAAGCACCAATGCTGCAGTTATCATAGCTACAATGGACAAGGCGCTTTAAACTGGCAAATTATCCATTTCCAAGAGCTGTTTTCCAAAGTGACTGGCTAACCATGATTCTTTCACTAAATTTTGGAGAATATTGAACCTCTGTCCTCTTTAGGACTACCGGACTTAGTGCATTAGTTTTTTATTAATTTTTCAGCAAAATAAAAAGTATATTTAACAAAACTTTGCTCTCAATTTTATTTTCGATCTTAGATTTTTGTCAGATTTCATGGAATGAAACTTTTCTGGAAAAAAAAAAAAACACACCGCACACTTGTGTACAATGCTAGTTCAGTACCTTTATCTGAAATGAACTTGAGGAACAGACCAACTTTCTAGCTCTTATTGTTTTTCAAATAACGGTCACACGTAGCAAAAGTGACGTTTAGTTAAAATTAAGACGAAGCAGAGATTTTCTTGACTTTTGGGCGGTGCTTGGCACGCTTTACCATTTAAAGCAGCTCACTGGTTCAATACTTAGCGTTAATTTCAAGCTTCGTTGGTTTTCATATGGTTTTTAGCATCACGTTTATGATCTGCTCTGCCAAATCTCCCCGTGAAATACTTCTGATCGCGGTCTATGACTCGCAACAATATTCCGATGCAATGCACAAAGCATATGTGACAAGCCTACGGATATCAGTACTAATACATCAAGACTTTGCATCTTGCCATCCTGGCCTCTCTGGGTCTCAGAACTGTGTCAATTGGCCAGTAGATCTGAGATATGTTGTCATATTATCAAGAATTGCTCATATAATCAGTAATCATTTTCTCATATAGTGAGTTTGGTGCTTATTCTTAGATGACAGGGTTAATTCCTTTTCCTATAAAACAGCGCATGGACACGGCATTAAGAAGAGGGAAAAGACACACGGCTTTTTTGTTTCGCAGTCACTGCTGCCGCTTCGATCTCGGGTCGTTTCCGCGCTTGGAAAGCTTCTTGGCTATGGGCTAGTCTGGCTCGTCGTTTGATGGTCTCGGCTGCCTATTTGACACAGCTGCGGTCGCGGTCTTTAGAGAGATAGCTAGTGTGTATTACGTATTTACTTAGGCTAAATGAAGCAGCAGCAGAGATGGAACTTCATGAAGACGACGATGTCCTATGATTATTGCACGACGTGAGAGTGTGTTATAGTTTTACACGAGGTGTGATCGACTGCGACGATAGCAAAGCGCTCTCGTGCCTCGGCAAGACGATTAAGACGACGTTGTTTGCTGCGCAGTGCGAGATGAAACAGCCTGTTGCCCACGAGTACATGGCGCCATTTGTGCAACACATTAGATACTAGGTCCCAAAATAACGCGATACTCGCAAATGAGTGCAGTAGAGGACACGCTCCAAAACATTTACCGATGGATCAGCAGTGTTTTATGCTGGAGTACTTACCTTGTGCTTCTTAATATAGGAAATCATGGCAGGGGCATCGGAGGAATGTCTGTCGATGACTGCCGTGGCTCCACAGTGGATCGTCAGCAAGCATTTTGTGAAACCGAAGAACTGGCAAATCGGATCGCATGCATAAACAACGTCGTCCGAGTTCACGAATTTCGCCAACCTGCACAGTGCATGCAGAATTGCAAAGCTTGATGAACTACAATGAAAACTATGTGACTCAGTTGCAGCTCGGAAAAACAAGTAGCTCAGGTTTCTTGGCATAGGTCAGCCGGGTGAGACTGCATAGCACAGCCATTAGCATAGATATGTATTTGGGAAGGTTTGGGGAAGACGGAAAGGTGGAGGCGGAGGAGCAGTGAGTCAAAACGTCAACGCCTCAGAGCGAAGCCAAAGTAGATTGATATTTTCCCGTCGGGAGTCCACCTCTAGAGGCCAATATACGGTTACCTGTCCATCTCAGTTCCATACGAAATAGAGGCAATGGAGAGAAGTAAATTTGAGAGTCTGGCAGGTATTGTGCCAAACGTTTCTAGCAGACTGCTCGTAAAATATGTAAAAACTGTGAAATAGCCTGGGTGCAGATAGCTGCAAGTAACAATGCACAGAGGAATATAAAAAAAATGAGGTATGAAAACCGACCTGAGCTTGCATTATTTGCATTCGCGCAAATTGTTCCGAACACTATGCAAACTTGGAACATTGCAGGTTTTCATGCCCTGTCACAATTCAATCACCCCACTTTCCACACCCTCCTCCCCCAACGTGCTGGGCTTGATTAGCATCTGACCAACTGATTGATCAGTTGGCCTTGGTCATCCTGGCCCAGGACATTCTTGACGCTTAGTAATGCGTTGAATAAAGTTGTTTCCTCCTACTCCTCCTCTTCCGCGTGGTACAGTGAACGCCATTGTATTATCCTATAATTTGGCGAATACAGGCTTGCAACGGATTGTGAAGGCGTGAGCGCTTGTTCATTCGTCTGAAAGGAAGGCTTCAAAAACTTAATGGAGGCTTAAGGGTCCTTAAGAGTTTATGAAATAGAATTACCGTATCTTCATTGCGAATCGTTAATAGATAATAATCTTAATTAGTTCATAATTGCTACTCTTTATTAGTGGCGTTAATTACAATTACCAGTGCTGAAGATAGTACAGCTATCTCCACCACATAAAATCGACTCCAAGCGCGCCATCCTAATGTAGGCCCGCTACAGAATCTCTGTCACTGTGCTGCGCATCCAAATGCGAAGCGAAATTTGCCATTTAGTTCGGCTCATTAGGGCTTCGATTCACGTACCCCCTCCTACATTGCAACACCACCGCTAATCAGCCTACCCGGAAAAGAAAATAAAATAATGCAGAAAGTGCCCACGAGAGTGCGCTCAAAAACTACTGTGAAAAGCACTGACTGGCCCTGAGCAAGTACAAGGGGAAGAAAAGACGTCGAGCAAGGTTCATAAACATGCCATGCTGGCGTCTATTGCGGACCAACAAATACCCACACGCCTCTCTGCATACCTGCACGCCTCTGAATACCCCGATCACTGAATCACTGAATGTAAGATTTGTAAAAACGAAAACGCAAATTTTACTCACATGCTACAGAGCACTGAGGGGCACTGATAACCAGCTATATCTCCGCCGTTCGAGCGGCAGTAGTGGCATTTGCCGTGGAGGCCGCGGGGCTCAAAGGTTTTCGGACGTCTGATTCCCTATCCTCCCTAGTTTAATTGAAAAAGGTCATCATCATCATCCGAGATAACTAAATTGGCAGAACTTATCTGTGTTAAATCCGTTATACTGCGAAAGCACTGTAATTGATGCGAATTTAAGTGAACGAAAGCGTGGGAAACTGCAGTTTCAGCTGGACATATAACACCATCTGGAAGACGCCGCGTGAAATGGCTCAAAGCCAAACCTCTGTTTTATAACAATGTGAATTAAAAAGTGCCCATTGCATTTAATCTATTGTCTATTAATGGAAATGCGAACTTTCTTAAAGCAATGCTTGAACGAGTCAGCCCTTGCTGCATTGGCTACTATAGCAAGCACGTTTGCTCAAACTTACTTCTGAGCTGCGGCTTGCAAAATGACAGACAGCGTGGATAGCTCGATGGCTCTAAGAGCGTTGGCGGTTCCGCTGCTGCAGCTGACCAGCATGACGCTGCCTTTGCAGACAGCATCCGGAGCCACGAAGTCTAGCTCAGGCATCGACTGAAAGCGCTTGATGTTTGTACATCCTGGAACATCTCCCAGAGAAAGCCAGCCCTGAAAGAGAATAATACTAAAATGAACCGGCTGAAGTAAACAACGTAAAAAGGTCGTGACGAAAATAATTTCATGTTTTTTCAGCCCACTGACAGAGCATATCGGAAATTGCACATGGCGATTCCAGTCTTCAATACATTTTCGGAGGTTTATCTTCATCATGTATAGCGCTATGGTGGGAATTCTTACAACTATGCTTTGCTGGACATTGCTGTTAAGATTCTTCCAAGCAGCTTTCATTTAACTTTGAGCTCTAATAAGAAATAGTAAAATAAGGTACTCGCCACATTCAAAGCGCTTTCTTAGTATACTTTCTTGATCGCATCAAGCGCAACGAGAGGAGTTTTCAATGGCTTTATGCGCGTTTTTCTGAAAATGGCCCTTTTGATGGGTAATGTAAAGTATGGTCGGAAAA
Source organism: Amblyomma maculatum (assembly GCA_023969395.1). Classification (NCBI taxonomy): domain Eukaryota; kingdom Metazoa; phylum Arthropoda; class Arachnida; order Ixodida; family Ixodidae; genus Amblyomma; species Amblyomma maculatum. Next base: position 323,598 of record JAJIZL010123407.1, on the reverse strand, counting down.
ACTGAGGCGTAAAACGAAATATTATACAGGACTCAATACGTTTATTCTACATGACCGACTTCAACGAATCTCATACCAACAAAAAACTTAACTTGGGACAATATTATGCCACAGAGAAAGAAAAGAAAAGAAATGTAATTTTTCCTCAGTTTGTAAAATTGCGCTTGCGGCTTTGGTATATAACTGTTCCAACTCTCAAATGAAACTTCAGGATCTGCATCCACTAGATCAGAGAACTTTAAGTTCCGCGGAGAAAAATAAAAAGTCACGTAAAGAATTGTAAACATGTTCATTCGAAGGTCGTGTTTTATGCAAGCCGCGTGAATTCGCATGGTTTGATTATTTTACAGCCACAGCTTTGATAACGCATTTCCCAAAAGCCTGTCATTGAAAACAATTTCTGTCCCAGTTCACATTAAAAGCAATTCATTTTTGTTGATGAGCATATTATGTGTTACAACAATGCGGGAGAGGGTTTATTATCGTGTGAGCGCATAAAAGCACTATGGTGTGCAAGGCGTTCACATCGACAAAAAAAGACAGAAACAATTTACGCTATAAATACGTTGTACTTGTTGCGGCTTACGTTGAGAACATATATGCGACAGACATCTCTACTAAAGCAAAACCAAACTCTTCAAAAAGCAGACATTTCCTTCTCTACTACTGCGTTCGCTTATACAGGGTGTCCAAATTATAACTTTACCCAAGGGTTCAAAAATAAAACATTTCAGGTAGGCCAGAGAGACCACTTGTAAACAGCTGCCAGCCATCTGGCGCACTGCAGGCCATTTTTTTTATTTTTCAATTAACAAATCTGCAATTAAGATATTTTTCTAATTTACTAACTATTGCCTTTAGACAATTACTGCGATTTACAAAGCTGCAGAGCACCTTCTCAAACCCCTATTCTATATAGGCGTATTTCCGATAAAGAAAGTTCCACGTGTATATTTTTTCCAAGCTTTAAAGAAAGCCCACGAAATACAATAACTATCACGTGACTAGCCAATTCGCGCTCCACGATTGTGCTGCTCTCAACCGGGGTTTCAGTGAACGAAATGAGCTGTGGCCGTGGCTCCAAGGTCCCGTTGCAGCTGCAGGCCGATACGTCTGCGATGGTTTCTTCGTCCGCTTCAGGCAGTCAGCGCACGTGACGATCCAAGTTGCTCATAGCACCGAGCTCACCCGTCACCACCGAGATCTAGGTGGCGACGGCTCACCGCGCTCGCTGTAACCATCGCCAACATATCCACCTACCTCTGGAACTGGGCTGTCGAGTAATGGCCGCAGCTAATTTCGTTCACTCAAACCACGGTTGAGAGCACCACAATCGTGGAGTGCGAATGCTTTAGTCACGAATTTTCATTTTTTTTTTTTTTTTGCATTTCGCTGACTTTCTTTAGAGCTTGGAAAAAAGATACACGTGAGGCTTTCTTTATCGAAAATAAGTGGAATGAGGGTTTCAGAAGGTCCTCTCTTACTTTGCAAATTAGATTTATTACATTTATTGCCCAAAGGCAAGTGTTATAAAGTTAGAAAAATATCTTAATTAATAATGAGTTAATTGTAAAATGAAGCATTGCCGGTCCTGTGGTGTACCAGGTGGCTGGCAGCTGTATACAACGGGTTTCTCTGACTTACCTCAATTTTGCTAATATTTAACTCTTGGCTAAAATTAGCTTGGACACGCTGCATAGGTTATTAATTAATTTTCACGCTTATTATTCTATTATTAAGCGCTATTACAAGGTGCCCTGCTTAAGTTGGCAGTGATAGCATTCCTCCTAATATCCAACCTAATTTACTTCCTGATAATCGTGCTTTTAATAGAAGCTTCACGGGAATAAAGATTTTATTTAGTTTTTTTATACATTTGAGTTGACAACAAAACACACGGTTCAAATAGCTATTTAGATTGATGCTTGAATTGGGTCTTCTGAAAAACAAGAACGTCAACACGACTCCTACCTTGATGCAGAGAATCTGGTGGTTATTCGGAAGCGAGGACCTATTCGCCGCATCTGTGAGAACATGCGTGACCCCCGCTTTGCGCATGTATTCATCTGCGGAGGAAACAAAAGCTGAGAAACAAGGCAGCGTGTTCTGAAAATATGCGAACGACACAAAGCCTTTCTTTCATCCCATGAAATAAAGCACTGTCTTGCTAACGGTGTATACAGGACTGCGTACGGCAGTATATAACGTGATACGGGCTCATTCATATGCAGATGCGTGCTTGTAATCGCGATGCGAGTGTGCCGCGAATGAACGTACATTGCTCTGGCATCTTTTGTCATGTTGCTGGTGAAGGGCGGTAACCAGCGTGACACCGCCCCTAAACCATTCGCACAGCTGGAATGAGTTATTCGCGCTCGCTAATGGTTAAGTGCAAAGCACAGCAGCTGTCTAGGCGCATGTAGCATATGGCCGCAGCCTGCGTTATCACCTCGCAACATGTGTAGCTATAACCTTACACAAACCTAACGCGTAAGTGAGATGTGCGCAGCCCGGCGCTGTCACAGTAGTCTCAGCTGCGTCAGTTGTCGTTTCATCATGGTATATAAACAGCTGGATCAGTAAATGTGCTGGAAAATAACAGCGTGCTCACGAGACTCCAGTATATTATATGACGTAGACGCTACCACGTAGTATTTATACCACGAGCAGTAGCCGAGGCAGAATAAAACGGCACAATACACCTGCTGCATATCGATTCTACCTGGTGCACACCTGTGAGTTCTTTATCACAAAGCACGCCGTGACCAAAATCACTGTATTTAATTTATACAGCACTTGCCATTTGCAGCCATTCGGAACTAAAGCACGCGCAATCAAGTCTGTGCTGGTACATATGCTGCTCAAGAAAAGTGTTAAGCAAGCAACCTCAGTCCCTGTAATGAACAGTCGAGAAAGTCGCATGCAATGCCAGACGCTCCCATGTGTGGTTATGTAAAATTAATCACCCATTCAAGCATACTGACACGTGACCATTTACTCTGTAGAAAAAAAGAGCTTCACGGCTTTGGTCTGTGGTGATCTTTGGTGTCCTAATGTATTCGCTCCCTGCGGGCTACTAATAGTGATCTTCATGAGGTTGTCGAAACCATGTAAAACAAGCGTTATGAGATTTTCAAAGGCTTCTCAAAGTAGGCACCGTGATGCAATTAGCTGTGCAAGCCGTACTGCAACAAAACCCGCCTTTTTTCATGGTGCACTTATTTCACTAAGACAAATTGCAGAGTGTTGCACCAATCCTGAACTGCTTACGTCGCACCATGTATTTTCCTAGGTCCACAATGACTATTTTTCCACTCTCCTGGTTCAGATCAGGGACGTCGGGATCTGCTTATGGACCAAGGAGAGCGTCGTTACTCGATCATTACAGTCGACATAAAGCCCTCACAATGACATTGCACATTTGGTAAGGAACCTGCTTTTAGTTCGTATCTGTATGCGTGATCTACATATACTTAAAGGGCCACTGACCAGGAAAATTACTAGCTGTGCAACATGCTGTAACAACCCGCTCGAATATCAGTTTTACCACTGATCAGGGTCGAGATATTTTGATTAAGACCAGGGCTTCAAAAAAAAATGGCACAGACAGTCTTCATCAAATACTACTGTGACGCGCGCCCCGAAACGCAGTGAAAATTCAAATCAAAGCCCTGTCCCGCTCCCTCTTGGAAAGCCAAGTCTCCCCTTTTCCTAAGCTGACACCCAAGCGTCGGCGATGACGATCAGGCCGAAAGGGAATTCTGTTTGGTCCGTCTTTGTGACTGCCTGGCGATAATTGGGCGGAGCCAACGTATGCCTTACCTGTTAACTGCGCAAGCGCTTTTCAGTGATCACTTGGTAAACGAAAGGGGGCAAATTCGATACTCATAACTCATTGTCAACTCAGTGCGAAGAGACCTGTCGCAGTTCGGTTTCATTTAGTAGCCATCCCTTCTAAACGGATACCCATTATGGAGTTCATTTCACTGCAAGGACCATCGCGAACGTCCCGATGGCAACGCGTCAAGGCAGCCCAGCCCAAACTCAGGTTTGTCCGCGACGCTCTGGCCGTCGGATGGATGGATGTTAAGAGCGTCCCCTTTGAATTGGGGTGGTGATAGTCATCAGCATGCTACACCCTTCCTTTTTATGCCTTTTTAATTGCAATAACTCCTCAATTTTAATTAATTTACTTTTACACACGAGTTAGCTTTAATATTCTTGTTCAATTTCGAATTAGCTTCCATTTAGCCTCCGATTTAGCCTGCTATTTATCTACCAATCTACCAAACGTCTCTTACTAACCTCTACCGCCGATTCATTCACGCTTCCTTTGCACCTCAAACCCCAGAACCTCGGCTAAAGTGACTGTGTCCGCATCGACATCTGGATGGATACTGCCACACTCCAGTATAAGATGTTCAATTGTTACTGGGCATATACTGCACATAGGACAAATTTCATCTCTTGATTAAACTTCCTTTTGCGACTTCGGGTACTGACACATCCTGATCTAGCTCAAAGAGAAGGCCGCTACCTCTTGAGTTGTCATAGCAGGTCTCCTTAATCCGAGTTTTCATTTTCTATATATGTTTAGGGTCGTGCTTTTTTTTTCATTGAATTATTCCAGTTTTTAGACTCAGTGTTCTTTATTTGTTGTTTAATGCTCTTTATTTCCCCGCCCTGCCTTCCTACATACTTACTGGTTATTTTTCTGGCCCTTTCCCGCCACGGCGAGTCAATGCCCTTTCGGTATTAGTATTGAAATACTTTACCTGCCCACTTATTGTAGTCCATTCTCCTGAGACGTTCTCCGTACAATATTTTACTCCCAGCCTCTCGTGCCTCAAAAGACGTCTCGCCTATGTCTATCTCTACTGCTTCGTCTGAAGTGTTGCCGTGGGCTCCAACGGCTAAACTTCACACAGCTATTTGATGTATTTTAACCCCGACTTGACTTCTCCCCTTAAGCACAAAACCGCGTCTGTGAAGGTCAGCCCTCGTATCATTATTTATTTCCATATACCTTTAAGTACCTCATATCTGGCGTACCTCCATAATGCGCTGTGCTTCATTATTGCGGCATCCCTTCTTCCCTTCGCTCTGGTAGCCTGTTCATGTTTTCCATGTTTTCCTGTCCTTCGGTTATTCATACCCCGAGATATTTATACTTTACCAGTTTTGGTATCTCACTAGCGGAAATGCGCCCCCTACGTATAGGAGAAAGCAAAGAGGAAGGAAGGAACACCTTACGAGGTAGACCCATTACTCTACTTCTCCTACCAACGTCGAAGAAGAAGGGCGAGTTTTGCTTGCGGCAGTTCTGAAGGCGAAAATCTTCGGAGAGGGGACTTAGAAATAGAAGCCCGGCGAATTAAAGTCGCTGATTCCGATGGTAGTGAGCAAGCTATTTATATTGTTTTCAAATAATTTGAGATCTCGTGTTTCATGGGACGATGCCTGACTTTTGGAGGTTAAAAATATTTTCAGTCGGAGTGTGATCAGTTGCCCTTTAATGAGAGACAAGTCTCACATTTACTTAGCGATTACATCTTCCGAAAACAGAACTACCGTATGAATGACGCTAATTCCTGCTTTCAGCTGAGCTCAGTGTTGCTTGTCTGTCTCGGATCTAGGAATGTCCGGTTAATCCGGCTTGTCTAAGTAATGGCGCACTTTAAATGCACCCTGTAATTTCCGCCTAGTCTGACTTACTCCTAGAAGCAGGCAGTGCTCGGGCGCAATTATTCCCGGCTTCCTCTGATAAGCTAAGCTTGTGTGCTTGTAAACAACCTGCGCCACCCTTAGCCCCTGAGAGGTGCCGTAGGGGGTTCAAGCACTTTTACAGTGAAGTGAAGTGAAGCCAGTAGAATCAGCGAAGCTTGTCCCTCCAATTGCACAGAGCCATCTCAACCCTCGATAAATTGTTTTGTTCTTGTTTTGTTTCATTTCTAAAGTCCCCATTTTAGGGATATTAAATAACGGGTAAGAACACACTTGAAATTGCGAACAAACTGCGATTACTATATTTGACACTGAAGATGAACAGTTACACGCTCTTGAAAAACAGAAATGGAAGTTATGGCAATGCTGTCATAGGCAAGGGTGTTCCAGTCTGTAGCTGCTCGAAAATGAGCGACGTAGAAACAGTAGCGGTGTGCGATGGTGGTCGTGCGCCTTGAAGTGGGTGATTGGTGCATTGAGACATGCACGCTTCGGCTGTGATATACGGTTCAGGACACTAAATTTTGCTTCAAAATTTGCGTATAATAGTAAACTTCTGGAATTAATGGCAGCTATATATATAGTACAATATTTGGTGGCCGGGGAAACACTTAAGCTGCACATCTTATAATTTAACCGTAGCTTAATCGTTTCCGTCTATGGCCCCTTTTGCGAACCTTCATTCGCGTGCATGCAAATATCAACTCTCTCTTTTCCTTAAGTCTTAATTTTTGCTTTTATCATCTCGCTCATGCTCGCGTATTGTCGTACGCTACCAATTTATCTCAAAAAGAACTCGACGTTGTTATCTACAACGTCCAGCCAGTGTGGCCTAAGATCAACTTGTCTTAACGCACAGGGGTCCAGGACGGTTAGATTCCATCTCACTGTCCCATCATAGACTGAGTTGGCAGCTCCTATGATATCATATGATCTCGAGAGATTGCAAACTCCTAACACTAATCAGCGCCCAGCGTGTCACCTGCCTATGCTACCAGCTGCCAAATTCATGACCGTGATGTTTCCCTCTCAACGCCAACAACGCACGGGTTTCTGCAGAACAAGGCCTTTATTATTATCTCGTTAAAATATTTACCCCACAGTAAGGTTGAGCAAGCATTATTCTCTAGCTGCCATTAGTGAATGAATTCTTGGGCATGGGAATGCAGATGGATGAATGTAACATAAGCCGAGTGTCAATAGCCACCGTGAGTGATTGATTGATAAATGCCAATTAACGCTTATGTGGCAGCGGTTTTTCTCATATACATATCATTGAGAAGAAATCGTTATTTCTGGCGTCGGAGCCATTAACAATATTATTGTTTTTTTTTTCATCTCGGCACGCAAAAAAATGCATATTGGCGCACACTTACCTTCAAATTTGTTTTGGCCCCCAGTAACAATGGCAGCGCCGGTGCACGCAATGGCGCACATTGCTACGAAGCCATCGATGCTGTTTTGGACATCGCAGTACACCCGGTCTCCGCGGCCGACACCCAGGCGCTGAAGGCCTCCGGCGCAGCGCTTCAGACTCTCCATAAACTCGACGTACGAGACCTGCCTTTCATCTTCGATCTGTGTCGATGTAGGATAGTTCAAGCGGAGACTTTCGTTTTAGTAACGGAGCGGACAGCGCCTCCACCGAGAGTATGACCGTTCCTATGTTTTCAATAAGTTCCTACTGTGCAGCAGCATCCAAGAAGAAATGAGGGGATCAAGAGTTTGTTGGCACAATCCTGTCGGATGCCTATCGTTGTCTCGTCAGTGGGATAAAGAACCTTTGGTGCTGACATTTTTCGTTTCATACGTAGCAGAGGAACGCTGTGAAATCGCTTCCGCTATCCCCTTTTAATAAGCTTCTACCTTCGGCGCCGCGTTTGTATTTTAATTCTGAACTATCTGCTGTAGAGATTTCGAGCTGGCCATCTTACATTGCATTCGAGAACCTAAGATGCAAATATTTTTGGAGCTGTGGCAGGCGAAACTGTGGCTCGTCTGCGCGCTATTCCAATGCTGCGTACCTACATCACATGAAAATTAACACCCACCCCAACAAGCCGTTACGAGGGGCTTAACAGGAGTTAGTATTGTAAATACCGCAACATTTAAAATGGCACGCACACACAAGATGCATCAGTATGAACGTACATCTATCTACATTTAACAGAATACAAAAACTGTGTTTTATATAGAACCGCAGAATATGGCTAGAGGCGCATCAAGCCAAATCTAGGAGCATCCTTTGGGAAATTGGAAGCACTCCCACTGGTACCCTGTTTATTTGAAGGGCAGCCATTCGAGAAGATTCATGCCAAGGTAATGGCGCCATATAGTGATAATTTTTAACTCTATAAGAATGTGCTTTAAATAAATCAGACGATTTTGGGTCACTGGAACAAGTCTGGAAGATAACCAATAGAGTTGCTGACCGTCTCTGACTGGACGACCAGAACTTTCGTCAAAAGCGGGGGCCCTAACTGTCGCTGACCGGTGGATAACTGCCGAATATATAGTAGAACGCCTTGCTGTGAGTACAGGCTGCGTGTCCACGATTTTTACAGCAACCGGTACATGAGGAAGGTTGCTGTGTGCTTGCTAGGGACGTTTGGCTGCTCCGTGACAATGCGCCTGTTCACTCAGCTCAGGTAACGGGGACACATGCGGCCATATTAAGGCCTTTAATACCTCATCGTTGTCTACAGAAGGTTGTCAGCAGAGGTGTCACGTTTTCAAGAGCGAGAGTTGAAAATAAATTGATAAACGTTGTCTCCACCAGGAATTGAAACTCCATCCCTTGGATCCCTAGCCGAGTGCTTTGCCAATTACTCCACGCCCCGGATTTTGTTTTTTCAGCATGGTGTTTATTACATGTGTTTACATAGAGAAGAGAGCTATATACATTGTTTATAAAGCAATCAGCCTGTATTCGAACATATTCAATTGGAATATACAAAAACCACACAGCTAAATACGTCTTAACACAACACTAAACAGTCGCTAAGATAACACATCAATACAAAACACCAGCATTAATATACAACACGACATAAGTAAAACAAATTTTAACACAACCGCACAAAAACGGCGGCAAAGAAAAAAATTGCCTGCGGTTTAGCTCTCGTTAACCCTAGTTGAATTGCTAAAGCAAAGGCGGGAGCTTCTTTTGCCTGCCACATTATTCCCCTATCATGCCTTATCTGTGTAAGGTGCTATATTATTGGGGACTCTTAAGCTTGCCCTTTAAGGGTATGATGCGAGAGCATACGCTACCAGCCCACATATAGTCACGCTTCAACCAAGCCGTGTCGTAGGGGTAACGAGAATGCAAACGGTTCTGGCAGGCTGATTCTGACATCACCTTCTTATATAAATGGAGAGACCCGAATTGGCAGCTCCTGCCCGTGGCATAGAGGTAACGTGAATTCAAGTGTCATGGCAGGTTGATTTTTTGTGAGGAGACAGTAGCGACGCCTCTCCACGGCCTAGCTGCGACCACCCGAGATCTCGCTTTGGCTGTCATACTATTGCTTTCGCAATAAAACATGAAATCAATAACGGAAGCTAGTCCGGCCTCCGCCCCACGCCCTGCATCGGGAAACGCTCTTCATAATTCCCCTCGTCTATACCGTGAGGATGATAGCAGGATTCCGCGAGTGACAGATACTGCGCCTTTCCTTCCTGCAAACGAATTATAGAATGCCGGTAAACTTTGATGCGTTCAATTAAATTCTGGTTGTGTTCGACAAGGGGCGCGATGTACCGTCACGACAGGTCATGACGTCAACGAATATTTACAGAACAAAAACGTCGCAGTATCAGCCACAATTCTCCTGATTGATTTATAGGAAGGGACAGGCTCGGTAACTGTCTCACTTGTTTTCTGTGGACGCCTCAACCACGCCATAAGGGAATGGAGGAAGGTGGGAGTGAAAGTGGAAAGAGAGAAAGAGGAGCCGTAGTGGAGGGCTACGGAGTAATTTCGACCACCTGGGGATCTTTAACGTGCGCTGACATCGCACAGCACACGGACGCCTCTTCGTTTCGCCACAATTCTCCGCTGACACATGTACCACGCCGTGAAGGAACGGAGGAAGGTGGAAGTGAAAGAAGAGAGGGAGACAGAGGTGCCGTAGGAGAGGCTACGATCCCTTGCGCTATAATGGCTTCCGCCTCACCGCATTTTAGTGGTCCAAAGTGCCCTCTAGAATTTTTAGGCTTCAGAGTTTTGCATCATTCTTCATATCCATCTGACCTCCTAAAATTACCTTCCTTCCTACAAAGGACATATTTAAATTGATAATTGAATTATTACACTAATTCAGTATCTGTAATACATTTGGCACTCCACAGTGAACTTCGGCCAATACCCCTTCATGGGTCATTTATCAAGGTAGA
>JAJIZL010123407.1:264536-303476 GCA_023969395.1 Amblyomma maculatum | reverse complement strand
GAAAGAAATTGGTTACAGGACAGAGGCGAAATTAAGTCGGCAACTGAAGCTGCCGAACTTATTGAGGAGTATGCTTCGCGCCGACAATTCAGCAACCCAGCAGTGGATAGGCCCCGCAATCCCAAGTTCAGTGTGAAAAACCGTCAGGAAAGGCACTTTGCTAGAGTTGGAAACGAAGAAATGAAGGTTTCTTCAGGCAAATTCCCTAGAAAGGACGGCAGTGAGAAAAGTGGGGAAGTGACCAACGTGCAGAACACAAAGAATAAGCTTGAGGCTAGGAAGCCGCTCACATGCTTTAGGTGTAATGAGCAGGGTCACATTGCCGTCAACTGCCGGAAAGAAAAGATTGCTTTCTCGTATGTCAGGGACTGCGATGAAAATATGCAGCTTTTAGAACCCTACCTGCATGACCTAGTAGTCAACGGGAAGCCTTGCAAGGTACTGCGCGATTCGGCCGCAACGATGGATGTTGTCCATCCGGCGTATGTATCGCCTTCCGACTATACAGGACAGTGTGCATGGATCCGACAGGTAGTTGAGGAACAGAGTGTGTGCTTGCCGATCGCGAACGTGGTCATCGAGGGCCCTTTCGGCGAATTAACAACCGAGGCTGCCGTTTCAGGAAAGCTTCCTAAGTGCTATCCGTATTTGTTCTCCAACAAATCGGACATGCTACTGCGAAAGAGGGGCATCCTGTTCGGAGACAGAGTTGTGCAAGCCTTAACACGTTCAAGGGCGCGAGAACTAGCTACACTGCTCATACCAGAAAATTCCACAGCGGAAGAAACGGCAGTTAAAACAGTGGTCGATGTGGAAGATAGCAGGTCAGAAAACTTTGAGAGCGAGGCATCTCAGATATGTCAACTTGAAAGTGAGCTTGATGAGACGCGGAATGAGGACGTTCTTGAGAGTAACCTCTTGCCGCCAGTGTCTAGTAATCTCACGAGACTTTTAAGTGGAACCCGAGAGGACTTAGCTATAGAGCAAGCCAATGATCCCAAGATACAGGAGATAAGGGAGCGCCACCGCGCCACTAAGACAGCAAACAATATTTCTTTCGAGATGAGAAAGGGAGTGCTGTATCGCTTATTCAAGGATAAGCGCGGAGTAGAGCGGGACCAATTAGTTGTTCCCCAAAAGTACCGCGGAGACTTACTGCGACTTTCCCATGGCAGCTCGTGGTCATGTCACCTTGGAATAAAGAAAACAAAGCAGAGGCTGTTGCAAGAATACTATTGGCCTGGATGTTTTAAGGACACGGAAAATTTTGTACGGTCATGCGACACGTGCCAGCGGGTTGGAAAGGCGCAAGATAAGTGGAAAGCTCCGATGGTGTTAGTACCAATCATTACCGAGCCGTTTCACCGGTTAGTAATAGATGTAGTTGGGCCACTTCCTGTGACAGAGTCAGGGTACCGTTATATCCTCACTATGTTATGCCCAGCCACAAAGTTTCCAGAGGCTGTTCCGCTGCGCGAGGTGACGTCCGAGAGTGTAGTGGATTCGCTGCTGTCAGTGTTTGCACGAGTTGGATTCCCTTCCGAGGTCCAAAGTGATCAGGGTAGCGTTTTCACGAGTGTCCTCACCACCTCATTTCTCGAGCGATGCGGCATTAAGGTAGTGCATAGCTCGATCCATCATCCACAGAGCAACAGCGTAGAAAGATGGCACTCTGTTCTCAAACGAGTCCTGAGGGGACTGTGCTATGAAAACAAGCGAGAATGGGATACCTGCCTGCCTGCAGCGCTTTTCGCTTTGCGGTCAGTGCCGCACGAATCCACTGGATTTAGCCCAGCCGAGTTGGTGTACGGAAGGTCACTGCGCTCACCTTTGCGAATGGTGCGCGAAGCCTGGGAGGGGCGCGGAGAAGACCCAACAGTAGTAGAATTCATTCTGAACCTCTTGAATCGCTTACATAACACTAAGGAACTCGTTGAGGCCAGCATGAAGTCAGCCCAGGCTCGTTCCAAGGTGTACTATGATAAGACAGCCCGTCAAAGGACGTTTTGTATCGGGGACCAGGTGATGTTGCTGAGAAGTTCAAGGCAGAATAAGCTCGAAGTACAGTGGGAAGGACCGGCTGAAGTCGTTGCAAAGCTTTCTAACACTAACTACGCAGTGAAAATTCCCGGTAGGCGTAAAGAAGTGCGCATTTATCATTGCAATCTTATGAAGCCTTATGTGCAGAGGGAAGCCGTGGTAAATCTAACGTTAAACCTTCCCGAGGAGATGGGGGACAACTTGATTTGCCTCAGCGGAAAAGGAAGCAACGCTCAGGAGCTTCTCAAAAAGACGGAGCAGAGAGGAGAACTAAAGAAATCCCAGCTGTCCGATCTGGGCGAGATAATAACAGAGTTTGAGGCCTGCTTCGTGGACAGGCCAGGCAGAACTGATTTGACTGAGCACGATATTGAGCTGACTTCAGACGTGCCAGTGCGATCAAGGTGCTACCGATTTTCTCCAAGGCAAAGAGAAATTCTGGATAGGGAAGTAACTCGCATGCTGGAATTGGGAGTAATAAAACCCTCGGAAAGCGATTATGCTTCGCCTATGATCTTAGTAGAAGCTCCAGGTAAAGACCCTAGGCCTGTGGTAGACTACCGAAAGCTAAATTCTCTCACCAGGGATCAAGTGTATCCTATTCCGAATATTGAGGAGAGAGTAGAACAGGTCAGTAGAGCGGCATATGTGACTACGCTGGACCTTACTCGAGGATACTGGCAAGTACCGCTCACTGAACGCGCCAGCAGATACGCGGCTTTCGTCACTCCGACGGGCAGCTACCAGCCAACAATGATGAGTTTCGGGCTCAAAAATGCTCCATTTTGTTTTTCCCGACTCATGGATAGGGTTTTAAATGGGTGTGAAACATTCGCGGTGCCTTATTTAGATGACATTGCGGTTTTTTCCGACTCATGGGCGGACCATATGGTACATCTAAGAGCTGTACTGAGCCTTTTGCGTCAAGCTGGACTAACCGTAAAGGCCGAGAAATGTTGCCTGGCAAGGGCGACCGTGGACTACTTGGGTCACAATGTAGGTCAAGGTTTCAGGAAACCCAGCGAGATTAAGATTTCTGCGGTAGCAGACTACCCGCGGCCGAGCACGAAGACGGAAATTCGAGCATTCCTAGGTCTGACGGGATACTACAATCACTACATCCCTAACTATTCAGCTTTGGCTAGCCCTCTGACCGACGCTCTCCGCAAGACAGAACCGACAAATGTAGTCTGGGACGAACAAAAGGAAGCCTCCTTCGTAAACCTGAAGGCTGTGCTGATTAGCCGTCCGGTATTGCGAGCTCCAGACTATGGCCGAGAATTCACGGTCCAGTGTGATGCCAGTGATCGAGGGTTAGGTGCTGTTCTCTGCCAGAGAGATGACGACGGTAATGAGCACCCCGTGCTCTACCTGAGCAGAAAACTGAGTTCTAGAGAGAGAGCTTATTGCGCGTCAGAGAAAGAGTGCGCTTGCATTGTATGGGCCATTCAAAAATTGCAGTGCTATCTTGGAGGGGCCAAATTCACCGTAGAGACGGACCATTGTCCCCTGGCTTGGCTGCAAACTGCGACATCGAAGAACAGTCGCCTTCTTAGGTGGAGCTTGATTTTACAGCAGTACAATTTTGAAATAAGATACAAAAAGGGGAAGTTAAATGGGAATGCGGACGCGCTTAGCCGCTCTTTCTAAGCGGTCCGAGATGTTCCTCACCATGTATCCAAATTGATAATCAGGTTTTTTTTTTTTTTTTGTGCGCTTGTATATGTGTGACTATGTAAAGCAGCACGTTTGGTTTTCTAGGAATACGTGGGTCCTGAACGTCTTGAGAGTGGGCTTTTCTCGAACAACAATGGCAGTTTTCTTTTGACCTGGTCTCTTCAGACGGGAGCCGAGTGCTTGTTTAGACATGTGGTTGAGTTTCAGACAGCTCGAGCAATTTGGCCTACAACAATCAAGACAACGCGACAAGCAACAGCGAGCTTCAAGCGTTCACGTGCAGGCCATTAAGTCGTCTCTTCATGCAGCAGCTGCGGCTGCTGCCCTCCGAGTCTCTTCTGGCGGGGGAGGAGGCTGTTACGACCAAGCATCCGCATTTGCGCGCTCTATTGTTCGCCTGTGGGCATGGAAAAGTTTTGTGAATATGTGGTGATGGTCCATTGGCTCTAAGTGAGCCTGTTTCCAGGAATCCTGTTTTGTAAGCATGTTTTGCTTTGTGGACAACCTGCAAATGCCAAATTGACCGTGTCAAGAGAACGTCTGGAAAAACACAAAGAAACGTCCCCCTGAGGGAAATAGCAGGAAGTGCTTTCTTTCTTTTGTTCACCCTTCCAGTCGAGAAGGGCTATCGTCCAGTGAGGAATGTCTACTTTTCAAAGGAGACGACAGAGTGACATGTCCGCTGACGTGCAGGACAAGAAAGGAGCATGACTCATACGGCCATTAAGTGATTTCCCGGGAATGCAGGAAAGATTTGCAATTGTCGAAAAGGGACCATGTTGGGAGCCCTATGCGGCGCCACGTGCACTCGGGTTTCTGAGAAGTAAAACCCCTTGTCAGAACCAGCCTGTGGTTTCTTTGCTGAAGAATAGAAATGTACCTCCTCTCCTCGCCGTTCCCAAGCTTTTCCCGCCAACAAGTGATCACGCCCAACGAATGAATGCCGGACCAGTCAGTGCTTCAGACCATCAGTGCAGTGATGTGTTCGATTGGATGCCGATACCTGAGGGGCGTGCCCTGGATTTGGTTGGTCAGCATCTTCAGAGAGGGGCTGGACATAGGGGGTTTTTAAGGACGCTGCAGAGCACGAAATGTCGCTCTGGGCCCTGGGTAAACGGCTCATCCAGTCGCTTCTCGCTATGAACTCTTAACGCTTGCCATTTTGCCGATGTACCCTTCTTTTTCTTGTAAATATTCATGTAAATACTGTAAATAAGTTTTCTCAAAGTGCCATTAAACCTGCTTGTACATATTTCACCAACTTAGAAGATTCAGTCCTTCTTCAACCCCGAGTCTCTGCACGCTACCAAGTGAAGGCCGGGTCGACATAGCCCCAGCGTCACGACATGGCGCTGGTTATGGCGCTCGACTACTGTTCCCAAGAATGCTGGATCGAATCCTAGCCTCGACGGCCGCTTTTCAGTGGAGATGAAAAGCAAGGCGCCCGTGTGCTGTACGATGTCAGTGCACGTTGAAGAACCCCAGGTGGTCGAAATTTCCGGAGCCCTCCACTACGGCGTCTCTCATAGCCTGAGTCGCTTTGGGCCGCTAAACCCCCGAAACCGACGAACCAGTATCCTGAAGACTCGGACTTCCTCGATCACCTTATTTAAGATTTTGCGAGATTTCAAGACATATATATTTAACATCCTGTTCATATTCAATTCCTTTCGTGCAGATTTAAACACAATGTACCCTTCTGCATTCAGAATTATGTACTGACCACGACAAAACTAACTAGAAAACATAACCCTTGAATAACACGCGATGTGAAAAACGCACTGAAGAAAGTTCATAAATGGAAGAGGGAGAAGGGCTAGTTACGTACAACATTGTCCTGTGTAAGCAGTCAGCAGTCAGAGAGTGCCAAACTATGCATTTATATGGAGGCCCATCTATAAAGCTTGCATAAGAATTACAGCTTAATTTTGGCTTAAAAAACATTTATGTGCCGGAATATTTTTTACTTTCGGGATAATTTAACAAACCCGCATTTTCTCTTTCGGGATAATTTTGAATTTAGTGCGCTAAATACATGTGCACTTGTTTGTGCGATTGCATATGGACTGCTTTTACTGCGCCTCCCATCTATGCGAAACGTGTGCACACTCAGACATATTTGTTATTCCTGTCACCAGCTGCAGTTCATTTCACTCTCGCTTCATTATCCTCCATAGAATGCATCTACCCCGCTCTTTCCTATTGTCATCTGCAAGGAGTACGTTACCGCCGCCCAGCATCTCATTACTCTATGTTTTACTTTTCAGTATTGACTGAACGATTGTTGCATGGCCCAAACATCAGACCGAAGTAACTTACTTGTGTGGGCACAGTGATCCACTTTTGTGGTTTAGGGGATGTCGACTTCTTCCTCTACATATCTGCTTCCTTTTTCTTCCGGAATTTTAATATCATTTAAAAACTGTACGTACATAAGATCCCACCGATCTTCCAACTTACCCATACGACACCTTGAAGATTGGAAAATGCAGCACGCAGTCGATTTTTACCACCACATCGAAAGCAGATACGTGTTCTCCATTAATTATATGTACGTGTTCATAATATACCTAGTCGACAGTTTGCCCAAACTTCGTGAGAAATATTCTCCTGCGTTCGAAATAAAATGCTTTTTAGCCGTACCAAAATGCCAATCCAATGAGGTTAGCGCCGCCGAAAGGCTCTCGACGTTCGATGCCGGTGATTACCCTTCGTTGGAATTTCACACTTCTGTACACAAATCATGCAAAACATTTGTGTGCGTATAGACGGAGCACAAACCCATTTGGACGAAACTATTCAGTGGTGGCAGCCCGGTTTTCAGGTAATAAGAGCTTCAATCTACATAGTTTTCAAGGGTGACTTCATAAATATAAATAATAGCTATAGCAGTAATAGTATATTGCTGTTATTAGTACGATTGCAACTCAAGGCCTAATTTGCCAAACACTGAGTTATTGATCAGCACGTACCTCAGTTACGACCAGAGGATGGGTTGTACGTGTTACACTCTAGGTGCACCTCGACTGGAAGCCAGGAAATATCCCTTGGACCACTGATATTTAGCTTGCTCGATACAGAAGTTCCAACCTTCTTCTATAGCTGCGTAAGTAACCTTGCTTTTAGTCAGTGACACAGACAGTAGCGATAAGCCTTTGTCCAAAAGTATGCGGCCACAGCTCTCGATGGCTAAGTGACCACGGGTACGAGCAGTGCTGCCAATGTCGCTCGAGGGCGCTTGCTTCGACGCTTTTGAGGGTGAGAGTGAATGTCTCTTTAAATTGACCAATTACATTGGCTGATTTGAAGAGCGCAAGTGCGCTACAAAATGTCCTCCCCCCCGCTCCCCGTCACTCAGGCACACGCACGCAGTCTTACTGAATCATTACTGAGCGGCGAAGCGTAAAGATGTTCCGACAGGAAGACCGACGAGACCTGTCAATCTGAGGCGGTTTCTGCAGATAGGTCGATACACGTGCACATTTTGTTGTCATAATGCTACAGCGCAGCTGTAATATAGACACTTTGATCGCGAATGTTCGCTGTACTTTCATTCTACTCCGGGCAACTCATTTAGGGCTTTTAAACGCGGCATGCACAGCTGTGTCCCATTGAAAACTATTCAGTTTTGCTCTTCGGGCTAGATTCTAATCAAAATTTGCCCAACAGCGCATTTTATACTGATTCCGTTTCCCTAGCATATACGATAAATGAGATTTTTTGGCGCTTAACTTGATTTGCTCTCAGCACTTGTGGTTTCTTTTTCACTGCCGCACGTGTTTAAGAAACCTCTCTGCACAAAAGTGCCATTATTTTTCTTGCCTGCGGGAACCACATATCACCCGCCACCCAGACTCCGTCAGTGTGTAAGCATGTTTCTGTTCGGAGAGCACAACTCCCCTCTTGGTGATCGGTGATCGATGATTAACATCGATGCATGTTGTGTTCAGTGAAAACGGTTCGGTAATGGCCCCGTTTAGTACGAAGTTTCCTCGAACTGCTAAACTTCTAGGCTTCAGCCTAATGATGACTGCAGTTGGCATATGCCGGCAGGATCTCTCCGCTTGCTCCATGTATTGCTCCATGTATTGCAAATATAGTTTTTCTGCAATTTCGCCGCAAGGCCAGTGCACTCAAAGAACGGGAGATGCACTTTTGCCGCTGCAGGCCCCTCATTTCGCGAACCCTTGAGTACACGGTGCTAGGGAAGGCATCTCGCAGCTTCCGTAGTGGCACATTCCGGTTATGGCCAAGTGCAGCTTTCTTGTATATATGCTTTCTTCTAGGACAGCTGCGGAATACTGTCAGATCCCGCCACGAACATATTAATAAGAACCGTATAATATTCCAGTTCGTAGCAAAACCTTTTTAAAGTTCGCCGCTCATCGCACATTTCAGACATCCCAGAATAGGTCTAATTACTGATGAGTTAATTTATATTTTCACGATTTTGAACACCGATTTTTTTTTTTTTTTCACGATAGCGAATCCGAAAGTGAGGGCGGGTATTTCAGATTCGAAGAACCTGCAAAATCTCCCTGCCTCACCCATCTGTTTTTTCATCGATATCTTGACCAGATGGGAGCAACACAAATAGCGTTTTATTTTCGCAAACAGGATGATCGTCTCCGGCTGATGCGATTAGAGTGCGCTAGAACTTAAAGCTATGACAGCCCTCTTTATACTTATCCGACTTCCGTCACGGCTGTCGAACAGCTCACACCAAACAAAGTAACGTAGGCCTTCGATGCCTACGAAACCAGCCGAGATACGCTGAATGACCGCCGACTCCAGGTTCACGTGGCAACACGCTGATAAGAGTTACCGAGGTTGGTTTCGGCCGGCTTTTGGCCGGCGTTCTGTGCCGCCAGAAGTCGTGTAGTGTCGGAAGACAGTAACCCAAGAAATATTATTTCTGACGGCTTCGGCTCGAAGCGAGCAAGCGCGCTGGCAGCCTTGCCTGTCTACACGCTCTTCCTCGCAAAATAGGAACTCCTTAGATTCGCATACGAACAATTTTTCCCCAAGAAAGGGCAGGGGAAGAAGGGCTTAGAATATGGGGAAGGGGAAAGAGGGATTTAAGAATCGCGCAACTATGGTCAACTGTTGTTTTTTTCCTCGAAAAAAAAATAACGATTGCCTTCATGATCTGCGCCTTGCCAGTGCCCGCCTGATTTCGATTATGTTCCTCCCAGCTTGCATGTTGCATTAAGTGGAGTTGCTAATCTATAAACAGCATGTGCAAACTCTCGGCAGCGAACATACAGTGACCGAGCGTCGCTGTCAAACTGGTTAGCCAGGTGTGCTGCTAGGAGAAACTTGTTTCTGACATGACTATTCCCCCAGAAAGGCTTAGACCACTCGGATTCTTTTTTGACACACGTCGCAGTCGATGGCATGCGACGGCTTAGATAATTGCTTGACTTTAATGACACAGCGGTGTGTGCCCAGTTAATGAAACAGACTCGTGTCGGTATGGGTGACCGCAAATATAGATATAAATATAACTGCGTTAGTGCAAATGCCGTAGGGACTTGGTGGGAATGCAGGAAAAAGGAAACAGCTGTATGTTGATGAGAGAGCAGCTGGCAGAGAGCGTTGCTCGTTTTCAGGTCGCGTGAACAGAGCCTTGTCGCCTGGTGCAGTGCCGTAGGTTCCATAAATAATACCGATAATTGTGTCACAACTTCACGCTAATGTGTCAACAACGGAGCAAGGAATAAATGCTCATGATGGATAGAGATTCTGACGACAGCCCTGTGATACGATGTATTTAAGACTGAGATACCGTCATGGTATACAATTCTCACTCATCGCAATGCAATCACTAAAAAGATGGGCATCATTTTGCCGTGTTCGGCATCGGCGTAACCGATGGGCAACTATATGTTTTCCCCAGGGGCCATTCTATAGCTATGATAGCATGACTTAAGGGATCACTCAATCAATGTTGGCACTGGCCAACCTCGAGTACAAGATTCTAGCCGGTGTCGCGCGGACCGCCACGGAGCACAAATGTTTCGCACCGTCTGCTGAATGACAGCGTAGAGACCCTTAATGATATCACGCCTACACTTGAAGGCAAAGTTTAGGTGTACCCGGAATGGGGTTCGCCAGGTGTCCACCTTATTACAAACATTGCCTTGTGGCGCCTGAAGAGTGCGGTGCCCAGCAGCCGATGAGGGGGAGGTGAAAGTGTAAGGTGGAAGTGAAAGCTATGGCTAGCATTTCGAACGTTTGGTGTCTGAAGAGTGAGGTGGGTAGCGACTGAAAGGAGGCAAGTGGTAGTGTAAAGTGTAAGTGCGAGCTGAGGCAAGCATTGCAAACGGTACTGCTGCAGGCCTGAAGAGTGATAGGGGTAGCAGGCGAAAAGGGGAAGTGCAAATGGAGAAGGAGGCAGTGGCTAGACGCAACCGCAGTGGCGCTGTGCGCGGTGTGAGCGAAAAGCACGAGCACGCCTGTGGCAGTGGCAGCAGCTGCGGCGGCGACGGCGGGAAATATGTGTTGGTTACACTCGTGTACACAATACAGAAAATAATTCACTGACTATAATTACTCAGTTTCAAAGGTAACTGATTACAGCGATCAATTACAGCAGCAGAAAAGTAACTGACAATTACAGAACAGTATTCGATTAAAATTTGTAACTTTTTCTCAAACTTCTTTCCCATAACGCAAACTCTCTCAAACTGCAATAAACTAATGCGGCTTTTTACAAGCTGTTAATCTTCCACATAAGTTGTTTTTCAAAGTTGTCGCTGAATTTACGAAGTTTCCTCGTGAAGACATAAGCCATTGCATTGAACACACTCTACATGTAACCGCCAGAGTGCATGCAGGGCGGTTTTGTGCCGAAAATCAGAGGTACAGTCGACATTAGCAATAAATAAGAGATCCGTTGGACGATTAGCACTAGGTGCCCACGGCAAAACTACAAATGAGGCGGTACAGGGAGATATGGGCTCGGCATCTTTCGAAGTACGGGAAGCTCAGAGTAAAATATTATATGAGGAACGCCTGAGGAAATTGGACAGTAACAGATGGGCAGCTAAAGTATTTAAATACTTGTACTTAAAAAGCGTTGACTCACAATGGAGGAAAAGAACTAGGAAGCTAACTAGTAAGTATGCTAGTCACAAGGACGGAGAAATAAAGAACATTAAGCAACAGGTGAAAAACACAGAAAGTAAAAATTGGATAAATTCGATGGAAAAGAAACAGAGTGGGGAATTATACCGAAAGTGGAAAATGCAGATCAGGAAGGAAGATTTCTTTGATAACTCAAGAGGCAGTGCCCTACTTTTTGAAGCTAGATCAGGGTGCCTTAGAACACGCAGCTACAAAAAGAAATTTAACAATGGAGATGGCGCATGTGCTGTATGTGGAAACTCCAGTGAAACAATTGACCATATTATACTCGAATGTAATGGTATCCATCCGGAAGTTGATGCAGGCGCATTCACTGTTCCTGAAGCTCTGGGGTTTAGAGATAACAGTGGCCGGGTGAATAAACCGGCGGTGGAAACTAGCAAAAAACGACTGGAAGATTGGTGGCTTAAACGCAGAGAAGTGACATAATGTTAGTAATGTATAAACAAAAATTCAATAAATTGAATGATGGTTTAGTTAACCATTCTAAATCAATAATTAAGATATAGGAAGAAAAATGAGCATGTGCTACCACCCCGTTTCAAAGGGGACGCTCCTATATTCCATTCATCCATCCATACCGTATGAACGCCTTGCGCATCCGCTTGTAATCGCTCAATACTTCGGTGCTCGTTTCTGTACCATGTATGACCTGCTGCCGCTGCGGCTCAGTGGTTATCGCACTCGAATGATGAACCCAAGGACGTGTCATCGAATCCCGGTAGCTACGGTCGCTTTTCGTTGCAGGCGAAAACAAGGCGCCTTCTGCGATGTACTGTGCGATGTCACTGCATATTAATAAATCCGAAGGGGTGAAAATTTCTGAGCCCTCCACTAAGGCATTCTCGTAGCCTGAATTGCTTAAAGACGTTATACCTGGCCAAGCCGAACCAAAATTAATCAAATAACCTCTATTAAGCACCGCGCTTCGTTGCTGGCGCTGTGAAAAGGCTTTACAGATAAGGTCGTTAAAACAGTGAAAAAACTCGTGTCGGTGTTTTCTTAGAATATCACAAGCGGTATCTTGTGTGGAAACATTAATATCCAGATGACTTCTTCAGCTAAAAGATGGTGGAGCTTCTGACGTCGTCATTCACTTCAGAATCAGAATCAGAATTTATTCAACGAGCAATGATTGAGTATAAAGATTTTTAAATACAGGAAGATGTCCCAAAGCCAATGGCTGCACAGGGGACCTCCTGTTACAAGCATGCAAAACAAAAATGATTACGTACAAACAGCGGGTGAAAACTGCAATTGTTATGTGATATAAATGTAGAACATGCCGAAATACAGGATGGCGTAAATATAAACAGAACATAAGTTGAAGGTATGTTATATAAATGTAAAACAGAGGAAGACAATTGAATGTGCGATAAGTATTCGTTATCAATGAAAAAAAAAACTTATTTAGTACAATAGCAGAAAAATAAGAAAACTACACTTGAAAGCATCAATGTTAGACGATTGCTTTATACTGAATGTAATGAATTCCACAAAAATGAGGCAGAGAAATTAACTGTTGAATTTGCCGTAATTAGTTCTAGGTTTTGATAGTAAACAATTGTTTTGGCATGAAACCCGAGTGAAACCACGTCGCTGGAACTGGGTAATGTTAATTATTGAAATGAGAATTGATCTATTCGTGAACTTAAATATGCAGATGCAAATAGAATAATAAAACATGGATGAGACTCTAAGGATGTTATGAGCTTGCAGTAAGGGCGCAGCACTGCACGAATGGCTTAGTTTGGTTTGGTTTGTGAGGTTTAACGTCCCAAAGCAACTCAGGCTATGAGAGACGCCGTAATGGAGGACTCCGGCAATTTCGACCACCTGGGGTTCTTTAAACGTGCACTGACATCGCACAGCACACGTGCGCCTTGCTTTTCGCCTCCATCGAAACTCTGCCGCCGAGGCCGGGATTCGATCCCGCGTCCTTGGGAACAATATTAAAAGTAATGATGCGTATGGCTTGATTTTGTATGTGTTGTAGCGGTGCAATGTGTGTTCTGTATGTGTTTCCAAAAGAATAAATACAATAGTTAATATGACCACGGATGCAAGCATAGTAGCGTGAAATGAGCGCGTGTAAATTGAAGTAATTTCACACCTTGATGACCACCCTTCTGCCGTATGCTCTCTTTTTTAGAAGGGAGGATATATGTCTATTAAATTTTAACTGACAATCAAGATCTATGCCAAGAAACATCGCATGGTCAATGACAAAGGGTACGTGAGAGTTAGGGAAATATGAAGAGATGCAGGAATAGTCTCTGTGCGGAGATGAGAAGATGACAAAGCTAGATTTAGATGCATTAATTGTAAGCATGTTATCTCGACGCCAGATTACTATGTTTACTGCATCGGTATTCAATTTACTTGTTAAAGACTCTATGTATGTGTCAGTTGCTAGTATAGCAGTATCATCGCTGTATAATATGTATCCAGGGAATTTAAAGCACGATGGCAGATCATTAATGCATATTAGAAAAAGACGTGGTCGAAGAATGGAATCCTGGGGAACGCCAAGATTAGTAGTCTTCAGTGGAGAGTAAGAACCAGAGATACAAACTGCTTGTATTCGGTTAAGTAGGTAGCTGCGGATAAATGTTAGTGCAGGATCAATACACCAAGGGCATTTAATTTATCAAACATATGTTGTGATTAATTAAATCAAATGCCTTTGGCAGATTAATGAATAATGCGCCAGCTAATTGACCACAATCAATAGCACCTATAATCTAATCTGATAAATAAATTAAGGCTAATTCAGTTGAAAAATCGCACCTGAAGCCAAACTGATTAAAAATATGATGTTAAATGTTGTGAAGTAATTTTCCAGATTGACGATGAACACCCATTTAGCCTTGAATCGAGGGATTGCAACAAATGCCAGCAGAAACTGCACCAAGAACGGACACCGCGGAGAGCGCAACGTGCAATGCAGAGATGCGCACCGTCGAGCGATCTAATATCTTCATCATCATCGTCGTCACTATACCCACTGCAGGGAGAAGACTTTTCCCATACTCCTCCAATTAACATTGTGCGGCCGAAATGTTTGGAGTAATCACATTGTCACAGACGCTTCTCCCTGTAGGCTTTTCTGCATAGAAGTAACTGATAACTCCTAATCAGTTACCAAAAAAAATAATTACACTTCTCGAAGCATTACTGTTTCAAAAAGTAATCAAATAATTAAAAAATACTCACAATGTAATTAACTACATGTGATCAATTACGTACCACTCTTGGTGCTTAGTTTGACATGCGCACAAATCGTAAGCCGCCCCATGGCACGAGAAAGGAGGACGGTGGCCCTATTTGCAAGCTCAAGCCGCGGCCTGTTTGCGAGCACCACGGCAGCATTGTGGGCTCTCCTATTAGTTTTAGGTTGTGCTTATCGTATTGCGACCTTTTGACTAATTGGTGGCAGCTAGTGTTGTGTTGTGTTGTCGGATGTATAGATCACTCAACAAAATCGAGAAAAGGAGCTTGGCAACAGGTAGGAGGTTGGAAGCTAATTAGTTGATGCTATCAGGAGGCCCAACTGATCCCCCAATGCGAAAACGCCCATGCATTCACAATATTTCACAGAGGTTGGCTAGCAAGACAACGTGCTTCTGATGGAGGAGTGTGATCACGCGAGTAGAACGCTGTGGTGGATGTCGTTTGGTGTATGGGCACTTAGCTCGCCCGCATCAGTTCAGTCGTTGAGTCGTGTCCGACTCTTCGTGACCCTATGGACCATGTCACGCCACGCTTTCCGGTCTCGCACTATCTTCCTAACATCACGTAACTTCATCTGCAGTCGATGATGCAATCTAACCATCGCGTTCGCTGCCTACCCCTTCTCCGGCGACCCTCAACCTTTCCCAACATCAAGTCTTTCTCCGGCGACTCCTCTCTTCTCATCAGATGACCAAACTACCTGAGCTTTAACTTTAGAATTTCACCCTCCCATGAGCAGTCAGAGTTTATGGTCGATAATATCGACTGATTTGATCTTATGGCAGTCCAAGGAACTCTCAAGAGTCTCCGCCAGCACCACAATTCAAACGCGTCAATTCTTCGGCGGTCAGCCTTCTTTACAGTCCAACTCTCGCATCCATACATCACAACTGGAAAGACCATAGCACGAGTTAAACGGATCTTGGTTGGCAGACTAATGTCTCTACTGTTTACTAGGCGGTCAAGGCCAACGCTAATAGAACTAAGATCAGTTGCCAAACTCTCCGGGTTCTCCATGCTGCTGAAGCGACGCGTCAATTTCAACGCGAGGTGGCGCTGCCGTCAAAACAGGCTCTATCTAGCCGCTGCTTGGCCGCTGTCGAAGCACAATCAAACGCTGCGGGCGTGCCCGTCCGGTGTAGCATGTAGCATTCGGGAATGTTAAATTACTTGGTGCCCTAAATGCCGTACTTATCGTTAATTATTCACACACACACCAATCAAGTCTGAACCGTGTGTGGCGAGCATGCTGCAATACTTTACTGCAGCAACTCGAGCGATACAGGTGAGCGCTGCTCAGGCAACGCTACCGTTTCGTTTTTTTTAAGGAAAGTTGTTTTGCTAGTTTCTTCCCCGAAGTGGCATATGAAACACGTGCAATAATGTTAGAGATATGATCATTGCAAGGTTCACCGTCAGTTCGAAGTATGTTTCTGCAGTTTCTGCTCAACCGCATGCATGTGCATATGTTTAACAAAAAAAAAAATTACCAGCACTTTTGCAGCAAAGAGCCGCATTGTCTGTGGTGCAGTTTAACGGAATAAGCGAATTTTGCGCATTTCGTAAATAAGCATGCATGTGACTGTTAACTGAGCGCCGCGCGCAACCTGTGCAGCGAAAAGAGTGAACTTCTGCTTCTTGATTTGTCGGTTTCTTTCTTCCAGCAAGAGAAGAGAGCTTACAGAGGAGGTTAGACGCCAACAACTCGAAACAATAAAATGTAGTCTTTTTAGGATTCCCAACTGTGGGTTTATCGTTACTGGCCTGCGCCCGCGTCGCAAGTACTTTTTTTTTTGCGACCTTTCACGCATGCAGTGGGCTACAGATAGACACACAAATAATGTAATTTTACATTTTATTCACAGCACTTTTTCACATTTTACTGAATGCACAAATTACAGCAGGCGAGACTTCTTCCTTGCATTTTTAACCTGACTACTCACATTGCTCCTCTAGGATAGGAATCGTGCGTAAAAATGCATCCGCATTACCAAATAAAACTTCATCACTTGCACAGTGAACTCTTCAGAGTGCAGGTTACAACCTATTCGGGGTAGCTTCCTGCTCAAAAGCAGGTCAACAATCGACCAAAACAGATTTCCAAACCGTTTTTCTGTCTTTGTTTGTCGCTCGACCACTGACTCGATGCCAGTCACCAGTTCAGTGAGGGAGCTTGAAGGGTGCTTGAGCACTCCAGGGACAAATGAGCGCTTTTCAGTTAGAAGAGCAGTTGCAGGCACATTCTCCACATCTGTCATGCTTTCTTTGCGCTTGGTGCACTTGGAAAACTTGTCAGCCTTCTTTGCAACATAGCCAGCAAGATAATAGATGACCGTGAATTTAGTGGAGGGGCGGCTGTAGCAATGATCACGGGGATTCTCAGAGTGCTCTTTAAGTGTTACTGCCTTAAGCAGGTCATGAAGCTTTTCATTTCTTGCTTGCTGTTCAATGAAAGCTACCTTCTTCTGGCTCCTCAATGTCTCTTCGAGTGAAATCAGCACAGGATCCACCACACCTGTGCAGTTGTTGTCCCTCACAGCCATCTTCAGTGGTGTATGCAAGGTTAGGAGACGGAATATCGGGGTAAAATTTGTGATTGTTGGGTGATCTTCGTTGCCCCCAAACGTTCTAACTATCCCAAAGAAGCGCTGAAACTAAAGAAAACAACTCATTTTATGTTTAAAAAATGAATCCGAACCATTATTTCACCGCTCTCTGTACTTGATTCTTATGCAGCCTAAAAATAATGTATGTGCAAAATAATAGAGAGGAAAATATGCGTACCTCCAGTGGATCCTGGTTCAGCTTCACTGTAAGCACATATGGTACCCCTTGAGTGTGAAGACGCTCGATGATGTCAAGAACAGAAAGCAGAGTGACGCGCAGTGACTCGGCTGTCATTTCAGAGGCAAACATCCTACTGCCACTATGTTTACAAGCCTCCTCTGTTGCATTCAGCAGCTGAAGGAACTCCTTGATTACCTGTAATAAGGAACGGTTATGTGTAATGGCTCTTGCTAACATGCATATGCATATGTCATGAAAGAAATCTCTCATCCCAGCATTATTCTCATATGCAAAGCTCAGTTTTGAAATAATATGGCCCCATGCAATGAGATATATTGTTGGCTATTAACGAGTTGTGTGTAACGACATTTCTTAATTGAATCTTTGTAGAGTTCTTTCGAATCCCTTCAGCAGGTGTCCTTGCATTAAAGGCATCAAACAAATTATTGAAGAGCAAGGTGAAGTTCTCTGTGCCATGTGTATTCTCAAATCCAGCCGTCTTTTGTTCTCTGTATAAGCTGAGGCCAATTGCAACACTTCTGCTGAAAAGCTGGAATAAAAGGCAAGCAACAAAAAGGATTAATGCATATTGAAACGTACAGCTCCTTGTCAAAGCACGAAATGGAGGAACAGGTTCAATGTTGAAATCAAAGTATTGCACAACCATGCAAACCTCCTGTAGCTAGTTGTGTGCTACATTTATGTCAGTACAAAACGAATGACCGATACTTACTTGTGTCGCCAGCCTCACATTCATCTTCTGACGATTGCTTGGATTGACATGGGAGGCTGTGAGCTTTGGAACAACTTTTAGCTGGTTGTCTTCCTCTATCTTGTATAGCTGCTTGTAATCACTGAAGTTGACTTTGTGCGTGCGAGCCTAAATAGAATAGAAGAAATCACATGTCAAGATGAACTGAACAAAAAAGATATGTAGTCATTTATGTCCTCAAGCGAGAGAGCAAAAAACAAGCACCAGTTAGTTATAAAAAAAACTTACCATGCCATATGTGTGAGTCAGCAGATGGTTACGGATGCATTTGATTATGTGAGCCACATCACATAAAAAATGGAGGAATTGCCCTTCCTCTAGAGATAGATGTGGAATCTTGTTTCTGGCCTTGTCAAGCTTACCGCAGATTCCCATGTGAGTCCACATGGACCGGTTGTTTCCTGCTCTATCTGAAACAACTGCCACAATTGCTGCTCCATGGCGTTCAAGCTGAAGAACTGATTCTATCACCATTTAAGCCAGCACAACTCCTGGTGCAGCACCTCTGGATGCGAAGCTGGCAACAGGCTGGACCCAGAAGTCAAAAATGGAATCAAACATCACGACAAGGGCATGGTCAGCCAGCATCCCATCTTCACTTGGTGCTGTTCCAGCAAAGTTAACAAAGCCATCAAATTTATATGTCGAGGGGTTAACCTCCACACACTGTCGGAGTTTGATTTCATCAATTAACAGTGTGCCATATTTCATCTTATTTGTATTGGCGGAAAAGTAGACCTGTATTGCATCAAGTGCCACCTTGTCGAAGCCACATTCGCATTGCATTCCTCTCAGGATTTGGTTGAGGTGACTGCAAGTTGGAAGCGCCAGCAGCTGCGTGGAGTGGATGAGCTTGTACGCCTTTTGGCTTGCAATTCGCAACAGGAGGCAGTTCATGGTCCATGCACTGGTGTAGCGTATGCCCTGAGGACCATTGGCTTTCACTTTTTTTACTGATGACAGAAAAGCCTCTTTCTGAAGTGGAGGCAGTATGCCGAGGGTCTCTGTGAGACTGTCCTGTGGATCAGTCACCAACTTTGCTTTTAAATCTCTCACGTCCTTCAGCAGCTTTGTTCTCCTGAGTGCTGCACGTACAGCTTGTTTTTGAAAGATGTTCAGCCTCTGCTTCTGCTGCTTCTGCTTGCGCTGTTCTTCAGTCGCTTTCTTTGACAACTTCAGACCAAGTTTTAGGCAGGGGCTGAAGTGTACATTTTTTTCAAGAATTTCACATCGACTGCTTCTTACTTCATTTGGGAGCTTGCCAGCGCATGCATTTTGACAGCCAAAACACACTTGAAGTCGATCCACACTTGTCAGGAGTTCAGCCAGCTGCAAAACAGTGCTGATGGTTCTGCAAGATTTCAAAACACGACCGCGTGCGCTAACACTGACAGATCGGTTTTCTGTGATAATAACACACTTATCTATTGTCAGTACTTTCTGCACCATTCTGAGCACCAAATAGGCCATAAACCTGTCTCCGCCGTCACCTTCTGCTATATTTCGCCAGCGTGACGACGGTAAAGAAACATTCTCGAAGTCGTTTAAAGTGGGCTCGCCGTCCGTCACAGGCACATCGAAGTGTAAGGCATGCTTCTTCAGAGTAGACCGTATTGACTTCGTTTTTCTTCACTGGCTCCATCTTCCTGTCTTGAAGCTTTCGCTGTTTTGTCGGTGGCTTTCACAGGTATGCAGGCAGATTAAAGAAAACCTTCGGTACACATCCTTCAGCGAGGTTACATTTGCCCCTATCGATTTTTACTTCCTTGCCATTAATGATATGACTGTACGTCTTTAGTATGTCTTCATCGTAGAAATGAAGATCGCACACACGTAATTTGTCAGAAAGTTTCCTGTCAACACGCGGAATCGCGCGGTCCCATGCCGCACGGAGAGACGCGTCACGCGGAGCCGAGAAAAAACGCTTCGCTGTATTGTCGCTCTTGTAACCGCTCGCACAGCCCGGCACGCAGCACGTCGGCATGGTTACTGTAGCCCCTTCAACTTTGCATGCTAGCACAGGTAGCACAAAAAACGATCACTGCAGCAGCCGAGTCGGGAATGCACTGTACTCATGCTACCCGCACTCCACGTGTTCAACCTACGTTCGGGCCGAAGAGAGCCTGGTAGAACTGCAGCGCTACTCAAAGCAGCCAGCGGTGGCGGCGCCGCGAAACAGCTCTCAGTTTGGCAACTGATCTTAGTTCTATTAACGTTAGTCAAGGCTAACCATGGCTCGTTTTCCCAGAAGCAGGCGTCTCCTAATTTCACGGCTGCAGTCTCCTTCCGGGGTAACCTTGGAGCCCAAGAAGAGAAAATCTGTCACAGCTTCCACTTCTTGTCCCTTGATGCTCCAGGACTTGATAGGGCAAGACGCCATGATCTTTGTCTTTTTATAGTTCAGTTCAAGCCCAAAACTTCTGACTCTCTTCTTGTACGCGCATCAGAAGTCTCTTGAGTTCCACATCACTTTCTGCCATTAAAGTGTTATCATCCGCATATATAAGGTTTTTGATACGTATTCCAGCAATCTTCACTCCGGCTGAAGACTAGTCCAGACCGGCCTTCCTCATGATGCACTCTGCATATAGGTTAAATAGGCAGGGCGACAGTATGCAGCCTTGCCTCACTCCTTTCTCAATCGGAAACCAATCAGTAAGATCATGCCCAGCTTTGACTGTGGCCTCTTGCTCTTCATACAGGTTCCTGAGGAAACAGTTGAGATGAAATGGAACTCCCATCTCTTGGAGAGCTTGCCACAATCTGCTGTAATTTATGCAGTCAAACGCTTTCGCATAATCAATAAAGCAGAAGTAGATGGGTTTCTGGAACTCTCTTGCTTTTTCCATGATCCAGCGAAGGTTGTCAGTTTGGTGTCTAGTTCAATTGCCCTTGCGAAACCCAGCTTGCACGTCCGGAAGCTCCCGATCCACATACTGCTGCAGCCTACCTTGGAGGATTTTCAACAACACCTTGCTAGAATGCGAAATAAGCGCGATCGTGCGGTAGCTGGAACAATCTTTGGCACTGCCTTTCTTTGGAATGGGGATGTAAACTGACCTCCTTCAATCCTGTGGCCACTGCAGGGTTGTCCAAATCTTCTGACATAATGTATGCAGAATGTTAACAGCATCATAGTTGAGGTTTTGAATCAACTCAGCTGGAATGCCATCATTTCCGCTAGCTTTGTTCTTAGCAAGGCTGGCTGAGGCCCATTCAACTTCACTCTTCAAGATGCCCGGCTCGAGATCAGTAATCACAACCGTCTTATGTTGGGTTTGCACATTCGGGTCCTTCTTGTACAGTTCTTCTGTGTATTCCTGCCACCTCTTCTTTATCTCTGAGGCTTCAGTGAGGTCCTTGCCTCGTTTGTCCTTTATCACACCCAGCTTAGCACAGAAGCTTCCTTTGATATCTTTGATTGTCTTATACAGAGCTCTTGTGTTTCTCGATTGGCTGTTGTCCTCAGCTGCTTGGCACTGTATGATCTCTCCTTGCTATTTTCTGAGAATCCGCATTGAGAACTTTGTATCTTTCTCTTTCCCACATACCTTTTGTCATCCTCCTTTCCTCACCTATTTTCAAAGCTTCTTCAGATAACCAGTTTGCTCTCTTGCATTTTTTTTTTGCTTTGGCACTACCTTAGTAGCAACTTCTTGTATTATATCACCAACATCCGTCCACATCTATTCAGGCTCTTTGTATTCTAGATCTAATTCTTGAAATCGATTCCTCACTTCCACAGCATATTCTGATGGAATTTGATCCAGATCATACCTGAAAGGCATTCTAGTTTTCTGCGTTTTCCTCAATCGAATATTAATTTTGTCATCAAGAAGCTCATGATCAGTGCCACAATCGGCCCCAGGCCTTGTTTTTACTGCTTGTATAGCGCTTCTCCATCTCTGCTGACAAAGAATATAATCGATCTGATTCCTGTACAGACCGTCCGGTGAAGTCCATGTGTACAGGCGCCTCTTGTGCTGTTGAAAATGAGTATTCGCTATGGTTAGGTTGTTTTCTTGACAAAACTCTACTAGCCTCTGTCCAGCTTCATTTGGCTCACCAAGACCGAACATGCCTGTAATTCCGGATATTTCTTCACTCCCGACCTGAGCATTCCAGTCTCCTATGAGAAAAACGACGTCTGATGATGGAGTGCGGTCTAAAAGGCATTGCAGGTCCGCATAAAATCTCTCAACGTCAGCTTCTTCAGCAGTAGTGGTTAGTGCATAGACTTGGACAACTGTTATGTTGAAAGGGTGACCTTGTATCCGAAGTGAAATCATTCGGTCGTTTTTGGGGTTGTACCCTAGCACTGCTTTGCTCATTTTGCTCGCCCGCAGCACCTGCTAAACTTGCGGTCGGCTTTCCAACATCAATGAATAGGAAGTAAGTTGAGGCGCCTTCATTACGGTAATCTATGCCGATTGCTTTTTCTTTTAAGAACCCAAGGCGCGCGGCTTTTAGGTGAAATAGATTCGAGTATTTATAAACGTACTTCATAATACAAGGCGACAACTACCCAGGTAGCAAAGAATGTGGGGCCCCAGTAGGTCCCATGTAGGCAGGTGGGGCTGGAGCAACCATCATAAAACCTGCATCGGTCCCCGATGGGGCAAAAGTGAGCAAGCCCCATTTGGGCTTGCCCCTGTTCCTCCTGCATGGGTCCCATAGCGGCTTTGCTCGAGCTAATGCAGAGCACATTCCTGCATCCAGACCACAAGGGTCCCTTGTCGTATATTTGAGGGCAATCCAACCTAAATGTGGGCTTTTTATGGGAAAGCCGTCATAGATCCGAAATGAGGCTGCCCCATTAAATCTTTGTGGGACTCACATCGGCAGTAGTGGGGCAAAAAAACGGGCATACCCACATGCTGCCCCAATCGGCCCGTTGTAGGTTACTTGAGGGCAGGTGAAATATGAATAAGAGCTCGATTTGGGCAAGCCCTCGTGAAGCCCAAATGAGGCAGCCATAGCTAAACCGCTTTAGGTCCCACATAGGCTGTTATGGGGCTGGAAAGCGGGCGTGCCCGCATGGTACCAAACTCGGTCCCTTGTGGGGACTTTGAAGGCACGTGCAACAGCAAGTGGGCTTTAGGTTCAAAAACAACAGCCAGCCCAATTGAGGCTGCCCACACAAAACCGCTGTAGGTCCCACGTCGGCCGTAATGGGGCTAGGAGGCGTGCGTGCAATTGTGTAATGATTCTTTCCAACCTTTATTTTATTAGATGTTGCCCTAAATAACTGTTATAGATAATTTGTAGTACAGTCGTTGCCATGTTTAGTCGGTTAGAAATATTACATGGCTTTAGTTCTCACGCTCATGCAAATTGCGCTAAAAATACTAAAACATACTGATGGCTAACTGTTGCTCCTTATGGGGTTGCTGTGGACAGCCTGCAACTTTCAGCACAATATTACTGTTCAGAACACACATCTCCATAGCCTGAACAAGATGTATGTACATGAAGTCATTTTACTAAATTAATGTTATGAATTATTGTGAAATTTAATATTGTGGCTGTTTAGAAAGTGTAGACATGTATAACATAATTACCTAATTATGCGCATAAATATTGATTGGGAAAACTTAGACTAGGACTTCCCATTAATTTCCTGCGTTGGGCCCCTATGAAAATAATGTGGGCAAGCTCAAGTGCGGCTTGCGCTATAGAACCCGTATTGGTACTATGTCATTATCTGAGGGACTCACCGAAATAAAAAAAAATGTTAATCCAGAGCGGCTGCCCGAATCTGTCCAAAATAGGACCATCGGGGTTAGTTGGCGGGCTGTGCCCTTTTGGCAATGCGGGAAAAGTGTGCGCAGCCCCGCTAGGGCTGCCTGCATCGGTCCCTAGTGGGGCCCATCGAGGCTTTGTCGATAGCCCCCTTCAGGCCCACGTCGGCCCCTCTTGCAGCACTCACATTGAGCCCACCGGGGCTATCCTGCATTGCCTACATCGGACCCATCGGGGCCCACCCTTCATAGCTCACTTTGTGCTACCTGGAAAATTAAAGACTGCAAAAAGCGCGATAATACATATCATACGACTTCATTGTAGTCATTACTACTCCTAGCCATAACAGAGAGAAGCGCTTAGCAGGGTGGACTTACGCAGGAGTTCACGAGTCATGCAACTTCCTGTCGTCTACCTGCCACCCTGCGTGCTTATACGGCACTTGAAAGCGCGGGCGTCATAAGCGCGTAGCTTTTAGCACTGCGTTTTATGTTGAAGTGCGTTTTGGCAGCTGCTAGCAATATTTGTCTGCTTTGACACGCCTAGAGATTAGAGCATGGCGCCTACATCTCCCTCCTCACCCGTGGGCACCTGATTGGCGGAGTTAAACGCGGTGCTCGCCAAACCTGATAGAAATGCCGTTATCATACCCGGCAACATGACAGGCCAGCTTCTTTAGATGTCTGCATAATCAAGTCTTTCAAGGGTCACTGTGGAAGTCTTTTGTAGACTTCCTCACTGAAACGCGCAAACTAACCCTTACAGGCCGCATCCAGCGCGCGTCCCTATTCATACAATATATAGGTACAACCCAAAAACACGACGGCGCTGTTTCTATAATATGAATCTTTACTAAACCAATTAGCCGCACTAGTCCCTAGCAGAGTAGCAAGCTTGTCTTCTGCGGCACGGGGTGATATCCTGGAAGGCTTGGTCAGACACTAATTCAGAAAGTGCTGCCCTTCATATGCACTTAATGGAGTTGTGAACTGTATGAGGATCGGTTTTAGGGATGGGCCATATAGAAAGAAAGAAAAATAAAAACCTCGTCCACAACGCCGGGTATCAGGACTAAGTACAAGGAGAGCAGCGACGACGATAAGGCGTCAGCGAAGGCAAATTAGTGAAAAATAAATGTTCCTTGCATTTTGTAGCCCTTGACGCTATGTTCCTATTTTTCAGTCGCCTTACATCGAGGAAAGTTCCTTTTTCTTCCTGACCTTCTACTTTCGAGTGCAAGTTCGGATGGGGTCCGGCCAAGTATGAGAACACAAGGGAATTAAAATTCGTTTTCTGCTGCTAAATAAATCTGGCTTCCTAATAAAAACTGAAAGAATCGAATTACAGCGTTAATAATTGAGGCCCTGTAACTATAATAGCACTCGTGCCGAAGTTCTTGAGTTCATATCGATGCAAAGAAGCGACTGTGAACTGGCAGAGACATTCGCTTGACGTACTAATCGCAGCATCTTTGTTTGCCGAAATATGTCGCATGTATTTAGCGTCAACAGAATCTATGAATAGTTTCAAAGACATGCATTCGATGAGCTCCAGATTTCATATCGAGCAGAGATTCTGAAGTTTATCCACACTCTTATCACATCAAACATGTTTGGCGATTACGCGACGTACTCAACCTTCATGGGCAGAAATATTTACTGTAGTGCTCAGGCACCCCTTGCATTGACAACGTATAATCAATTGATTCATTCCCATTGCTTTGCAAGCAGCGCTACGAGGAAAACGCCTTTAGCGCTGTTTACATGTGCCCAACTTCTGTGCCCTACAGGAGTAAAAATCTTCTCTTCAACGTGCTCTTCATGCGGAGGTTTGGCAGGCATGCAATGAGATTTATGGACGTCCAGGCAGACGGTGAAAGGCGGCCAGTGTTTGAGGACACCGGTGTTTATTTGAGCCATGGACTCCTGGATGGTGAGCTTGACAAGCCGGTCGTCGTTTTTGTGCGCTCTGTTTTTCTGAAAGCATCAAACGTGCGAAATCGGGCGCCGAGCTTAATCCAATTCATTGATGGCGCCGATTGCGATGGTAGCATCGATGATACGTGGTCTTGCCAGTAACGTTCAATACGCTTATATGGACGGACGGACCATTGAACCTACCTAACTTCTATGTACTTTCAGGTCAGAATAATATTGATCATTCACTCGCAGGTCAATCAAGGGAGGGGCAGTTTGGAATCAATGTGCTTTACTTCAATTTTTTTTCACTAATCTATGCCTGACCAGATGGCTTTCCGTCGAATCCTTGACTACTTCAAAAGGAACTGCGGATTGTTGGTTCTGAAAAGCGGGATAATGGATACTTGAAAGGTAAGCGTCCCAGTTAACATTTGTTCTACATTTATATGTTCTCGTTGACACTGCTTCAGCTTTTATGTCTTCATTAAGTGAAGCAGGTTACATGCGGTCAGGATGAAAAAGGCAGGCAACAGTACTGTACAAGTATTCACATCGGGCGCGGTCATGCCTCTCCGCGTGGTCCTGAGTAACATGACACAGTACAGGGCCTCGGTTGACTGCGCAGACAAACTAGTGGACACCAAGGAACATCAGTTATTATCCACGTTGACAAGTTCTAACTCATACAGTGTCTTCTGCATCTACGCCACTGATATGAGCAGCACTATAGCAAAAGTAAAGTTTTTAGGTGCTGAAAAGCTGCCATGTAGGAAGGCCAATGTAACTAGCCTTGGCAAATTGCCACTCTAATATATGACCACATTTACCTGTCACAGTAAACAGCAGGAAATGCTGCTATTGCGTAAATAACCAAACCTGCAACCTCTACTGTCCGCTGAAATGGCGTCACAAATCTTCCATATTTACGAGTAGGGGGATGTGGATCCTGCTGACGCTTGGCCGCGGTCCTTCTGACCAAGGATTGCGGACACGCTTAAAATAAGTAGGCCGGGTAGGTCGGTCGACTTTTACATCCTATGTATCGACAGAAGCAGTTCACAAAACCGTGGTTCGTACACATAAGAAAACCGATATTTATAACTAAAGAAATTACATCTTAGAGCCTGTGGAGGGCGCAATAATTATGTCTCTATATGCAATATTTTAATAGAATGGGACGGCAACAACAAGCATAACAACACACATAAT
The DNA here is from genome assembly GCA_023969395.1 of Amblyomma maculatum. Classification (NCBI taxonomy): domain Eukaryota; kingdom Metazoa; phylum Arthropoda; class Arachnida; order Ixodida; family Ixodidae; genus Amblyomma; species Amblyomma maculatum. The sequence goes on along the minus strand of JAJIZL010123407.1, from coordinate 276,947 downwards.
TTTAGTTACATTAATCATAATTTAATTTGAGACAGATATAGGTACTGATAGAGATATCAAAAAGGCAGGCAAATAGGAATAACAATAAAATAAATTAGGTTAACGAATAATAAATTTTCAGGAAAGTTCTTTCACGACCCGTCCTCACGAAGGCGATCGGCGTTGATGGCGGGACGGTCGCAGTCGGAGCAGGTGGGTACATATACGATGAGCCACCGACGTTCGATTCCGCGGGAGGCATCTAAAGACTGAATCTTTGCAAATCGCGCTGCCATAACAGGACAATGCCCACCATTTTAAATCCGTTGTCGCTTTGCGCATCACGGCTGTATTTGCGCATCCAGTGCTCAACTCGATTAGTTGCGGTCTTTGCAACCCTTTGTGCTTGGGCTGCGGCGCGAATAAGTCACGACTCCTTGGGGCGCCGCCAGAAAATATCCGAACGTGTGGGTGGCCCTCCCGTACACACGGGCTCTAGGACTCGACTTGTGGCTAAGGGTGTGATGTCATAAAGCGCTGAGTGTTTCCAACCGTTAATAATCTGCGCCTTCTGTGCATTTAAATTCAACGTAGCACAGTTTCCCTTACTGTAACGGCATTACACTTTTTATGCCCGTCAAAGACAACCACACAGATGTCCGATTTGATTGGACAGGTTGGTCCTGGAGTGATTTGGGGTACCGCGATCGCTTTCCCGCAAATTTAATAGGGTTGGAGAAGATTGAAAAGAATACGGGAATATCTTATCAGAACTCCTTAATAAAATACGGCCTTTGGAATGCCTAAGTAACGGAGAACACGAAACCCGATATTCAGAGGTCTTGCACCTTGTTTTGGAATCGCATCGGATTGATGTAGTTGCGTTTCCTTATCAATTATCTCCCGAATATTTAATATTCCACAATAATCAATATTATAAATCTTCCTTGTTTTTTCCTCGTTGTCATGTGTTGGCTCCTTTCACATGCTTCGTACCAAGTACTACTAGCGCGAACCTGACGCAATGCTTTGCTCCTCGAGGCGCAAATTTAATAATTGCCCGAATCTCTAAAATATTTTAACTTAAATATTTTGCTTTCTGGATTTAATATAAAGGCATGTAACACTTCACGCCAAACAGAGAAGCATCGGCCTATATCCAGCCACATCATTTCTTTGATCTGGCAGGTTCTCTATTAACGGAGGGAGATTATGCCAGCTGCCTTGTTTGAAGTTTCTTCTGGAGCGTGCTATGGGGATAACGTGGAAACAAAGTACTGGGACGGACTGAAATAAATGTTATCATTCTTCCCATAACCACATCTGGTGGCGACTGATGGCCTTTGATCGGGTTTGCTCTGAAGTTCGTCAGCACCACTAAGGGTCATTTGCTTTCACTCGGTGTTTTTGCGAAGTTTACGAGCGGGGGCGGAAAGGAGCTCACTCGCTCAGAGACGAAGAAAAAATCTTCTGAATTCTTTTGTTTTTATATTACTGGTATATTGCTACGAAGCGCTTGCGCACAAAGGCGCATCGATTGCCATCAGCCCACATCATTCATTGTGTAAACAACACTTCCAACGCGTTTATTGGGCAGGTTCTGCAGAAGCAGTGGTTCGCATAGTTTGTACAACACCGGCCAAGCATGTAAAGTTTTCTTCCCATCAGTAGCCTCGCGACCTTTCTGGAACGTTTCGACGGCACGTACACTCGGCTAATGGTTTCTTCGACTGAAAACACTGATTCAATGATTGAATTTAAGAGATTGTCATTTTGAGATAAAATTTCTAGAAAAAGGGGTGCACGTGTGTTAACTCGAATAATTATTATATAGGTGCATAGAACATGGAACCAAGAAAACGAACTATTTATTTCAATTGCAAAGCTCTTGGCAAGTGGGCACATATACAACTTACAGTCTACTAAATATTGGGTAGCTCATCTTAAACACAAAAACTTTTCCACTGTGGACGTTACCGTAGGCATATATTAAACACTGCGTTTGTAAAGATTAAAATGTACTTACAAAGATGAAGAATATTCTTCACACTGTCTTCAGTGATTGGTGGAAGCAATTTTATTGAAAAAAAAAAATCAAAATAAATCTTCCGGGGTGGTGTAGTTCAGGAGTCCACAGGCTTGGGCTTGACATAGAGTCCGATCCACCAGCCATTTCTGGCCGGCGGGCTGAGCGGTCCACAAAACAGCCTCTCAGGAAGTTCGACAAAAGCATTTTTTGGGCGAGTTGGTGTTTTCGATGATCCATAACTACAGCGCAAACGACAGGACAGCGCTGTGTAATGTCCCTCCTTCATCTCTGTCCTGTCGTTTGCGCTGTAGTTATGGATCTCTCAGGAAGAATACGTGGGATGGGAGAGGTGGGTTTCTGCGGGGGGGGAAGGACATTTGGGCACGCCACAGCCTTATCGCTACCAGTGTGTGCGCTTGACCTGTCTGTACGGGGACTGTTCCTGTCGTATTTCTTGAGTCTCAATACCTGTAATAAACCCTCACCCTACATTTGATGGAGGCGCAGGCTAGAAACGTCGGTCCTTGAATTCTGTAGCCGCACTCTCCTTACACCTGCAATGCCAGACGCTATCCAACATCTCGGTATGCAAGCGGGCCCAGCGGACTAGCGGGACCCGGCTATCTTCAGCAGGACCTATGAGCACAATGTCGAAAATTGGCTCATTTCTTACGAACACGCGAGCCTCTACGATGCATGGAACGTCGTTACCTCACCGGCATGGCTAACCTGTGGTACCGCAACCATGAAAGCGACATCCGTGAGTGGACTGCCTTTAAAACAACGTTCGTAGAAGTCTTCGGTCGCCCGGCTGTCAGAAAATTGTGCACCTGACAGCGCTTGCGTGAATGGTCACAGCAGGTCGGCAAAGTTTTACAAGCTATAAAGAAGTACTCGACCTGTGCAAACGTGTGAACGCCAGCATCTCTGAGACTGACAACATCAAACACATCTTAAAGAGTATTGACGATGACACCATCAACATGATGTTAGCACGCAATTGCGTACCGTCACTGAAGTCTTCACGCTCTGCCAGAGCTTCGAGGAGCTGTGCAAGCAGCAGGTGTTGACGCGTCAGCCCCAAGCACAGGCTGAATCGCTTGCTACTAACAGCTGCAGCCAACAACCCCTCCTTGATGCAGCAAACTAAAGCATTCATTCGTGAAGAGGTGGCGCGTCGGCTTTTCCTGCTTTCTAGCCTTCAAGAGCGGCCACCAAATTTTGGCCCCGGCATTGCTGCAGGCTAGCCAGGAGCAAGTTTCTGAGGCGCTTTCACCTGTCCATCCACTATCAGTTGTCGCTGCTGCACCTCTGGCTTACGCCGACGCCGTTCCAAGACCTGTCGCCGTTCCTACGACCTATTACGATGTCATCCCAAAACCTGTCACTGGTCCCTTCACTTACGCCGACATCGTTGTACGACCTCGGCCGCCAACTTACACTCTACCGTCATTGCCTGTGTAAGCGCCAGCCCCCTATTTTCGACCGGCTCCAAGACCACGCCATTCCTGGCGCACAACAGATAACCATCCAATTCGCTACACTTGCGGGCTGGCCTGACATATTTTCCGCTATTGCCTAAACCGTCTCCCAGTGTCGGCACCACCGACTCAAGGTTCTCGGTACTGGTCCTCGACGCCTCAGTATTCCGCGCCTACTGAGCCTGCAGCAAGCCATCATTTTTAACCAGACCGCTCTGCCCTCTCCGACTGCCGTTCGTCCTAGTCGCGACGCCACTCCATCTTTCCATGCGACGTCGAGCGAACGCTTTTCGCGAGGAATTTTAGAGGGCGCAGTTGCTGAGGCGAGAAGTGTGCCACCAACGAATTTTCCAAGTCCTCATCTATCATCAGCCAACCTTATTGAAGCTTCTTTCGGGGACATTTCTGTCATGGCCCTAATTGACACTGGTGCTGCAATTGCGCTAATGAACGCAAAGCTTTGTAGTTGTTTAAAGAAAATCAAGACGCCAATTGCAGGACTGCGCCAAGCTTTCTACTTACTGCTTTATCAGAATACTTGCAGTCGGTTTTGCGGGGTTAGCCTTGAAACCCTTGTGACATGATTATCTTTTCCAATATGTCCACACTGGTGGGCTTCATTTAGCCAAATTTTCGGGGTGGATTATCGTTGCTCTTTTTATGATTTCGTTAGATATTACCCCCATGCAATTTCACGCGTCATCGCCTTCTCGCATTTCTTTTTTTTTTCTTTTTTCAGCAGAGTTATTATTTTCAGTGTCGCGACAGTGTTTGTATTAAGACTTGATTTTAGCGTTTTTGCATCCTATTTGCACATCATTGTACTTAGGATAACCAGAACAGGAGATTTCGGGTGAGAGAAATCTTGCTTCCACCGTTCACCGAGACTTCTTTTTTTTTTCTTTCTACAAAGTATACGAAGACATTGCTCGTCAAGAGATGCCTTCAGAAAAGGAGCATTTGTGTATCATCCGTACACTATCACCTTTTGTGCTGTTCCTGAAGCAAATGTGTTACATTGCTTTATCATTTGTAAATACGTAGTTTCGTTCTGAAATGTGCAGCAATAGACGATGAAAAACAAACGCTTGACTTCTACGGGACCGTAATTTACTGGAGTGCCTTATGTTGATGAACCCTTTGATTCTTCTTTTTCTTATTTGGATGTATGGCTTACGGGAAACTAAACTGATGGACCGACTTTGTGAATCTGTTTTCTCGACGAAATCGTGCAGAATGATTTCTCATCTCAGGGAAATGTAGAGATTGACAGGGTAAACAGGAGTGGCACGCCCTCTAGGTGGAACATCCTTCTAGTGTTCTGTTTCATTGTCACTTCCTTAAAGAGCGGGAGGGAGGAGGGGGTATTTTATGCCGTTTACTAACACTTTCTAAAGTTTTACAACTTAGTAGAGCATTATTCCTCTGTGATGAATGTAATATATACCTTATGTACAAAACCTGTTGTTTCATTGTGGGCAATACTATAATACTGCATTTCGGAGGGGGGACGGGGGGGGGGCGGAAGGGAATGGAAGGAGAGGGAGTTGCTGCGATGTCCGAATTGTTTAAATCAGCTGCTAGAGAAGCTAATTCATTCGCTTTGCAATTGGTTTTATCCCCACAAGAACGTATATGTGTGTTAAGGTTTCTTTTCTGCGTCGCTCAACCAATCACTTGAGGAAAGCTTCGAGGTTCGACTGATTTTACGACATCGGAGTTTCTAATGAATCAAAATACCCGTACTGGCAGGTGCGTAGACCACAGGCATCACTACCCGACTGCATGCGGACGATTTCATTGGTTACGTAGTAGATCATCCGTCACACTAAGTACTTACATTTAGCTAGACCGTCGTACGAGTGGGGAAATGTGTCAAAACCTACCAGAGAGCCTTTCTGTGACCTGATTTATTTAGGCTGTCGATTACTGCGTTTCTTCTTTTACACCTAGAGCTGTTTCTGGCCCCACAGCAGCGTCCTGCATACGAGGTAATGCCGACTAGTTAAGTAAAAATAATGTCAGACATGACATCTTGTGTGATGTCATGTTTATTTTGTCAATCCGCACCAGGGCAGCGCTGCCGCATATGCATAAAGAGGCAGCGCGAATAGACAAGGACGAGCACAGGACACCAGGACTTCTGTTCGTCCTTGACTTTTCGCGCAGCCTCTTACTTGTTATGCATTCTGACCATCAAGCCCAAACCAAAACTCGGTCGCAAATGGTTCGGTCATGCGACATGTGACATTGCACCTGACGACATACTTCATCGGCTAATCCTTGTTTCCAGCAGGGCTCGGAGAGCTCCTCGTGAAGATAACGTCGCAAACAGAAGCGGAAGACGCCCCGCCGTGTTGGTGCAGTGCCCAAGGATTCGGAATCGAATCCCGGCCGCGGCGGCCGCTTTCCGATTAAGGCGGAAAGCAAGGCGTCCGTATGCTGCGCGGTGTCAGTGCATGTTAAAGAACCCCAGGTGGCCGAAATTTATGCATCCCTCCACTACGGCGTCTCCCATAGCCTCAGTCGCTTTGGGACGTTAAACCGCGCCAACCAGGCCACGAACTAGAAGCAGGAGACATCGGTCTCAGCTGGAGAATGATATCGGCTGGTAATGATCCGGTGTCGTGAGAGAGTGCAAACCACGAATGTAAGAATGAGAATTGTACCAATCTAATTGAGTGTTCATGTCTCGTGTGTCATATGCACTGTGGCTCTCACTGTGTTCTGCTATTTACCACCAATAAATGGTTATTTTTATGGACATTGCTCTGAGAGTCTGCAATCTATCAGTTTGAACTAAAACGCATTCGTAATTCTTGTTCATGATTTTTCATCCAATCCTGAAGCTTTCGTAGCAAAGGCGCTTGAAGAGGAAGTGAGTTTCTGCTTGTATTAGTGGAGTGATACAGGTGGTTTATCGCCGATACCGTTCAGGATATATGTGAGCAAAACCTCTCGGCGATCCCATTTATTGTGAGAAAGCCGGAAACGATTACTGCAGCAACACTGATGCAGATTAAGACTCAGATGTAGACAAGGTGAAGCAGTTATCACTTTGTTTATGCTTCTGCGCGTCACTTCCCATGTCCGAGCAATTCTAAGCAAGACACATACTGCTACTAGCTGCTAGAGCGGTATATAGGGTTTTCTTTGTTTCTCGCAATTTAAGCTGATAGCTTATACCAAGACGCGACTTGCTTCTTCTTTCAATAAAACAATATGTCATTCATTTAAATGGCAATGCGTCCTGGTGGCCGCGATACAGGTATAACTGAAAAGCGAAATTATGACTGATTTGCACACCAACGACTGCCGCCACGACTTTTCAGTGCTTCTTGTTATCGCTCGAGTGATACCTCCTGGATAAAGGGTTTCACTGCATAACTCTTAAGACGCTGTAGGTTATCTCTTCTCACCCTCATATGTCCCTCACCAATGTATTTCAAGTTTTCGCATTCCCCTAAGGTATTCTTAACCTGTTCTTTTTTTTTTTGTTGTTGTTGTTGTTGTTGTTCTCCAATTCACGCTGCTTTCTCATCCAGCAGCACAGTTCATTAGTTCTTATGCCATTTTCATCACACGTGGGGGGACAAGTGGTCAGACACTAAGTAGCTGCGATTCCCGATTTCTGATATGGCCTTTAATCGGTGGCGAATGTATTTTTGTCGCCTTTCTTTTAACTACAATATGGTCATTCACCTGATCAAAGCATGACACATTGGTTTTACTAAAATGCTTTACGCATGTCTCTCCATAGGCAACAAGAGCGTCCCCTAATTACAGTATAGATTGGAAACACAAGCGACTTGCTATTTCGAAAGAAAGGCCCACAATATTATCTCTACACACTTTTTTATTGTGTACTGGGGGAACAGGAAAAAGCGTAGCGCGGTTCGCAGTCAGCGTCAAACAAGCATTGAACACGAAACAATATGGAGAAAAAAAATGACGTAACGGTGAAGCAAAACAAAAATATTAACATGGAAATGCACAAGCCTGAGCAAAAAACTATTGTGACCATTAACTTACTGAAACACATAGAAAAATACTTGGAAACATTTGGGACATGCATACGTTAACTTGAGTCGATAGGGCACCGCGTTCGAAGCATCAAGAGCAAAAGTGATACTTTTATAATGGTAGCAAGAGCCACAAAAAACTAAATAAAGATGTTGTCGCCATTAGTGGCCCATTTAGAACGCCAATACGTTAGAACGAATAACATGCGCCTCGCTATGCTACAGTTGATTTCCAAATAGCGACCATAATTTCCAAATTCATAGAGACGTCGCAAGCATCGGCTGACGGTCAGAAATAATTTTTCTGCTGCAAAAAAATGGCATATCCAGAAAGACACGTAAAATCAATTTTACTGAGAATTATAATTGAATATAGTTTTCCTCGGTGTTCCTTAATGTGAATAAACATGATCATGAATGGAGATCCTTTGCTGCCACTTACTTTTATCAGAACTGGAAGCCCCTCTATGGCAACCGAAGACTGAGGCAGCGGTGGCGTACCTTTTCTTTTCAATTGCTCCCTTTCCTAATACCACCAATAAAAGTAAGGATTAGCTAAAAGGGAAGCTTGGTACTGGTTATCTGTGCTGACACATGGTATAGACCTAACGCGGACGTTACTAACCATAGACTCGACATCTCGCAGTGTTTCCGACTCCAGCGGTTAGGCTTCCGTCAGGGCGTATTTGGAGATCGCTGGGCACAGAACTACGGTTATCGAAATCGCTTTCGGGCTGAACTTACTTAAAATTTCCTTCAGAAAACTGATTTCGGAGTAGCTATGAAGCGTCTAAACAGTCTTTCTGCAAGCACGCTAAGGCATGCAACCGAAAGCATCTTCAGTTGTTCTCTGGGCAGTTGGCGCAAAAAGGAACGCGCGTAAACTAATTTTTATATTTTGTTTACTTTTAGCCTCCCCACGTGTCGCATCTCTTCACTTAAAGCTTCCTTGGGCAGTTCTGCACGCACGCAAACGCATGTAAGCGGGCCGATATCTAACAGTGCGGCCACCCGCCTCAGTGCAACTGTCACCGCCTTCTTCATTGTATTTCGTTGCTAGAGATGAAAATATATGCAGTGGGACGGACGGTCACAAAAGCTTTGTGTAATGCAAGAAAGTGGAGATCAGTGTGGCCTTTGTGGCTAACCTCAAGCGACTCTCAAGGTTAGGTGCGCGCCGTGCTTAAAGGTCGGATCATCATACGGACATTCGGAAAAGAGTAGTAGTGCAACGCGTTCGTGGACCCACGTAGACTCCACTCAATGCCGTCGGCGAAGCTCTCATGAGGGCCATTCAGGTTGAGGCCGTTCAAATTGGCCGAATGGCACTGGTTGTACCACCAAGCGCCGCGGAATGTGGACGCACAGTTCTGGGGCCACATGTCGTTGTCGCGGTCGTGAGTAGAGAAGTTTTGGCCGTTCGACGTCGCCATAGAATCCCAGCCTGCAACAGGACGCAAGCAGAAGCAAAAGAACATGAAGAAAACAAGGCGGGGTGCGTTTTAGGGAAACTCTTTAGGAGCAAAGAAAGTCCCAGTGTGACCTCGCTCTGACGCTATCAACGTCTAGCATGTCTATCAAGAGTATATGAGCAATGAATCCGTTACCCTGTGATTTAGGCGCTTTTTTTTCACTCACCTTCTGGCCCGAGGAACCTGCCCAGCTGTATCCTGTAGAGGTCTTTCTCTGGAGCTACCTGAACGGTCTCGTAGTCGAGTGCCGTACTGTCATCTGTGTTGTTGCTCAGCATCACTCGAAGGGTCATCGGCTGACCACTGGAAGTCAGCGCGCTAAGGGCATCGTTGCCTGCAACGGACAGTGGCAGCGGCAAACTTTAATCCAGCTTTAAAAATAAGCATATCGTACGCCAGGCTGGTTCAATAAAACAAGCCTACATCTCCATCAACGAAATGCTATTTAGTTAATTACACCGCTCGTGAATATTTTTTTTTGGGGGGGGGGGGGGGGGGGGGGGGGGGGGGTTACATGCACCAGGAAGATTTTTCGGGGTGTATAGCATTGTACAAATGACGCTTTGTGTGAGAGATGTAGTCGTAGTCTCAATTTTTTTTTCGGTAGAAGTCGCCATTTCTAGACAGCAAGAAAACCTTAAGCAGAAATCAAAGTCTTTGAGGTTTGAAAGTACCATACGACATCGCGTTCCGCGCTCACGATTCCACTAATGCCCCTTCATCCTGAAAGTAACGACACCCTCATGTGCATCCCCGGCTTCCTTCTCTCGCACTGCACAAGCAGCGTTTTTTGTTTTTTTTTGTTTTGTTTTTTTTATGCTGGCCTCTTGGCCACTCATTTGGCCGTTTGATGTGCGCGCTGCCGACAGCATACTTTGTAGGCCAGGTACGCTGGCGAATTCTAGGGAAGACAGCCAGCCGGTCAGCAAACGCCTCCGTGCAAAAGCAAAAACAGAAAAGCTGGCACCTCTTTTACGCTTCTGCGAATAAGGTCAGAAGAGCCAATCAGCGCTAAGGAATGCACCAACTTGATGGGCTGGAAAGGACAAAGCGCGACGGTAGGCGCTATGGTGTTCATAGAATGTCCGTATTTTCCGAAATCAATGCGCATTAAATGTCGCGCGTGATTATAACACTGTCAACCGTAACGTGGCAGTGCATTCCTATATAGAATTCGCGTATGTTGCGCTGCCCAAGACTAAGCTTTGCACTGCTGCTGGTAGCGCCGGTGCGCGGGAAAGCTTGCAGTTCTTCAAGCATATGTATGCCGCGAAATGCATCTGCTGTATGCCTTTTGGCGCAATAGAAACACATGCATATAGTTGGTAATAACGCTTCTAATCAACAGAAAAAGACAGCAACCTAAACGCAAGATAATCAACAGGTAATCGACAGTTCGCTGCGCCCCTTTTCGACACTTAGCTATAATATTCCCTCAGTTGTTTTGCTTCGGATATATTGAACGTTTAGAGGGTAGTCAACGAAACGGCAACAAGAGGAAAATGCGTTTGCTGTTTTTTTTTAAGAGATAAACGAAATATATACTTGTATATTGCGCCAAAATCATGGCGCACTGTCCAAGCTACGATTCCCAATTTCAGTAACATTTCTGCAGAAAAGTCTTACCAATCCAGTATTCCTCAGCAGGATCTCCGAAGCCACGGGCATACTCGGTCCAGTTGCGATAGAAGTGGTACACTCTGTTGCCGAACTGGCCTCGCCTCTGGATGACCTACATGAATGACAAAACCAGACCGGTTTACCTGTTTGCGTCAGGTTACTGACACAAAACTGATGTCACGCTACCTGACGCTATATTTAACAGACGTATCACATGGTCATTCAACTGCAAAATACGAAAAGGTAGCTGTATTTTCTTCTGTGGTCCTTCGTGAATCTACCTTTCTTAGATATAACTTTTAATTACAAGGCAACTGTTGAACACTATTAGATACTGTTTTGTACAGATTGATTAATATGGTTGAACCGTCCAATGCGTATCAAATATTGTGTTGAAAACGTGTGATGTTCTTGCACTCACTACTCGTTAAGTGCGCTGCAACAAACCAATAGGCTGCGTTTTTGGCAGCAAGTAACGGAAACTACAAATGACCCGATGGGCAATCTTCGGGTATAAATATTGGTATAAGAATATTTTATATGTAAACGAACTGCATTCGTAATCAACCCCTAGTTTAGAAAATACGCTCGTTGAAAATGTCTGGGTATATGCCCGCCCATTAAAGCCATCCCATGTACCAGATTTACTGTGACGACGAATCGTAAATTATTGACTCGAAATTCGTGGCCTTGGCTTGCTGCGTGCAGCTTGCACAATGCATTATTTGCGTCATTTTGATTGGAGGAGTATTTTTCAACAGATACATGGCTCTTGTCTCTTAATTGTCATTATTTTGAACAAGCTATTTTATTTACCTCATTTTCAGCTATCGCGTGCTGCTCTCAAAGCCATTTGCCAATTAATATTCGCAAACGTTCTACAGGACAACAGTACATGCAAAATAGCGTTAGTACACCTTGGACATAAACGAACACGAGCTTTGTTCCCTGTGGATGCCGTAATGGCTGTTTGTGCGGCAGAAAGCATGTTCCGTCAGTGACCCGACGGAAATTACAATTTTTTCTGCGATACGGACATAAACATTCCGTTCTGATAATCATAACTTTCGAAGCACGTACATTGCACTGCTACGCTCACATAATATACAAAAGAAACTTTACAGGAAGAAACGTATTTGAGTAAACCATCTGGCGAACATCAGTGACATATAAGACAGCAAACTTGTACAAAGAAGGAAATGAAAATACAAAAGGAAAGCAATTATCCCTCAGCAATCTGCTGAAAGCGAAAAAGAAGCAATAAAACACAAACATCTGCCAGCAGTTCATAGCCTCCTTCATAGCAGAAGCTCAAGTGTCCAATGAGCAGTTTAAAAATAAGTTGTTCATGTTGATCGAAATTGCAATGTCACCTATGAAAGAGTACCCCTTGAAACCTCATCTTTTTTAACACACTACTACAACAACTGTTAGATGCGGTGAACACTGAGTCACTAAAGAGGTGAATATTTATTAATAGTTTGCCCTGTGAAGCATATCCGTACACTTCGGAATGTCACTTTCCAAACCAATGTTATCTAAAACGCAAGCATTTTTCGCTCCCACCGAAAGTAAATATATTATGAAATGAATACATTTGTACGCACCGTAACAACTATGAGCTATGAAGCAGCTGCCGTACAACGCTCGGGGTTAGATTCTAAATCGCGAGGCCCTCATGTCGGCCCCGAAACCTCACTAGCCGTGGGTTTGGGCTTTTGCCAGGAAAGAGATGACATTTTTCTGCAGCTGGCTAATATAAATAGTGTTTTTCTCTTTATGTTATCATGTCTAGCAAACCATCCATC